>VXAC01005313.1:0-93292 GCA_013399225.1 Rhipidura dahli
GTAATGGATTGCTTAAAACCACCGTGAAGGTGCTGGGTGGGAGGACTTTCAAAAACTGGGAGATGGATTTAGCTATGGCCACATGGCTAGTTAACCATGGCTCCACCAACTGAGCAGGGCCTGCCCAATCTGAACCCCTGCATATGGTGGGTGCAGACAAGGTCCCAGCAGTGCATGCCAGGGGACTGTTGGGAAAAACCATCTGGATCACTTCTATATCAAGTAAAGCAAACCCATTCATGGGATTGTCTTTTCTCAGGGACCAGGTTACACCTGGTGGGTGATGCAGAAGGATGAAGAAACACGTTGTGTACCGCGGGGAGATTTGATGGTGGATGAGAACCTTGTAAATTTGAAATGCCTGTATATGTTTTTTGAATGTCACTGCCACTGTTTGTATGGACCCAGGGGGTGGGGCTGGAGCCATGGAACCAGATGCAAGGCGGTTGAACAGTTCAGCCCAACGGCTCGGGGGCCCAGGAGGTCTCAGCAGGGCTCGGGAGGGAGTGTGCTGGGAGTTCTGTGCTGCTTTATGGTTTTCTTTTGTGTTCCAGCTAGCTGGAAAAAGCTTCTCTTGGTTTTTCTTGTTCTTTTTCCCGTCTCTTCCCCTTGCCCCACTGCCTCCTTTCCCTCCTCACTGGTCCGGGGAGCCTGCAGGGGTGGCTACAGCAGCCCACGGGGTGGCCTCAGCTGGTTTGAGGCTGGGTGTCTGTTCCCTCTCTAGGAATTTGTTATATTTTGAGGTTTTTTTAAATCCTGTTCTCCCCTGTTTTGTTTGAGTGTTAATAAAGAGTTTGGGGTTTTTTTACCCACTTTCACTTCTTGTGACCCCTTTGTCTCACTGACGGAGGAAAAGAGGGGCCCTTTTCCCTTCTGGGGAGACACTCATTCTGGTGTGTTTCCTCCTGAAATTTTGTCTCCAAAACCATGACACTTCTTCAATGATCCAACACACTTACCCACCTCAGTTTCATCTATTTATAACATATTCTTAGGTTCCTATAAAAAGATAGAGAAGGCAAAGGTGATGTAGTGGTGAATTTTGCATTATGTTGGGGATGAATTCATGCAAAAAAGTCTTCTGTTAGTTCAAACTTCAAATGAGAGTGTTTGGTTTCTTCATTTGCTTGAAATACTCTTCCAGAGATGCAAGTTGAGAAGAGCTTTATAAAATTCCCTGTTGTAATTTATGAATTTAACTGACAAAAAATGATAATGAGTTTTGAACATTTATGGAGTTTCTTCTGTTGATTCAGAATATTTTACTACAATATCCTTACTAGAGACCAGAATGCATGCTGTAAACAAAATCAGTAAATATGAAGAGTAAATGCATTATTTGGTCAGAAAGGCAACTGAGCTGGGTTTTGACAAGCTTACCTTGCTTTGAGGATCTCTTTTTACTCCCATGCTCTTCAGCAGAAAAACTCCTACACATTTACATCATGTAAAACCAACTGTAGAGGCAAGAGAGCAGCAAAAGTCTTTTCTAAAATAATGGAAGTATGATGAAGAGAAGTATCAGGACACTCAGCCGGTCTCCTAGTGAATGGAACAAAAACAACAAATGAAAGCTTTATCTTTCAGGAAAAAGAGTCTGTTTGGAAAAGGATGCATTCAGCCAAAGATATCACACTTACCAGGAGAAAGCTGTACAGTTAGGGAAGAAAAACTGTCTGCTGAGAATTAGCAGTGCACCAACATCCAGGAAGCTGAACTTTGGCTACGAGTGTGCAACTCTCTGAACACTTCCTAAGAGATATGGTGAGCTGGACAGGGGTATGAATGCACGCATCTTTTAGGATGGAGTCCCCTGTGGCTTTGGGAACATCTCAGGTAGTGCCTTGGAGAAAGAACATAGGAGGCGTAAGGAATATACTGAGAATTGTTTCTATCATACCCTGTAAGAGAAAGGTTTGGGTTTTTTTTTTTGCTCTGGTTGTTTCTAAGGTCTGTCAAGGCTTGTTTGTTGTCAAGGAATTTCCTTTGTCTTGCATCTTAAACAATCCAAAACAAAAAGCTCTTGTTCCTTTTGGGAACCTATTTTCCTCCCAGTGCAAAGCAGTTGTAGGAATCCAGTTTCTGCAGACTTCCTAAGCAGTTTGAAACAACCCCAAACATCATGATCTTGGATATGCCTTGAATTTTAGAGGGGAGGAAGGTGTTATTACTGCAGACAATTTAAAACCATAACAAAATATGGGCTCTGGTTTAATTTGAGAACAGAAAGCAAGTGGTATTGTAAAGCTTAATGTTTATAGGAAATAATGTTTTTCCTTTACAGCCTTTTTCTTAAGAGTGAAATGTGTAAGAGGAAGTTAGAAGAGGATGTACACAGTAGTTCCTACTTGGTTACTTTCCATATATGAGGTCAGTGGATTTCAGTGGGTTAGTCTGGGTTCCTGAACAGCTGAAAAGTTTTGAAATCACCTTCCTGAGGTTTTGAAGTATGTTATAATACTTTGCAAAGCAAAAGATCAGATTGAGCAGGCTTCCTGCTTTCCCTGTTTACTAGGAAAGTGAGAGTAGAGTGGTCAGAAATGGGAGATGAGGGTGATCAAAGTAATTTACAGCGTCTTCTGAAGCCCATCCATTATGGCAATGATTTAAAACTTGATGGGCTTTTTAATAATCAGCATACCTTTCAACAGCCTTCAGATGCTCCTTCTTTCTGCACTGCTAATTATAGCTGAAACTTTTTGGAAGAGGATGATTTATTGTTTCAGGGGAATTTTCAATATGCCTTTAAAAAAGGCCCGTTTTAGTGGAACCTGGTTTTGTAAAGAAAATTGGACAGAAATATATACATTCAAAACCACACTACCAGACTGACATGAATGTTATTTCAAACTGTTTTGTAGCTGAAAATGTAAGTTTTTCAGTTCTACACAGTGTTTTCTCTCAAAAGCAGCAGTGAGTTAACACTGATCACAAATCAACTTCCTCACAAAGATTTGATCAGGTTACTAGAGCTGGAAAAAAACATCATTTGCATTCAAATATGGATTTCTCACCTGCAGTTCAGAAGTGAAGTAAAGGGTTGTGAAAGACAAGGGGTTGACAGCAGAACAGCAATTTGTTAAAGAAATACACCTTATATACACAGAAACCATGGAGATGTTGTCAAGGGAAGCTCTGAGGATCTACATGAAAGTTAATTTCAAAATAATTAAACTGAAAGTTTTTGAAGATGCTGAGACTGGTGATAGTTCTGTAGATCAGGCTTATCCCACAGCTGAAATTATTTTTGAAGTCACCTACAGAGGAGAAAGTGCAGTTTGAAAGGTGCAATTTGGGTTCAAACTAGCTTGGAAAGCTGAGAAATGTTTGGTTCTGCTCCAGAAAAAATAGGTGCCGAGTTAACTTAGTTATGAGTAGTTGGTTAGGAGCACTGTGTTTATTACCTTGCTTTATTTTAAGGCCTGCAAATCCTAGTCTCTTTTGCAATTTTCTCCTGCACGTTATTCTGCTTCTTCTGAGGACTTTTTTTGAGATACCTGACAGCAATTGTACTGGCATACAGAGCTATATGCTGAATGTTTGTGAAAAAGAAATTGACTTTGAAATTAATAAAATATGATTTTATAATTATTATTTATTAATATATAGAAAAAGGAAATAAAATTTTAAAATTCTTGTTAACCCTCTTTTTCAACCCTGCAACACTCCTAAAGATATACCTGATTCAAGACCAGTGGGTTTACTAAAGACTGTTAAACCTGTATTTGATCACGTTTCTGATGTACTTCATTCAGCAGGGAAAATTGCAGCTTATTCCTTGTCGACATAGCAGAAAATACAAATTTCTGCCTTTTCTGATTGTGAAATTTAATTGTGGAGAGAAATTACAGCAATTTTCACGAGTTTATGTCTTTCGGAGAAGGTTTGATTCTTATTAAAATCTCTCAACCTGCTATGTTGAAGACTAAAGTTCAATCTAACAGAATTTTCCTATAGTTTTTGAAGTTAATTAAGTTTGTGTAGAATCCAATTTTGGATTTAGGAAAATAGACACTATTTGTACACTTCTTTCTGCATAAAACTCACTGCAGGTAGCAACATTTTGTTGTCTGTCTGGATTTTGAAAGTGCATTAAAGTATTTCCTTCCTGTACTTGCAATGCCATTTTATTATTTCCAATCTTTGTACAACTTCTAAATCTTGAGGAGCACTTTAGTTTCAAACATTGTTGATAATTTTTGTAGTTTTTAGATGTTGTACACAACTACTCAGGTAAAACATTTAAATCCCATTGACATGATTTACTCATTCCACATACAGACCCTTCATTTGAAAATTCATAACCTCTTCCTCATGAAAGATAAATATTCTATGTTGTTTCTTTGTAAGGTTTGTTTTTCCAAATATTTAGGCACTGTGTATAGTAATAATATAAACCATCAATCACTTATCACAAATGTTCGTGGAAAATCTGATTCTGTGCTGAGCTGTATTTTGTCAGTAACTTGGTAAATGTTAAATTTAGTTTTCTTAACTGTAGCCAGGAAAACTAATGTCCACTTCATAAATTTATCTGGAAAATTTTTACCTTTTTAAATTTATTTTTTTTTCAGATTTCAGACACTGCAATTTGTTAGTGATCAAATACTGATATGATACCCATATGGGCATTTGCTATTTTGAACAGATTAGAAAAACACAGTACATTTATTTTAATTAAAGCATTGGCTTGACATTTCCCTGAACCTGAGACCGGAAGACTCTAATGTACAGACAACCTCCCAACAGTGATTTTAGTAGACTGGTTTTGGCTCTTCATGTTGTCAAGGGGGGATATGAACTAGGTGCAGTCACTGTTCACATTCACAGTTTTTAGCATGTGTATCCAGATGATAAGACCTTAGGAAATCATCCTCTTGTATGACATTCTTATGCACAAAATCAGTCTCCCAAAGTCAGTGGAAAACTTTCTTGTACAAAACTGGGGACTGGTACCTCCTTTTTATGCTTGACTGGAAATAGAAAGCTAATGAAATTTGGCAGCTGTATAAAGGAAGTGTTAAAATTTGGTAAACATGACATTTCTTTATTAAAAAGAGATTCAGAATCTTACATGTATATTATTTTTTGTTATTGATAGACCTAATGGAGTGACCTCTGTCCTTGAAAAATCTAAAATGCACAAGGCTCTTAAAGAGCTGTTATGGCTCTCTGGTAGTTGTGTTTCAGGTGATTAATTCTTATGGACTGGGGCTTACAGAATCTAGACTCATGGGATGGTCAGGGGTTGGAATGGACCTAGAGATCACGTAGTCCCAACCTCCCCTGCCATGGGCAGGGCCACCTCCTACTAGATACTCAAGGCCTTATCCACAGGGTTTGCATCCATAACCTCCCTGGACAACCTATTCCAGTGTCTCATCCCCCTCACAGGGAAGAATTTCTTCCTAACATCCAGCCTAAATTTCCCCCCCTTAAATTTGCACCCATTACTCCCTCTCCTATCACTACAGTTCCTGAAAAAAGTCCCTCTCCAGTTTTCCTGTGGCCTCCCCTTCAGATACTGGAAGGTTCCTATGAGGTGAACACACAATCTTCTCTTCTCCAGATTGAACAGCTCCAACCTTCTCAGCCCATCTTCATTAGGGAGGTGCTCCAGTCCTCTTACCAGCTTTTTGGCCTCCTCTGGACTTGCTCCAACACTTCCATGTCCTTCTCTTGTTGGGGACACCAGAACTGGAATCCAGGTGAGGACTCACTAGAGCAGAGAGGGAGAATCACTTCGCTCAGCCTGCTGCCCATGCTCCTTTGGATGAAGCCCGGGATACCTTTGGCTTTCTGGGCTGCAAGCGCTCACTGCTGGCTCACGGTGAGGTTTTCATCAATCATCATTCCCAAGACCTTCTCCCCAGGCCTTTTCTCAATCACTTCTCCTCCCAGCCTTTTTCTGTGCCTGGGATTGCCATGACCTAGGTGCAGGACCTTACACTTGGCCTTGCTGAACTTCATGAGGTTTGTACAGACCCACCTCTCTAGCCTGTCCAGGCCCCTCTGGATGGCATCCCTTCTTTCCAGTGTATTGACCACACCACCGAGCTTGGTAACATCAGTGAATTTGTGAAGGGTGCTCTCGTTGTTCATGTGACGACAAAGATTCTGACCTTATCCTTAACTTCCCAGACAATTTCCTTGTATTCTTCACTGGCCATGTGTCTTCATTTCCACCCCCTGAAAGCTGCTTCTTTTCTGACTTTGCACAGCAGTTTGTTACGGATCCATGGAGGCCTCCTGGCAGTCTTGTCCAGTTTTGTCCTTATCAGGAAGCATTGCTCCTGAGCTTGGAGGAGCTGATCCTTGAAATTCAGCCAGCATTCTTGTGCCCCTATGCCCTCCAGGGCTTTATCCCTTGGGACTCTACTGAGTAGACCCTTGAAGAGGCCAAAGTCTGCACTCCTCATGTCCAGGGCAGCAAGCTGTTTGTGTTCTCTCCTCACTGCCCTGAAGATTTTCATCTCTACCATCTCATGGTCACTTGTAGCCAAGCCTGCCTTGGAGCACTGCATTTCCCACCAGCTCCTCCCTGTTGGTGAGCACAGGCTACATCATGGCACCTCAGTCTCTTGTGTAAGAAAGTTGTGGTTGACACATTCAAGGAACCTTCTGGGTTGCCTGTGCATTGCCATGTTGTCCTTCCAACAGGTGTCAGGGTGGTTAAGTCCCCCATGAGGATCAGGGCTTGTGAGTGTGAAGCCACTTTTATCTGTCTGCAGAGGGCTTCATCCACATCATCCTCCCAACTGGGTGACCTGTAGCAGATACCCACTCTAACAACTCCTGTCCCTGCCCTCCTGTCAGACTTCACTCACAATCTCTGGGCTGACCCCTCATCATTCCCCAGGCAGAATTTCATACACTTCAGCTTGTCATTGACATAGAGGGCTACGCCCTGTCCTCATCTCTCTAGATTGTCTTTCCTAAAAAACCTCCCATTCTAATGCTTCAGTCTTAGAAGCCATCTCACCATGTCTCCATGATGCCAGTGGTATCATCCACACAGGCACGTGCACGTCTCTGGTTCCTCCTGTTTGTTCTTCATGCTACATGCATTTCTGGATAGGCATCCCAGCCAGGCCCTGGATAAAGCTGACTCGCTGGCTGAAGTATCTGGAATGCCTTTGCACCATTCCAGGCATCCATTACAGGTGCTGGCATCTGACTGGCAGGATTAGGATGGATACGAGTCCTCTCCCAGCAAATCTTGATCTGCATTACATTTATTTGCTGCTGTCCAAACAACGTGCCATAGTTTAATAGATCTGCCTTAATTAACAAAATCAAACACATGAGTAGTCCCCCTGAAGCCAGTGAAAATACTCTGCTTTTGAACTTGGAAACATGCTTCATTTCTTCTTAATATAATCACTTCACTAAATTAATTACTTTGAAGTTCTGTGTATCAGGCAAAGAACACAGACAGTGCCCTTTAAATGGATCATGTAGCACCACTATGTGGAAAAGACAGGGGAAACAGCCAGGCTGAAAATGCAGCCAAAGACAAAACATTCCTCTGGTGATGTGTGGTGCTAGTTGAAGGTATTCAGCACCTCAGAAGATCAGGCCTTGTATGATTAAATTGCTGTACAAACCCATGGTAATAGATCCTTAAATAATAAAGTGAAAGGGCGGATAGGAAAGCTGGGTGGGAATAAAACTATCTCAGTACATTAGAGAGGTTGTTGTTTGAGTTCTCAGCATTTAACAGTTGGGTTTGCAGTGCGGTGACCGAGTCCAGCAGCAGTGTTGTTCTGGCCAGTGATTCAGTGGGAATGTCAACCTGAGCAACAACACTGTGGTATGTACAACTCAGGTCAGACACGTCTCTGATTTCTGACCACTTTTTCTCTTGGGTGGTGTTTATTTTCTTCCCAGAAAATATGGTAATGTTTGGGTTTATTCAATCTTGTGGTAGTCTTGAACTGCATATTCTAATGCCTCTTGTTGAACCTGACCCACACCCTACTCCTTCATATAAATAACTCACTTACACCTAAGCCCTTAACCCTCTGCCTAAGGCTGAGTGAGCTGGACTGAAGGAGCACTGTATGTTCTGACATCAAGTGGAGCACAGAACAAATGTTCTTTCATTTGGAAGCAGTGCTTCCCCTGGTGCATAGCATTGTTTCTGTTTGGAGGGTACACACACAACTTGTCTCCTGTTTCATCCTTTCTGGGGTTCTACAAGGAGGAGCAGATGTGCCAGTGAGCAGAGGGTCCTTGGGGCATGTGGAATGTGGTCTCTCCTGCTTTGCAACACCGTGTCTCACATGTCAGCAGTGGTGCCATTCAGCTGTTTGCAGTGTGTTTCTAATGTGTGGGCTCATGAGACAGCAGAAAGTCTGTCAGACTCTTCATTTCATCCCTGAGCAGCAGAGGTTGCTGCTCCCTGTTTGGTAGGTCTGGGTGTTAAAACTGTTGGCATAGTCCTTACCCATGGACAGCCATGGGCAAACTTCTCCATCTGGGAGTTCAGCAAAAAATCAGAAAACAAGGGGCTTTGTTGAAACAATCTACTGGAAATTTGTCTCCTGACAGAAACATAATCTTTGAAGAGAGGATGGATGGCAGGTACTGCAGTTTGGTTTCCTAAAGTGAGGGAAATTTTTTTCCCCACAGAAATGTAGGAACAACCTTCCTCAAAGGTAAGACTTTTTAATAGTAGATAAAGAAAAAATGCATTACAACCATTTTGCAAGTAAACTTTCACCTCTGTTATAAACTTTATCAGGCCCTAAGTATTGTATTTGGCAAACACAGAGCCAAAGGCAGTGATATTACTTGTATTTCTATGATGATGCCTGACATAATAAAAGGCCTTTTGGTCTGGACACAGTAAATGTACCCAATAGAAATATTACTTTTCTCTCTAAATAATTACCTCCTTGCCAACTTTATAGCAGCAGCATTCCATCAGAAGGCATGTTTTGCCTGTATCTTCATGTTATTTGGTGGTGACTTCCTGAAAAACCATGATGAATTCAATTAACACAAAGTTACCACATTCATGCTATTCAGATATTTAAGAAATCAGTATTATTAACTCCCAGTCTATTATGAGTCATCTATTTCATGTGGGTTTTACCCTAAAACTGAAATTAATCTTCCAATTCTTTATGAAAAACTGATATATGCATATCTTTATGGCTCATAATGATCCTTTTGAAAGTATGCTTAAACTGTTTTAAATAATATAACAACCTGAATGATATAATCAAAAAGACTGAGGTAAATAAAGATGCCTAGTGTTATACTAGATGTTGAATGAAAACTCACCTAAAAGATTTTGGGCAAATAGCATGAGAATTGGTGGTATTGACATGAAATGTGCAGTACATTAAAATGTGTGCTTATGCAATTTGTGGTCAGACTTTTAGCAAGAGCTGATACACGAATCTCTTTCACTATTGGCAATAAATAAAAAATAGAGAAAGCTAGACATGAAACAGGTGTCACTATTTTGGTTTTTGTGCTCAGAACAAGATTGCAGAGCCTGGTGCAATCTGTCATCAGCCTACAGACAACAACTCGTAAGGACTGACAGTGGCCTTGTTGGTTGGCTTTAATGTTGGCTATAGGTGAATCAGCTTCTGAATTTACCTGTTCCGTAAGAAAACTGGTTTCATCATGAGCAATCTCAGCCATTTATTCAGTGACCATTCAACCCAAACAGAAAAATTCCACATAAATAAGTTTTGTATACTGCATTAGATTTCTTAAAAATTTAAACCACATCAGTGTGACATCAGTGTTTTCTTTATTTTGGATGCCTTTTCTTTTAAGATCACAATAGTTTTCTAATTTTTATTCAGTTTGATAAAATAATGCATGCTGAAATGGTGTATTTGTAGTCACACAACCCTTGAAATAAAGTGAAAACTTTAATTAACAGATTCTTTATACTTGTAACCTGAATTTGGATCTGCTATTTGGAAGCACTGGGATTTGACTCCAGTATAAACATATGAAAAACCTGATTCCTGACATTTACTGTTTCATGCTTCTAAGCATGTAAAACACATGGTCAGATGGCAAATTGAGGGGTGTGGGAAGGAAGTGAAGGACTTTTTTGCGGTTTTTTTTTCTTTTATTTTCTGTTAAAATGACTTTGTTCAGTGAGGGAATGACATCTGGTTTCACTGCAGAAGAAAGGTAAGTCACAGCCAAAATGCACCAAGGTCACATCTGTGGGGTGAGTTTGCAAAGACAGCAGCAGTGCTTGGGTTTTACAATCTCAACCCATCTTGCAGTTTCCAGTATTCTTTGGTTTTCATTCCTTCTCTGAATCTTCTCATTTCTGTCATGGTGGGCCAGCCCCTGCTTTCTCCATGGTGAAACAATCTGTGGCTACACTGCCTGCATTCAGGGGGGGAACTGTGTCCTCTGCAGAGTGGCCATCTACAGCACAGGATCTTGCTCTGAAAGAATCACTCCAAGCTCATTTTCCCACCAGCTGCAGATGCTGATTTACCTCTCTGTGAGTTAGATGCCAGGGATGAAGTGCCCAGGAGTGCCAGCACTTCTGTGATGCCTTGTAAAAGGCATCTCTGGCAACAAGCCCAGATTTGGTCTAAATCAATGTGAGAAGAGTCCCTGAATGACCAGTGAAACCAGGACCTCTTCATAATGATCCTTTTGAAAGTGTGCTTAAACTGTTTTAAATAATATAACAACCTGAATGATATAATCAAAAAGACTGAGGTAAATAAAGATGCCTAGTGTTATACTAGATGTTGAATGAAAACTCACCTAAAAGATTTTGGGCAAATAGCATGCGAATTGATAGTACTGACATGAAATAGTTTTGAAGTTTTGAATTGTTTTGAACTTAGATATGGATCTGCTTCAGCAATTTAACACAAAAAATGAAAAATCAACCTCAAGTTTAAGGTATAGAAAAAGAGGAGTAAAAGTTGTCCCCAAACTTCAGCAGTGTTTTTTTCCAGCCCTCCAATGGATGGAGAAGAAAACACCTCCTATTTGTACTGATGTCTCTTTTAAAAAAGCAATAAATGATGATAGAGATAGAAGGGGAAGAGTCTGGAACTATTAAAATGGCCTTGGCTGCCTTGATTCTACCTGTGTAAAATAGGTTTTGCCAAGCACAATGCTGCTGAGCCTAGTGTGATTTGGATGCCTGAATCAGTGTGTTTAAAGCTGGGTTGAGTATTTCTACACTATGCTGGAGTCTGGAGTACCACCTGGAACATGCAGCTGGGCAAGGTGGAAAGGAGCAACACTATGGTTTTATGGCTTAAGTCTGTTATTTTTGCAGGCTGACTTTATGTGTGTGGTGTTAAAAGCCCTTAGTGACACCAGCCTGAACTCCTGAGGCTAAAGTTTGATTAGGTAACTTGCAGGTTTTCTTTACAGAGTAATGTATTTTCCATTTTCATAACTGTGGGCTTAGAAGTTGTTTTAAAGTTCACTTGCACAGATGCATCCTTTAATATGTTTTCTTTTCCAGCATGACAGTTCAGAGGAGGTGGAGGGTTATAAGACATGACAAAAGCCTACTATTTGCAAATTCCAGAAAGAGCAAAAGTCACTTTTTGACTTTAAGAGACTTGGCAGGTACCTGGGGGCAAATATTGGGAATGTGCTCACAAGTATATATGTCCAACACTTCCAGAAAAAAAAAAAAGTGGCTTTGTTTTGTTTTTTGTTTTTAGTTTAGTTTAGTTTAGTTTAGTTTTGTTTTGTTTTGTTTTGTTTTGTTGGGGATTTTTGTTTGGGTTTTTTTGCCTTATTTTTTTTCTTTTAAATTGAAGGTGTATTTTAACCTCAGAGAAAGAAAGATCACTGTATAGTTTGCAGAACAGGAGTTCTGGATAGGGAAAGTGAAACAGAGCAAAGTCCATGAAGTTTAGCAGCTAGCACAACTGTTTAAAAACTGTTTCCTGCATGATTTTGTTTAAACAATTTATGCCATTTGACTAATCCAGCATTACATTTTTTCTGTTTTATCTAAAGTATGTTAAAACTGAAGAAAGAAAGTTCTTCAGGACAGAATTACTGCAGAAGTTGTTGAAAAAGAGCATCTTAAAGAAGTAATTCTCCAAAATGTTTAAAAATAGAGGAGATTTTTTAGTTCTGGTGTGGTGCTCATTGAAAGAGACTGTGCTTCTTGATCTCTATCCATGCAAGAAATTTATCTATCCAGAAGAAAATACTAGGAGCATATACAGAAGCAATTTATTTCCCAAGGAACGTTCTATCTTGAAATTGCAAATCTTTTTGAGAAGATTTATGACTTTGAAGCAGTGAAAAAGATCCTTTTCTCATAAATAATAGGAGTCTAAATAAATACCTGTAAAAAGTATTTTAGTAGATTTGGTAGAAAAGTATTTCTGTTATTCAGAAGAGAATAGGGAAAACTCCACACCTTTTGCATCCTCTGTTCAGTGAGACCAGAAGCAAATGAGAAGGATACATCCCACTGATCTCAGCTTTCTGGGTTGGTGTGCCATGCTGTGACAGGCTTATTTAGTTTTAGGGGTCATCTCTGTAGGATCTCTTTATGATGTCCCATCTCAGACTTTTTGAAGAGTTCCTGCTTATGTTAGAGAGTGCAGGGGTTTTTTTAGCATGTAAACACAACTTATTCTCAAATCTTATTTTCAAAATACAGCTGAATGCAGAAGTTCTTTTAGATCCCAGGTTATTAATCACTGTAAAGAAACTGTTTTGTGTGAGCTTTAATGAGCTCTTTTCCAAATGCATTTGAAATGGTTATTTAGTCATTTGAGTCTTGGAGGCTGGGGAACTCAGGTAAAAGCTAAAAAGAGGGTTGGCTGTAACATTCATCGTTTGTTTGGACCTATACCTATATTAAATTTCCATACATCTTCCAATTCCTCAAATACTGATAAGCAGGAGATGGGTGAAGGACTGTTCTGACAAAGAATAAAAAAACCATAGGATAAATAGAATGGTAGCAGTTTGTTGTCATATTAAGGCGCTTCTCTATTTCTTCTCCACTTCATTTCACTAAAAATTAGTTTAAGGGGAATGTCCCCAAACAATATGGCTAAGTTCTAAGAACTTTCCATCTGCCTTACTTCATGCAAAAAATAATTCTACCTGTTTGTTCTGTCTGGTTGTTTTCTGAGTGCTCTGCTCTCTGAACTTTCGTTGTTTTTAATAGTTTCTGAGAGTTATTTAGAGACTGGTTTTTTGTGTTCCTGACTCACACAAAATTGAAGAAACAACAAACTAGTTTTAACAGAGGCTGTAAGAATTTTGCTAATGTGAAGAAGAAGGGCTATTCTGTTAAGTTGATTGCGAAACCTATTGGAGGAGTTCTCCGTTCTGTTTTACTTGGCCTGAGAAAATAGCAAGCTATGCACGACTGATCATCTAAAGATTGTGATTAATCTCTATTTGCCTGATTGGAAAATACATTTGCTTCTCTTTACATCTTGTGTATTGTAAAAAAAGGTATCTTTTCTTTGCAATGATTCTCCTCACTGTTATTACTAACGAAGGACACTGCTCTGTTTCCCAGCAATAGATGCTATTGGACCAAGGCCTAGATCCACAAAAGGCCTTAGATGCTGGTGTGGGATTAAGGTGACTAAACCCAACAGTTAGATCCTCAAAGTCCTTATTCAGTTGTTGCCTAATCCTGAAGGTGCGTAAATCTGTAGGAGCCAAAGATATTAATATTAAAAGTACCAATAAGCACATCTCAGTTTACTTGGAATTGCACCAGATGGTGTTACCTCTTTCCTGGTCACAAAACTGTTTTCAGAGCATTTCAACTCTGCAATCTTTCTGCCAAAGCTGTAAAGTGCTCTTTATGCAGCAATTCAGAGGTTACATTCTGGGGAAGAGAGTGGAAGAGGACCAGGCTCAATTCATGTTCTTCTTGATGTGTTTCAGCTTCCCATCCCCTTCTCCCAAGACAGCGGCTTACTAATTTTAGATCTGAAATCTCTGTTGTTACTTTCCCCATGGATTCACAAAGATGCTTTTTTGGCATTTGATAAATGGCCATTGTCTGATGGTAGAACCAAAGAAGTTGGATGGGGGACAAGGCAGGAAATAGACACAATTGAATAAGAAACTCGAAGTTTTTCATTGTTTTACAGTTGATTCTGAATGAAGGTGTTACTCTATTGCACAATATTGTTCTGCTCATCATTAAAAATGTCCGTGAATGTGAAATGCAGTCAAGTTGAAAAACTGATTAAACTGGGCTCTGTTGAAAAACTAGAACTGCATAAGAGGAAAATACTGAAGTTCCCTCTTATTCTCTTGCCATTATGTGCATTTCCAGTCACTTAGCTGGTTCACACAGATATTCCTAGTAAAATACATCAGTAAAGTTGTGAAGTCAGATGCTGGGATTAGAAAAGCCTTTGAAACCTGAGGAGGGTACTCTTGAGAGAATTAATTGCGTGACATTCTCTACATATGTGATCAGGTACCATTTTTTAATTTGGTTTTTTTCCCCCTCTCTTTTGGACTCCCTCTCTTCTAGTGTGTAGACATCAGTCTAAGCACCAACTAAATTATTAATTACCTTACTTTATCCTCATTCGGTGTCTTCTGTAACACTATTCCCTGAAGGTGCAATTGCAATTTTCCTCACATGTTCTTCTTCAAAAAGGCACAGAGGGGGCATCACGAGGATCATCTGTGGGAGATTTAAGAAACAAAGTCTCATTGATTTCCTCCTCCTGATTACTAAACACCCACGACAATGTCACCCATGTTAGCCTGACCCTTTATTCTTATCCATAAGCTCTCAACTCATCTGTCTGTCCCTGGGTAGAGCTTGATACATTCTAGTTGCTCTCTCACATAAAGAGTAACTCAAACCCCTCTCCTCTCTGACCTGTCCTTTCTGAAAAGTTCACAGCTGTCCACAACAACATTCCAGTCATGTGAGTGATCCCCTTGTCTCAGTAATTGCAATGAAGATCATTGCCCCGTGACCACATAGAGATTACTAGCTCTTCTTTTTTATTCCTGTGTTTGTACACAGGCATCTCAGAGAGGTGGTAGAGCATCCAGGTTCCCCAGAGGAATGTAAGAGGATTCACCATAACCATCAGCATGGATTCACCACAGGGAGATCATGCTTGACCAATCTGAGAGCCTGCCATGGTGGCATGGCAGAATGGGCAGGGAGCAGTGGGTGTTGTCTACCTTGACTTGACACTGTCTCCCATAACATGCTCATAGGTAAGCTCAGGAAATGTGGGCTGGATTAATGGACCCTGAGGTGCATCAAGAACTGCCTGGACAGCAGAACTCAGAGGCTTGTCGTCGGTGGAGTGGAATACATCTAGAGGTCTATAGTCCATGGTGTGCCCCAGGGGTCAATACTGAGTCCAGCCTTATCAGATCTGTTTATCAACAATCTGGATGAAGGGATAGCAAGTTTGGGACTGTGGGGAGTGGCTGATCCACCTGAAGGCTGTGCTGCCATTCAATGGGACCTTGATAGGGGGGAAATTTGGGCAGGGAGCAGCTCAGTGGGGTTCAGAAAGGGCAAGTGTAGGGTCCTGCACCTGGGGAGGAATAACCCCAAGCACCAGCACAGGTTGTGGTCTGACCTGCTGGAGAGCAGCTCTGCTGGGAAGGACCTGGGATTTTTGGTGGATTTGGTTGCCCATGACCCAGCAGTGTTCCCTGGCAGCCAGGAGGGCCAGTGGACTCCTGGGGTGCATTGAGAAGAGTTTGGCCAGCAGGCTGGTGAAGGTGATCCTTGTACCTCTCCTCGGCCCTGCTGAGGCCACACCTGGAGTGCTGTGTTCAGTCCTGGGTTCCTCAGTATAAGAAAAGCAAGGAGCTACTGGAGAGGGTCCAGCAGAGGCCACAAAGATGATTAAGGGTCTGGAGCATCTCTGTTAGGAGAAAAGACTGTGGGGGCTGGGCCTGGTCAGTCTGGAGAAGAGCAGACTGAGAATGGATCTCATCAATGCATACGAATATCTCAGAAGCAGGGTTAAGGGGATGGTACCAGACTGTTTTCAGTGGTGCCCAGTGTCAGGACAAAGAGCAGTGGCAATAAATTAAAACACAGGAAGTTCCATTTTAACATGAGAAAGAACTTTGCATTGAAGGTGGCAGAGCACTAGAACAGCTGCCTAGGGAGATGGTGGAGTCTCCCTCTCTGGAGACATTCAAAGCCCATCTGGATGCATTCCTGTGTTGCCTGCTCCAGGGGACCCTGCCTTGGCTGAGGGGGTTGGACTGGATCATCTCTGGAGATCCCTTCCAACCCTAACAATTCTGTTATTCTTGGGCTAGCACCATTAGCATATTTATTTTCAGATTGCTGTAGGGTAGGATGGTGCTTGTATTCCACAGCTGGGATGTCCCAAAGCTATCCACACAGAAATATATTCACAGCCACTCTCAGAGCATATCCCCCCTCATTCACTGTTCATAGCTGTTATATAAACACCACCTGGTCTAAACCTGAAAGAGCAGTAACATGTGTTGACAAAATGCCAGTCTCCTCTGTCCCACTCCCCACAGTGCATATGGGCTGGATGAAGTCACTGGCAAAGCCTTTCTAAAGGCATAGGATTTCAGGAAGATGAATGCTGCTGAGTTAAAAAAAGGCAAGGCCTAATTATACTTTTGGAGATATTGATGCTAATGATAAGCCAAGGCACTGAGACTGTCAGCTGCTCAGGACCATTCTTGTCTTACAGCATAATGGAATTCTGGTATTAGCAGCTACTTGCAGTATTCATGTAATGAAATTGGTAAGACTGTAGTGGTATGAAAATAGGATCAGATTAAGATTTGAGGTAAGAAACATTAAAATACTACCAGCATACAAAATGTATGAAGACTTTTTCATAGGTCTGTTGGAAACTTCTGTTGTATTTGCAGGCTTTCTGTGTGTGTGTGTTTTTAGGTTTCATGGCAATACATTTGTCCCTGTGGCTTCTTTGTGAAAGGTAAATAATGTAAGGCTCTTAAGACATTAATAGACTGTTAAATTTCTTTCACTAAGTGTTTTCAAACTTTAAGTCCAGAGTGAAAAGTTTGGAAAATATGACACCTGAAAATGCTAGTCCTCATATCTACCTTAATGGTGGGCATTGATCAGGAAATGCTGTTACTCTGACAAAGGGAATTGAAATACTCTGCGGCTGTTTTAGCCTAAACCCACTCACCTTTCTGGGGTTAACTGAAGGATTTTGGTACAAAACAAAGGTTGAGAGAACTGAATGTTGGTAGGCACCGGGCTTCCTGTAAACTGGATATGAATAATTAGAGAACCTGATTTCTGTTACCAAAACAGCTTGTGTGCTTAGGAGGGGAAAAAGCCATTTGCTTGACAGTCCTTTTGAGGTAACCAGTAAATAAACCTCTGTGTTTGGTTTGGTATTAGGATTGTTTTGAACACTTGATTTTGATTATCCAAGGTTTTTTATTAGAGGCGCTGCGCTCTTGGCCTGAGACATTTGCAGTGCAAATAAAACTCACTGTAAAGCAAGTTCATGTATCAGCTGCAATGTTTAAACTGCAAAATACCACTGGTGACAGTAATTCCATGAGGTTATACTTCTACCAGGGTTTGGCTTTTATACCACGTGCTGTCTTGAGCTGTGATTTGGAGAAATAGTCCTGATGGCCTGGGAGGTTATTTTATTCAGCATTTTGTTTCTGGCAGATACTCCCACTCAAGGGGAGTGAATACAATTAACCATAATGTCTTTAGAGATGCGTCACCTCCTACTTAATTGTCAGTGTCTGCCTACCCCAGATGTAGACAAATTTCAGAATTTAGTTTCTAACCTGTGCCTATGTTTTTTTATTGAGACTAAATACTAAAATGGATGTGTGACTTTGTTTAATCTCATATGTGATGGTGCCTTTAAGTGAGAATATGTTTATGATGTGGCATTTGTTAGTCTAGGTTTTGTCTAGTTATATATTTTTCTCTTTTCCCTCTGGATTTAATCCCTAGCCCAGTGTTTTTCAGTAGCATTAAGTATTTCCATTGTATTATCTAAACTGTTGTCTTTTTGATATCTATTTTTGCCAAGTTAGTTTGTTATCCTGTTGCAAGATTTCTCCTTCAATGCCAACAGTGAGTTAAGCTCTTTTAATTATATTTATTTACAACTAAAAATAGTTTACCTATATTTGTTTTTAACACTTTTAACTGTGAGTTAAGCTATCTTTTTAGTATCCTTTCCTCCCTTCTCTGCTCTCTGCCATCTCCTGACCCTGACCTTCCAGAAAACACTTCCAAAGTACGACCAAAATGCTCAGTTTAGAAACTGTTGGGGAAACTCTAACTGGTTGACAACCCGCAGCCACTGTTAATCAGGTTGGGTTTCCACTTCTGTGCAATAGAACAGAAGTCTTGGTGTAGCAAAATGAAGTACTGAAGTTGTTGGTGTGTAGGTGTGGTGTAGCAGACTGCTCTGTCCTTACACCATGACATAATGTCAGAGGACACTGGTTCCTCCTGTACTAGGAGAACCTCTGCCAAAGTACTGAAAAATAAGGGAAAAGGAGCTGTGATGTCTTTTACATGCCTTTAGGGTGTTGTAGTCATGGTTTCTTTTCCTTTTAAAAATATCAGCTAGCTAAATTAAAACTGATCTCTCCTGTTTTCCATAAAAGGCTCTTCGGAAGTCCTGTAGGTGTTTTACAAGCTGTCTCAGTCCTCCACTGAAATGCAAATGGTTAGATATTTCTTCCAGGTGTCTCTCAGTGTGTGAGCTAAGTAGGTGTTAATAAAAATAACTCAAAGCATTTTACAGTCCAAATAATAAACCACTTCCCCTCTCTATTACTTAGATTTTACTTATGGACTACTGGGGTGATAATCCCACCTGTTCTCCAGACATCCATAGTCTTCCAGGAAAAATTCAGTAGATTTCCTCATGTAAATAATGGACCGAAATCCCTCTTTTTTTTTTTTTTTTTTCTTAAATAGCGTTTCTTTTTATGAAGTTTCTGCTTTGTAGATTGTCTTTAAAGCTGATCTTGAGTGGTGATTCCAGGTGTAACTATGCCAGTAATTGTAATTTCTTTTTATGACATGGGTGACTTAACCTTCCATATCTTTGCCATCCGTGAGCTGCCAGTGGATGACTTTTTGCACAGCCCTGTGCCTAATAATGGCTAGTACCACTTTCTTGTCACAGAGTGTCTTAAGCTCTCCTTGGTGCATTTTTAATTCTGTTCTGCAAGACCTGCCTTACTCCTCATAAGAGCAAAAGGCATTTTGTGCTAAGTTTCCAAGAAGCTGGAGACAGGGATTATTTCATAGAAAACCCTTTTCCCTGCAGTTTGCTTTATCTGGAATAACATCAAAGCCAAGATCTTCCTTACTTGAACATTTTGTAGAATGTCTTTGTCCCATCACCTACTGTGGATTCATAACCATCAGAACTGAATCTAGTGGCTATCACTATAACCCATCTTTGTCCTTTGAACCGCTGTTGCCAGCACAGAATATTCCTTCACTGTTAAGGTTTCCCAAGTGAAGCCCTGTAATGCTCCCTGATATTACAGTTTGTAGAACTTATTGTAAAACAATGATATAGAGACCAAGGCAAAGCATAACATTCACTTATTATTGAAAAGTGTCCTTTTAATGTAGAACTAATAAAACTAAATTATGTAGCATTGCCATTATTTAAAATGAAATAAATCCTCCAGTTTTGTCCTCCATCTTGTGATTACAAAATCTCCCAAAAGGTCAGTTTTTATCATATAGCTGACTATGCTAGAAAGCACTGTTTTCTTTGGTATGTGAATCTATTATTCTGAGAAGTTTCTTAAATTGTCTTGTATGTCCATATTTCACAGGACTAATTCAACTACTCACTTTAAGGTCTACACATGGAAATTTTTCTCAGTAGACTCTGTATCTTTGTTCAACAGTGACTGTTAGTGATTCTTCCTCACTCTTCACAGTTAATGATTTTCCATAACATATTTTCACTGAGTATAATGTTCATGGCAACCAAAGCACACAGCCTCACTAGTGTGAGTAGCATTTTCTCCACTTGGTTAAACCAACACAGGCAAAAGCAGTGATAAGTCTCCTCATTTTGTGCAGTCTGGGGACAGATGTGGAAAAGGTTAGGCTTTGTGGCTTCGTCAGTGCAAGTCTATTGCCTTACATTTCTTGAATGTGCCATAACATGTTGTTTGTTGGGGTATTAATGTGACCTGTGTGATCAACAGCTAGGTGCCAACCCAGCTGAAGTTCCCTTGTACTGACCAGTATTACAAAAGAAAATCTACTTGTTTCTTCTTACTTCTGAGTAGGGTGAATTCCTACAACAGTGGCTGAGAATGTCCATTTCTCTAGGTTGAGCTGTCCATTGTTTTAACAGAGTAGCAGTCCTGGTGGGAGCAGCAGCAAATATGGTATCAGGGAATTTGTGGCACCTTTTTCAGAGTTACCTATCCTAGACTTGACTCCCATGTCAGTAATTTCTATAGGAATTTTCCAAGTGGTTTGAAATCCTTCACATTAGCGTGAGAGCTGAGGTTTGAAGGAATGGTGTTGATGAGGCATGTTGGTGTTTCTGCGCATTTCCTGCATATTTTGATTGGATCTCTAGGGGAAGTGTCTGGAGAGGAAGACTTTTTTTTTCCACTCCTCCTCAAAGCTGAGAAACGGTAGTGGATTTAATGGTAGCTAAGTTAATTTTTCTTATGTGCAAAAGCATCAGGTTGCAAATGTTCCCATTGGGAACTCTTCCTTTTCCTGGACTGATGCCTGCTTTTGAATCCTGTTTCTGCAAATTAATTATATTTGGCTTGTCAACCCCAACAAAAGTGCCCTCAGTTTTGTAAAAGAAAGCCTACATTTTGTGCTTCAGGGAACTTACAGATTCCACAAAGGTCAGAGCTTTTTCTTTTTAACTACTACTACAACAAAAAGTATAATTGTCTAAGCAACTAAGGGAGGCTTTCAGGGAGAGGAGATAAATAAATTTTTTCTTGATTTTTACAACTGAAGTCTATTTACTGTAGTCCACAGGTCTGTGATATTCCAGAATGCTGTGAAAAAAAATCTTATCACACAGAACTGTCTTTTGAGACACTTGTGTGCATAAGTGTTTGAGTGTCCTTTCCAGTTAACTTCCCAGTAGTTGTGAAGCTCTGGTTCCTCATTGCTCCACTGGACTGGTCATGCACATTTTGTCATGCAGAAGTCATGCTAATTTGCCTTATTTAATCTCCCCCAACTCCAAGATTTTCTCAGAAATAGACTAAGAATCTGAGATACTGCAATATATCCATTTGTTCACCAAAGCTTTGTGTAGGAAAGTTCAAACTGGTTTTAGACATAAATACAAGGGA
This sequence comes from Rhipidura dahli, assembly GCA_013399225.1. NCBI lineage: Eukaryota > Metazoa > Chordata > Aves > Passeriformes > Rhipiduridae > Rhipidura > Rhipidura dahli. The sequence goes on from VXAC01005313.1 coordinate 21,325, forward strand.
AGTCAATAAAATCCGTGCAGGTAAAAAAAACCCCACAAACCCTGTCATCTTGTGTGTCGCTTCCCAAATGAAATTTACTCTCTAAATTGATTTATTGTAATTTATTTTTCCCAGTCTTTATTAGTAAAACAGGACAAAAATCTAAATTGTATTATGTGAAAGAACGGAGTTACTCTACAGCTCTTTGGGGACAGCACAACTCACAAAGGAATTTCAGAAGCAAAGCCAGTCTTCACAAACAGAAGTATGGACATGATAAGATGCAGAGATTGGGCTTTATTTTCTCTGTGAGGGCAACTAACTGTGATATTCTGAATTCCTGACACTTGAAAAAAAGATAGGAGTCCTTCCTGGAATAAATGCTCTGGCTTCATCACAAACAGAGGTCTTAGGGCATGAATTAGTAAGTGAAATTGGTCTTGCACTACAGAAATGCCTGAGTATCTAAACACAGAATTTTTTCTGAGCTTTAAATTATGCAACTGGAACCCTGGGCTAAGTGATCAAGAGACAGACTTTTGGAAACTGTGTCTAGTGAAGGAAAGCAGCAAAGCTTAACTAATTGTCAGGGTTTCATTTTTACCTTGATTCCACTGTTGCAATTCAAGTCACAGTGGGACACAAGCTCTCCATTACCCAGCTACAGCACTAGGTGATTTGTGCAGTACCTGTGTCTGTCACTCATGGGTGAACTGGTCACAGCCAAAATATGTTCTCTGGGGAGAACTTTGTTACACAAGCATTGTACTACTGGGCACTGGCAATGCAGTGTTTGTGAAAACAAAATATAGAGGCAGGAACAAGTTTCTGCTCAGATCTGTATTTTCACTGATAGCTGGATGGGAAACATTTGTTTTGAAAATTATGTAGGATTTTAATTAGTCTTTTGGCTTGGAATTTTTACTGAGAGACTAGAGTGTAACAGAGATCCAGTTTGGTTGAAGAGTTTTGCATGAACTTACAGAATTGTGGTGTCTACCTTGGCATGTAAATGATCTTTAGAGAAAATTTGTCATATGGCTAGCCTTCTCTGAAGAGTCTCCTAATTTCTTCCTGTATTTTTCATTTGGCTTTTATGAAGGTAGAGACTCCTGTATATAATTTCCTGTATATATTAACATATATTAAGAGGTGAGAATGCTCATTTTAGATTCATAAGAAAGACTATCTTCTGATCCTTCAAATAACAGAGAGATGTGGTGAATCAAAATATGCAAATAAATATTTCCCAAGTTCCAACTTCTAACATGAAATCAATACCCTATCTGAAAAAGTTAAAACTATTCCAAGGTTTTAAATGGGTGAAACATGGCTGTATTGTGTAGGAAGACACTGCAGGAAGGAACCATGAAGTCTTGTTCCCTAGCTATGACAGAGAAAGGAAGAAAAGCCAGATTTCAGCCTGTTTGGAAATGAGGTTTTTTTTTTCTGTTTCATTCTTCTGAAAGGCTTCTCCAAAACCTTTTTTAAAGAAGAGTGTTTAGATTTAGTCATTCACTACTGGTCCTTACCAGCTAATTATTTTAATATGTCATGGCATTAATACCACAAAAGTTGTCTTTCTGTTTAAATGCCATTTCTCCACCACTATGTCTATCTGTGCACCAGACAGACACCACCAGATGTTTATCTGTGCAAACTGTGTGTTTGCAGAGAGCAATGCCCTCTTCTATCAGACTTAGCAAACAAAACTGCTTCCAATTCCCACATGTCCTTTTGGATGCTCCTGCTAGCAATTCACTGAAGGTCTTCTGGTTTCAGTTCATCTGATCAGACATGGGAAATGGAATGGCACACAGTATTTGAGGTGAATTTTCTGTTGTGTCTTGTCATGAAACGTATCTAGCTGTGCTTCTAAGAATCTCATAATGAAATTGTCTGGGATACTCCCCTATATCAAGGAGACATGTTTTCTTTTTCTCCACTTGTTGCCACTCTCTGGGTGATAATAAAAAAGTCCCTAATTGTGTGTAAGGTGTTATAAAGGCTATTTCTGTACTAAAAGATGTTTAAAATGTGCTGACACCAAAAGTCAAGATGGATGTTAAACTCAGCTCACAGCTCACTTTAACAAGGAGATTTAGAAGCAGATTTTCTTTAGGATCACAACATTTTCCACTTTATCACATTCCACTTTATCACATTCAGAAAAAAATTAAATTAATTTAGCTGCCTAGAGGCATGACACAGGACAGAACAGAGCTACCTTTTGCAAAGAACAAGAAAAAGAGAAAACAAGACCAACAACAGTCAGCTATCAGTAAAAGTGGATACATGAGATACTCAAAGCTGCTTCCTATAATAATGCATATGAAGCTCAAAAATTCAATTCTTCCTCTAGTAACACATATAAATAAGTTTATACCAAGCTGTGCATTTTTTCAGTCTCCACAGCACAGGTAGATTTTGCAGGAAGAAGTATTTCTCTCAAGGGCATTCCAGGCAACATGGAAAAAAGCACAGAGAGAGGTCAGTGGGTAAATTGCTGCAGAATTAGAACGTGGCACTTATATAAGCTTATTATGAAACCCCCCACCCACTGGGATTCCTGCAGTATTTTTTTAAACTTCAGAATTTGAAACATTTTGTGCACATTTAAGTAAAATGTGATCCAGTGATAAAACACAATAGTGAATTGCTGTGTTTTTCAGCCTTCTTTTCATGTTTTCTTTACCTTTGCACATAACTGGCTACTGAGATTTAGAACCACACATTACCACCCACCTTCTAGGCTGGTATTGACTAAAATTTAAGAAAGGGATTATTGAATGAGCAACCAAATTATTTTCTTTACTGTATTTTCCCAATGTCTGCAAAGCATTCCAATTAATTTTTAGGCAGAATCCATGTTCTGATATGGATGTGACAATCTCTGGTTCCTGAGGATGGCATGAATGCATATTACTGGATGAAATGAACATTTTTTAATGGTCATAGAATATCAGAAATCTAGTCTTTCAGGCATCTGAATAAAGTTCAGTGTATTTGTATAGATCAAGCTTCAGTGAAAAAAAAAACCAGGTATTTTGTGTCAGTTTTCTGGCTTACTTCTAAAATACAAGTGAACTTAGTTCTGAATCTCACCATCCCACTGACATCAAGAATCTCAGTAAATTCAATAAGAAATTGGACATTATGGTTTTTTGTCCCTATTATGCTGGAATGTTTTCATTGTTGACAACTCTCACAGCTTGATTGTGGACTAGATATTTCACTTGTTCTAATACCCAGCTGCAAAAGAAAATGGATAATAATCTGATCAGAGATTTATCAGTCATTTCAAAGAGTTTTGGGGTTTTTTTGTCATTTTGTGCACTAGTTGCACTAGATCAACTTCACGGTAGTAAAGCAGGCTGGGGATGAAAATGTTTCTAGAGCAAGCAGCCTCCCCTTCCTCGTTTTTCTCTCAGGCCTCTGATGAGCTTGAAACTGGAATGCTGTCACATGAGAATGGAACAAGGTGCAGAGTTGACGTTCAAGGTCCATTTCTCTTTCCTTCCATCTTTGATTCATTGCCTAATTTGGTACATGAGGTAACAAGCATCTTCGTCCAGCCACCTCCCAAACACCACTTCTGCCATAACTCAAGAGCACTGTAAATAAAGAACCTCTGTACCAGAATGAATGTATGTTGGGTGCAAATCATTGTGAGGATATGGCTGTTCAGCACTGCTCCACAGATGGTATTTTCTGATGGGCTGAGCTCTACCAGTCCCAGAAATGCTGGTTCTGAAACATTATGCAAAAACTTCCCTATAAGAGCAAGATACAGCTCCCCTGTAAACCTTTCTCTCTAAATTGCCCAGAGCCCTGTGGGCAGCAGGGGAGGGAGGGGATTCTGCCCCTCTGCTCTGCTCTGCTGAGACCCACCTGGAGCACTGCATCCAGCTCTGGGGTCCCTGCACAGGTGGGACAGGGACCTGCTGGGGCCAGCCCAGAGGAGTGTCACAAGGGTGACCAGGGGCTGGAGCACCTCTCCTGTGAGGAAATGCTGAAAGAGTTGAGATTGTTCAGCTGGGAGAAGGGAAGGCTCCCAGGACACCTTATTGCAGCCTTTCAGTATTTAAAGGGGATTTATGGGAAAAATGGGGACAGACATTTTTGCAGGGCCAGTAGCAGTAGGACAAAGGATAATGATTTCAAGCTAAAAGAGGGCAGATTGAGACTAGCAATAAGGAAGAAGTTTTTTTATTATGAGGTAATGAAACACTGGGCGAGGTTGCCCAGAGAAGCTGTGGATGTCCCATCCCTGAGAGTGTTTAAGGCCAGGCTGGATGGGGCTCTGAGCAACCTGATGGAATTGAAGATGTCCCAGCTGATTGCAGGGAGATTGGACTAGATGACCTTTAAAGGTCCTCTTCCAACCCAAACCATTCTCAGATTCTATGAAAAACTTGAAGACTTCATGGGCTTTCAGCTGCATGTCAGTCTCTACAGAAGGCATCATGGCTTACCAGGTAGAGTCATCAGAGTCAGCTGTTTTCTGCCATAAATACTGGAGTTTTTTGAGGAACTGTACTTCTGGCTAGCTCCTGTGAAAAATTCTACTTGCTCATGTCTGTGTTGGGTGGGAAACCACAAGGGATCTTCTGGAAATGACTTTGTAAATGCTTTTAGTGAGCTTTCTTTGATGTGAGCTCTGAGGAACTCTGATGATTTTGAGAGGTCCCTTCCAACCTCATCAATTCTGTGACTGAGTGAAATACTTCTTTGGCAAGTTGTAGCTACATCAGGAGTGGTCAGTCATTGCCCTCTGTCTTCTCTGTTTCTACAGTTCTCCTGGACAACCTTATCTTTTAACTTAAGTCAGGTTCTTTCCATTTTGGAACAAATAGGCCACCTAGAAATCTAAGTAAAGGAGTTGTCAGATGCAGTGTTTTAGAAACTCAGTCTGAACAGTTTCTAGTCTTAGAACTGATGAAAAAGCTCACGACAGGAATAAAATAATAGTTTTTCTTTTCCACTATTACCCACCTCAAAGAGTTTAGAAAAAGAAGAGCAGGAGCATTCTCTGTAAAAGCTAAACAAATTAATAAGGAAATCTCCCTTCAAAGCCTTCCCATTTGTGCAGACTTTAGGCCATTTTTTAGGACAGCTGGATGGCACCCATACTTAGTTTTTTCAACTTTGTTTGTTTTCTCCCCAGCTGAACAGTCCTAACACATTTGTTGATATATATACCCTTAGGATCTCCATCCCCAGCATTACTGTAGTAGTAATGTTTGTTTTGGAAAAGGAGGATATTTACTTTTCCCTTCCTGGGTGATACTCAGGTGAGTGTTTTGGTTTTGTTTTCTTGGTGGGGAGTTGGTTTGTTTGTTTCAATTTACCTGGTGGGGGGTGTTTTGGCTTTTTTTATTAAGTTTTTTTGGGTGGTGGTGGTGTTTTTTAGGTTTTTGTAATTGTTTCTCAGGGTATGTACAGAAAGAAATCCACAGAGAAGGCATGGGAAGATACAGTGGCTTCTGTGTTTTGTATTTGTGACAAACACAAATGCGTAGTGACAGCCTGTGTCTGAGAACAAGTTCTGTCAGCTATAAAGACTACTTCATGCGATTTTTAGCTGGAAGTTAAAACTATGCTACAGGAAACCGATGATATAATGGTAAATCCTTGGTTTCCTTGGGGATTTTGGTCTACTATGCATCCATGCTCAACCCATGGGTTCAATGAACAGGTTGTTCAAAGTCCGATAATATTGTTTGTACTTGGCTTTGCACTCTTGCGGTTTCTCCCATAATTACACAGAAGGATTGTGTCACTGGCCAAGATAGCTTTTATACCTCACTAACTCTGGAGTTTTGCATTCTACTGCTGAAAAGAAAATGCAAACTTTTGACAAATATAGCCAAGGAATTTGCTCACAACTTTCCTTCTCAGTGAACTGTCTCCTATCCAGAATTGCAATTAAAATACCATTAGAGTTGATAGGAACTAATTTCCAATTCATTTAAAATGTCTTTTGGCATTTTTCAGCATGTTCTCTGCTTTTATGAAGCTGGGGATAACAGATAGGGGCTCACTGTGTTTTCCACACACAGAGTTTTGCTGAAGGCTCTGAACGAGTTTACCTTAGTGACAGAGCATAACTCCTGGTTCTTTTAGGAAAGTGGTTGCCACAATGGTAAGATAGACAGTTTTGTCAACATTGGTAAGTATCAAAATCATCTTAACACATGCACTCTTATTTTTACCTGCTGACTTCCACAGGATTAGTGAATTAGTGTGCTGGGGTTAGGTACCAGGACTAAGCCTGATGAAGTATGATAGATCTTGCTGAAGTAGAGTTGTTCAAAAAATATTATCAGCCTTAGATCTGCAGAGGTTTGAATAATCTGCATGAACTTCAACTGCACATCAGCACATACTGTACAATTCATACTGCCCTCCTTGCCTATCCTGCAACAGGGGAACAGCAGTGATCTCTTACAATCTCTCCACTCTTCTACTCCTTCCTGGGTCCTTGATTTTGCAGTGTAGATGTAATCCAGACCCCAGCTAACACACATGCAAACATACAAGAATTTGTGGTATTAAAAAACTTTTGTTAAACCAAACAAATTGCTTCTTGGTTCATTTAAAAATAATCATGGTGCTTGATTTACATCTACTTTGGAACGTTCTCCAAGTAGCTGTTCCAAATCTATAATTTCAGCTACTGCATCTGGCACAGTCAGATTTAATTGGGTTAAAATATGTAATCCAAGAAGTATAAATTCTAAATCTTTGCACATTCCTGGGATTCCAAAACCATGCATAATTTTATAACAGCCTTTTCAAGATTGAGCCCTCAGTGCCTTCCTTGCCTACTGACTTGGAAGAGTTGAATGCCCTTAACATATCAGCTGAACAGAGAACTGATGGAATTCAGAGGAAACCTGCAGAACCATTACAATTAATTCATTCATTTGCTTCACCTATGAAGATAACAATTTTTTTTTCACAGTTAGACTTCTTTATCCTCCAGCCACCATTCCAAAACCACAGCATTACATGGAATGGCCACCTCTTAGTTCTATTGCCCTTAAGTCTGTATAGAAAAGGGGGATGTAGTCATAAGTATTCTAAAACAGATATTTTAGTGCAAAACCAAGATGTAGGTTGTCCCTGGCCTGGCAGTACACTGAAGCAGAAAGCTTAAAGAGGTGACTGTGCCCTACAAAGCTCCATGACCTCTGTACTCCCCAGTGCCCATCCAGGTTTGCCAACCTTCAAGGTACTCAATATTAATATGACTGGAGAAGGGATGTTGAAGGATATGTGAAGTTTGAGAATTTCAGTCAAACACCAAAACTAGTAGTTTTGTTGCATTTTTTAATTCTTCCTCTGAAGTAAAGTTTAAACATGCTGAATGTCCGACTTTATTTGTAGACCATTTATTAATGGTGTAGATGCACAATGAATGCATTGGGAAGTTGATGAAATGTATCAAAGACAGCTGAAGGCATGGATTCTGGCACACTATTGATTCTGGCAAATAAATGAAGAAACTGGAAAATAAAGCAGTTTCACTGAAAAAGGTGTGGTGAAATACTGGAAAAGGCTTCCTAGAGAGATGGTCAGTATTCCCAGTCTGTCAGTGTTCACTGAGTGGGACTTCCCAGTGTTCAGAGGCATTTGGACAATGCCTTGAGTTGGAGATTTAACTTTTATCAGCCTCATTAGGCAACTGGACTGCAAATGATCCCTGTAGGTCCCTTCCAACTGAAAGACTCCTTTCTTAGATTTTTTGCAATAATTTTCAACTTCATACATAACTTTTGAACACACCTTTCACATTTCCATCTGACTCTTTCTTATCTGCTTATATGACTTTTTGTCATTATATTTGTTCATTCAATGTGAAATTGTTGCTAGACTCCACAGCTTCTGCTGTCTTCAGTGTCATTGAAGCCATCACCTTTGTGTAGATCATTTGTAAAGCTTCTCCCAAGTCCAAATCCTACCTGAACTGCATCACCAAGCTGATAAGGAACTAAAGCCCCCCACAAGTGACATAGCAGGAGCTCTCATAGAACAAATGAACAGCTTCTTTTCTCAGATGAACAGCAGCTTGTCTTGCTTTAATGTGGTGCTTGACAGCATTGTGTCTCTTCTTTAAAAATCATTATCTTAATAATAATTCTTAATCAGGTTAACATGGAAAGAATTCAGTTCACTATTATTTCCTTAACAGTCCAAGTGAAATGTTTTTCGCTGTTACTGTTGGAAGAATCTGAATTACAGTGAATGAGATAAAAAATTTAGTTCTCATCAGTCCTTCCTTACACATTATTATGAAATAGCAGAGATTCTTGCTTAACTCAGTAAGATTTAGAATATTTTTTCTTATGAAATTCAGATGGATCTGATTTTAATGAAGTTCTAACAGATGTGTAGTAAAAAAAGGGCCAGATTTGAGAGTTAAATCAGCTGAAAAGTGATGGGAAAATGAAATGTTCTTAATAATAGAAAATAATTTAAGTGTTTAGTCTTTAGTATTTTGAAAGGGAACAGAAATGTGGCATTAGACATTGAAATTGGCCTATAATAATGCAGCAGCTTCTGCCACTGAGTCTTCATCCTTCATCTTTTAGGCCTTTCTATTTCTTTTCCAGCTAAGACAGCTGAGTGGCCCTTACTGTCTGATTTGAAGGTGGCTGGATTACAGCCTTAAAACATCTCAAAAGGCCTTGCTTTTCACTAAGTCAAAAGACAAAAAAATGAGGTTTTGTATATGAAAATTCAATATTTTGTATGAAAATGTAGGCACTTTCTCTATTTTAACCACAATATAAATCAGCACAGAAAACAATGTAGGTTTTGGCATCGGTGTCATGTTAGTTTTGAATGAAGAACACATACCAGGTTTGGGAATTACAAAAGCTGCTTGTGTGGTATGCTACAATTTTTCCAGTGTATCTATGAGTACTTGATCTTTTCACGTCTTAAATTCTCTTTTGTCCTCCTTGGCATAGCCTACTGGGATTTCCCACTAAGAACAAGGAATCTTCCTTGAGATTCGTCTGCCTAGGAGTGTACCACAAAATGACAAAAATACAGGGCTACAGGGAACAATAAGACATCATTTTATTTGAAAGAGGTTAGATTTAGATTAGACAGTAGGAAGAAGTTCTTTACTCAGAGGGTGGTGAGGTACTGGCACAGGTTGCCTGGAGAAATTGGAAGTGGACATCCCTGGCAGTGTTCAAGGCCGGGTTGGATGGGGCTTGGAGCAACCTGGGATAGTGGGAGGTGTCCAGGCTCAAAGCAGGGGTTGGAAAAAGAGGAACTCTAAGGTCCCTTCTAACCCAAACCATTTTGTGATTCTATGATACTGTGGATCTGTTTACAGTCTTCTATAAATTGGAGGGCTACAATCACATCGTTCATGGTCTTCCTTCTTCTAAAGAAAGTTAAGTCCTCGAGTTTCTTTGTAACTCTTTAATTTTTTTTTTAAATACTCTTTATTCTATTCGCCCAGGTAATCCATATCTTTCAAAAGTGTTGGGTTTTTTAATTTTATTGTTTGTTTCTTTGTTTGTTTTTTTTTTTAATTGGATGCAGAATACCATCTCAGGACTCTCAATCCCCTTAAAGAAGGTGGATTAGCCTCATTCAGCTCTGTGTTATTTTGAATGTACTGCTTCTTGTACTTAATTTAATTTATCTCATGTTCTCTTGGATGTGTTTAGACCTATTCTAGTCTTAATACAAAATAGAATTATAAAATTTTGTGTTGTTTTACTGGTTCGTTAAATTTAAGAGCGTCTCTTGCATAGAAATACTTCTTAAAGATCAAATTAATCCCATTAATTACGTAGTCAAACTGCATAATTTCTGATACAGTTAGGAATGATGTAGAATAGCAAGTGAAAAAATTCATTTTTAAACATTTTTGACATAGATTCTTGTATTTACTTCACTATGACTTTTTCCCTTTGGATTAAATTTAGGTATCTTTGGAAAACTGCCATGACATTTTTAACAGTCTTTGCAAGTGTCAAATGGAGTTCATAGTTGATAAGAACCTGAATAATTCGTTAAGGATTTTTGGCATGATCCTATTAGAACACACAAAAAATTCACTTAATCCTGTATCTTACCTCCAGCAGTATCCATGAACAGTATCTTGAGGAGAATTTACAAGAAAATAGTGAACAGAAAATTATGGTAAAACATGCCCAAAGGGCAACTTCCTGATTGTATTTCTTGCTGGTTGCTTATTCACTGAAGAAGGAGGTCCCAAAATTTAATTGTGTTTTATGCAAGAGAATATATTTATAAAATTCACATAATGCTTAACCTTTCTGTGAGTCCTATAATGGCTTTCTCCTTCAGTTTTTCCTGTAACAGATTAGTAATACCTATGGGACTATTATTAAAAAAATGTTTATTTTTATATATTTCTGACCTTCAACAGCTTTAAATGACTTTCCTTTCAATTTTGTCAGATGTGCCCTTGATCCTGTATTACAGGAGTGAGTAAACAAAAACTCCAGCCTTCCCTGAGCTGTTCAGATGAGTTACAATTTGCACAAAACTCATATCCAGATATGACCTGGTGCCATTTTGTTGCCCCTTTCTATTTCTGATGTTTCTGGTTACATATGGAGGTGTATCAGGTTGCTTGAGAGTCAGTGATATTGCAGACATGGTACTGTGTGGTTGCAGATCACAGTGTGAAGTGAGGGGCAGGATATCCTCCTAGTCCAAACTGGTGGGAACCCCTGTCACTCACAGCGACTTAAAGCCCTTGTGAGCATAACCGTGATGAATTCTCAGTCTGAAGAGGAAAAGTGAAACATCCCACAAGCCCCAGTAATACAGCTCACAATTGGTGCACCATCCCACAAATTCTACTGAAAACTAACCCAAACAATCGTGTAACAGGGTCATTACAGTCTGAAAATTTTGATTCAGAATTTTTACGTTTAAAGCTTTGTTTTGCTCCTGTTTTTCCTGTCTACGCCCTATGATATTACCTCTCTCCTTTACAGGATGTAAAACTAAAACCCAGATCCTTGGAGTCCAAAGATATCAGAAAGTTGGTTTGGCTCAGGGTGGCAGTGACCACAAAAAAGCTTTTTCTTTAAAGCAAATTTTTCTTTGCTTTATGTGGCTTTTTAATAGGTTGAACAACAAAAATAGTGGAGTGAGGCTGCATAGTACATCAGAACTTACTGTAGTTCCTTAAAAAAAACCCCAACCAAAATGAATAGATGATAAAGAGAGAAAGACTGAATATAAATAAATGTTCAGCTGAGCATATTTGATGATCTTCTAAGCATAAACAGGGGTAAGCAGAACCCCAAATCATATATATAGTCAATAAAATAGGCAATTATCATTGCCAGTTTTATGGGTATAGTTTCAGGAATCGCTTGAGTCTAAATCATTAGCAGAGATGAAACTTTATTGATAGGTGATGCTAATCGTCAAGAGTTTTAAATTTTATTTAGATCACTGCTCTTCAAATGTGATAAGGCTTTTTGAAGTTACCAGTGAGACTTTTTCTGAAGTTACAATATACTCATAATGGATGGTTTAAAACATGAAGAAGTGTTTCTATCTGACTCAGCTAACTTCAGACAGAATTACGCTTGTAGTCTAACTAGTGTTCCAAGCTTTCTTTACTATCAGAACAACAGAAACTTCTGAAGGGTGATTAATTCCATTTATTTTAGGCATCCATTTTTGACTGGATTGCGTTGCTTTTTGGAGGGCTTTGCTTCTCCCTGGAGGAGGAGTATGGATGGCCAGCTCAGAAAATCTGCTCCACTTTCAAAACTAAAAATAGGTGCCATGAGTCCCAGTCTAAGAACTCATAAATAGTGTATACTTTGAACTTTTAAAATTTGGAAAGACATTGTAAACTGAGAGCAAAGGACTAATAAGCTGATGGAGGAACAATGCACAGTATATTAGCATCCTCTTCCAAGGTGCTCCCAAGGGCTGCATGAAAGAGGCAGCCTGGTAGCAGAAGCGTAGGCCTAGAATACAGAAAAAGTCTTGTTGGATGGATCCTGTTGGATTCAGGTCAGACTCAAAATACTTCTCCAGAGAACTGTTCAGGTCAGACATGCTGCTGAGAGGAGAAACATTACAGTAGCCACTATACTGGGCAGATAAACCTTTACGTTCCTGCCATGCAGAATGTGTCTGTTATCCATAGCATGTAGGTCTGAAAAGCATTGTTTGCTACAGCTTTCCCTTCGTAGGCTGCATGACTTGGGCAAATCCTGAACAATTCCTTGTTGATTTCTACTGGTGCAGAGTTAGGGAAGGTGCTCCGAGGGTTTAGCAATGCACACCTGTTTTCTTCTCATCTCATACAAATAATTTATTTGCTAATGAATAGTCTAAATCATCGTGTTGATGCACTTAATGATGTTGTATTGACACAAAACTGTTGGCATGGGTTTTCTAGAGGGACTGAACAGGTGTTGCACTCTTCCATGAGCAGTGACCCACTTGTGCTCACTTCTCACACACAGAGCTATCAGGCAGCTGCATTGCTCTGGATTCCCTGAATGGGCTGGCTGTTTACACACATTCTGAGAGGTTCCCATGCCACTGTTCATGAAGGAACCACCAATGGCCTACTTGGTTCTGTGCATGTAAAAAAACCTTGGCTCTCTTTTTTTTCCAGCTGACGATATGGGTATGTGGCTCCTTACAGAAAAAGTCTGGGGCCCTGTAGAAGCACTGCTGCTCTGGAACCAAGACTCACCAACAGCAGCTAGGGAGGTGATGGCATCTTGTGACAAATTCTTGACAGCCATGTAAGTGTGCAGTCCCCGTTACTCATCCCTGCTCACCAGTCATTAATACTTTTGCACGGAAGAGCTTCCTTGATGTGTGTCCAGCTTACATCCCCCAAATCAGTCAGATTTATCTCCTGTTTCTTGCTAACTTTGATAATGTCATATCTTTTTCTAGCTGGCATTTTAATCTGAATACAGCTGACACATAATATCCTTGAAATGAGCAAAAGCTCAATGAGTGGCCTCACTTCCACTGAGATGAACTTGGTTGAGCAAAGGGGTTGGCTAAAAATTTCTTTAGCACTGACTAAAAAAAAATAATTATCCATCTGCATGTGGGCAGAGAGCACCCAGTTTGAAATTCTCAGCCTTTTTTTAAAATTTTTTTTGTTAAACACCATGCTTTTCAACAATCTAAACATGATCAGTGTTTTAAATTGATAAATCATAATGTAAAATGTGAGCCATAAAAGAAATAATTTCCCAAAGAGCAGCAGAAAATCAACCAGAAAAAAATATTTTAAAAGATTAGTATTTTCAGTGAACTGGCTAGTATTTGCCCCTGAAGGTTCTAGCCTAAATGTTGTGACATTTTCTTGCCTGTGTCTGTGCATGTGTTTTATCCTCATCCAACAACTGTTTTGATCCTATTAGGAATCTAAAAGAAATGAAGCTGTTCAGTCAGTAAACCACACATCCTCTCTACAGAAACATGAAGCCTTATGACTTAAAGTCTGAAGATTTACCTAGCCATGTTAATATCTAAATCAGTGCTGGCCATTTCTTCCTTTTCCCAACCAGCTCTTTCTCAAACCCACAGAAAGTTTTATATTCACTTAGGTAGGCACTGGATCAAGCCATTTCATAATTCCTGTTGTATGATAATACTATTGGCAAGGGTTGAGCACTGTTGATATTGGATCTGAATCAATTCCCTAATTTCTAGTGGTTTTAAACCAGGTGGTAAATTTTTATATAGCAGGAATGTGACCCTGTATGTAGGAACTTGGGATGAGTTTCTAGAAACTTTTATTACAAGGGGAGTTCTCTGAAACATTCCTCATGGTCCTCCAAATCTCTTTCTTTCTGTTGTATTAAGGCAGGGTGCAGAAATGGGGTCACCAGTAGTTGATTTCATGTGGGATGAGTGTACTTCTGGTGGCTGTGGCTACTAGATGGATCAAGGAAAGGTATTATGACTGTCCCATGCACGTAATTGCAACCATAAATTAGTTTTATGTGCCAGCATGACTCGCTTCTAGACAACAATATAATTGAGCTGATGACACATGTGTTTCCAAATTCCCCTCTTTGGCTTTTACCTCCTTCTTAAAATAATGGCAAGGCAGACATTCTGAATAGGGCAGAAATCTTCAAAACAGAGCTCAGAAAAACTAGGCGTTATTTCAAAGTTAATATCCTGGCGAGACTTAAGGGAAGGCTTGACAGGGTTTGTGCATCCAGCTCAGCCAGCTCATGCTTCCAGATGGAAATTCTGTGAGACGTTTTTTGGTTTTGTTTGATGACCTCAGACAAGTCAGAAGTAGATAGTTTATCCATGTTTCACACTGTCTTCTGGTTTTGCTCAAGTGTGAGGCTGTCAAAGGTGACAGATCTATGTAAAAAGAAAACAGAGGTGCAGATAACTACAAACTGGGCCACCTTTATTGGCAGAATTCATGTACAAAAGCTTGAAGAAAGTCAGCCCAAAAAGTGGTGAAGACTGAACCGCCACAGCTCCATTTATTGCTCATCTTTCTACTGTACTTGTGACTACTGCAGCTGGGCATTATTAATACAAACCAGCTGAATGCATCTGTGCCAGTGTAATATTGGGAATTTAATCACTTGATCTGAGGTATTTGCACCATTATGGAGACCATTTCCCCAGGAAGATCGCAGTATTTCAAACACAAATCCCAATATTTATCATATTCTGGAGTGGATCATCCAGCTGTGATATGTTTTCAACTAAGGAAATTAGGCCTTTTTTGGTAAAAAAGCAGCTGCCGTCATACAGACTGTTACCCTTTAGACCTTTTCTTCTGCTTCCAGTTCCTCGTATATTAGAATGCTTTCTCAGTGGCAACTTAATAAAGCTTTTTGTTTAATTTATAAACAGTATCTCACTATTCATCTGGGACTTTAGGAGGAGGATGGCATTTGACAAATTCTGAAGTGAATGGCAGCTCTGGGTCATGCATGTGTCCTGTAGAGGACAATAACATTATTATCAGCTACTGAAATAGAAGAAGACTTACTGGGGAAAATCTCTTGTTTTAGCCCAGAGTTTAGGGTGAGGCCCCAAACTGGTGAATATCATTGCAATGTGTCATAGAATCCTGCAACGTTTTGGAAGACATCATCTCGTTCCAGCCCCCTGCCAAGGGCAGGGACACCTTCCACTAGGCCAGATTGCTCAGAGCCCCATCCAACCTGGCCTTGAACACTTCAAGGGATGGGGCATCCACAGCTTCCCTGGACAACCTGGGCCAGAGCCTCGCCACCCTCATAGGGAAGAGTTTCTTCCCAACATCTAATTTAAACTTGCCTTCTTTCACTTTAAAGCCATTACATAGTGATTACCATTACTAGGACAAGGGGTAGAAAGTCTCTCTCCTGCTGTCTTGTAGCCCCCTTCAGACAGTGGAAGTATTTTCTAAGGTCCCCCTGCAGCCTTCTCTTCTCTGTACTGAACAACCCCAGCTCTCATATATTTTGTTTTCATGGGGAAATTTTGTAAACTCTCCTTAGAAAAGAGTATGAGAATAACTAATATATGCTGGATTCTTTGACCACAAAAAAATCCATCAGACATAATGTTTAAATGAAACAATAAAGTCCTATAAATCCACATGAAAAGGAAATGATGGCATATTTGTACCAGTATAAAAAACTGGATTGTGTGTAAAGAACCAATGTTCAAACTGAAGAGATAGTAGCTAAGATAAGATAATGTTTCAGATTTCCTAAGGCCTGTTCCACTGACAATCCTGCAGTGGAACCCCCCTTGTTGTTGCAAGGGGCTCTTGTCTTTTTCACAGATAAAGTCTCTTCTCCCATGTGAGCAAACTCTGCCTATCACACACTTTCTACAGTTTATATATTTTTCTTTTTTTTTTTTTTTTTTTTTTTTTTTTTTTTTTTTTTTNTTTTGTTTTTTGTTTTTTTTTTTCTATCAGCAATTCTTTTTCCTTCTGAAAGGGCTGGGATAACCATCAGCATGGCTTGCCCATTTACCTAACCTTATTTCCTCTCACCTTTACACAACAATAAACTTCAAGGCTAATAACAGTTCCTCATACCATCTCTCTGAATAAACAGTGGGACCTTTCTGGCAATGTCTCACCACCTCTCTGTTTCTTAAAAGGTGTCTCCCTCAGTTTTTGCTCTTCTGTTTCCCTTTCCTACAAACTCTGTGATTAGCTCTGTTCTGCCTTTGTCAGCCCAGGCACTGGGGTTGCACAGTGTAAGATCCTGTGTTTTCCCCTTGTATTGGTTACTGGACTTGGCTGCATGGCTAATTTAGTATATTGGCTATATAATTTACAGTGTCTGAGAGCAAAAGACACCGAATATGGAAATGTACAGCATGACAGAACAATGGGGAAAAACTTTGTCAACAGCTTGTTATAATCAGCAGAGGGTAGTCCCTGGAAGATACCTTTTGGAACGTGTCTTCAAAAAGAGCCAGTTTCTGTCATCTGCTTGAAAAGCGACTAAACCCAATACTTATAGAGTTTTATATCCAGGGACAGAATAATCTATGGGCCTAAAGCAACAGATTTGCCTGGCATATCCATCAGACTAATTCAGACTATCTTCAAACACAGAAAGAGGTCCTTTTTGATTTGTAATCCTTCCTCAGGTAACACTTCTACCGAAAACAGTGATACATTGCTTGAATGGCTAAGAAGAAAACTCTTAGGCTGCAGAAAGATCTCCTGCTTACTATGATGTTTAAGCATAACTCCTTTTTACTTCTGTACCAGAGAAATAATTGCTTTGTAGCCTCAGAGGAACATTAACTGAACTGAAGCAGAATTGCCAGTCTGTAAAGCAGCTCTTTGGGTCCAGCTCGCTCTTCACACAGTCTGTTATTTGCTCAACTAGCAGGAAAACATCACTTTGATTTTGCTTCAATCCTATTTTTAGTAGGCCTCAGAGTGGAAGGAGAACTATTACCTATCTTTGAATTGGAGAGAAAAAAAGATAGGAGATTCATGCCAGGTCTTCAAAATTTTAGTTAAGTTATGGTTGGTTCCTCTCTTTCTTTAAATTGTCTGTGTTTTTTCTGACCCCAGCAAGTGGTGTGATGTGCTTTCACCATACAACTTCTTAAACTAACAGTTATCTTTGGCAGATAGCATAACTGCTCAGGCTCTTTTACATGTCTGGGGTTCTTACTGTGGTCGGCACTTCAAGTATAGCCCAACCTAAATGATCTGAGGGGAAAACATGGAAATGAAATTATTTTTTCCAGTTGTGAACAATGGCTTTAGAAGTTATTAACATTCTACAAGTGTTTAAGGGTTCTGTTAAAGCTTTGAAGCAGACCTGCAATTGTTAACATTGTCGATGTCTCCATTGCAAGAAAATAGCCTTTAGAGTTTACTATTTGGCTCCTTGTAACAATATTCAAATCCAAGCTCATTTCACATTTCATGTCTCTATAAAATTGTTCTATATATATTTTTACAGTGGCATTTGGGATTGATCTCAGGGTCTTTTGTTCCTGCTGAAGCTAGACTCTGAAACATTCATTTTAATTCTTGGAATATTAATCTTTAAGGTCTTTTAAAAATAGTTCTCTTTTCTTTGTAAATGATTAGTCTATTTACAACCAAAACACATTAAATCTTTTTCCTGGCATTTTGTACACTCTGAGATTAACGATAACTCCTTTTGGACTTCCTGCTGTCACAAAGCCTGAAAGACAACCTCAGCAGCAATGTATGAGCTGGATTGGTGAGTGCTGATGCTACTTAAAAACTTTCTCCAGGCCGTAAGCACACATTAAACACTCCTGACCAAACTACTGGACTATTTTACACAGCAAAGCAGACTAGCACTGGCACCCTTGTCATGCAGCAGAAATACACAGGCATGGTCTACCAGGCTTCCTCCTAGTTAGCAAAGTACAACTTCTCTTTCTGTGATCCTTGCAGTGATAAGCACTAACATTGGAGGCTTTTTAAAACTTCTTTTTCAAAATCCATGTGAGACTTCTGGGAGAAGGGGAAAGAGAAAAACCACAGTCTTAGCTACCAGCAACAGAATGATAACACCCAACTGTTTATCTATTTACCTTGTGTTTTGCTCATGTAATTATGTTTAATGCATCAGCAAAGGGCAGGAAATAACCCTTCAGATGACAGCTGACTGGCTCAAGATGAAATAAACAAGATGGAAGCAATGTTTGAGAAGGTAAAAACAGGAGGTGCTGTTTCCATATGTGCCTGTGGGCATTCAGCCTGCTGCAGTCCAAATCCTTTGCCATACCCTTTCCATACCTGCCTTTCTTTTACCTTCTGCCTCAGTGGGAAGCTGTGTGCAGAGTGCAGGCCTGGCCACAGCAGCCACACACCATGGGGGCTGTTTTCCTGCATCCAGCTGGGCTGCCAGCCCCAGGTTCAGGGGTAAAGTGGCTTGTGCCTGTGGGTGCTGAAAAGCTTTTAGCAGAGAAAGTTTCCAGCTTTCTGCAGCATTCTGTGAGAGCTCTGCTTTTCTCACAGAAGCTGTGAGAAACAGTGGTACAGTTTTGCAAACAAATTCTCTTTATCTCGCAGGTGCAAGTTGTTATGTAGTACTGTTATGATATTGACTGGAAATATATTTCTACATGGGTGTTGTGGGTTCTAGCCAACTGGTATGGGAGGCAGATGATCAGTGACCAATGGTCTTACGCCATCATTGCAAACCAAGGTATATAAACCAGCCTTTAATTAATTAATGAACTTCCCCTTTCTATTCTTTCTGAACCTGGACTCTGTCTTTTCTCTCTGGCTGTGGTACAACAGAGACAGGTGCCCTGTGGCTCTGCTGCTCTGTGAGCCCCTTGTCCAAGCAGTGCTCGTGCCCCTGGCTGGCTCCTGCCTCACTGGCAATGCCACTTCAGGCTTTTGGCTCTAATTTCAGTAACAGTAGATGCAGCCTTAGACCCTGAGCTGGTCACAAGCATGGCATCAATCACTTCTATTAAAGCAATGCAGGCCATGAAACTGAGGAGGAAGCTTGTGATATTGGGAGCAAATGTTCTGTGATATTCTGATTGAAAGATAACCCTTCCCTCCCCCCCCCCACCAAGCATCAGACAAGTACAGTGTTGATTGTGTTAGCAAAATATCTTAAAATCTTCATCTGTGTAAAGTTTTACTACAAATACATCCCTGTTTTGTTTTTTGTTTTTTTTTATGATGATAATAGTAAGGACTTAGAGGAAAACATAAAATGTTTTATTAAACTAGTGTTGTTGATAAAGGAGTTAGAAAAGCTTATGGGTGGGTTATTTTTCCTTCAGGCTCATTACTGAATGTTTTTCTTTATTTTTCTCTTGCGTTAGTTACTCATCGTAAATTATATTCTCGTTGTGTTCGAACACATTTCTTGTTCCAAACAATTTGTCTTATTTTTCAAGGCAAACCTGCCAAGAAAACCTGCCTCAATTTACCTGCATTACCAGTAGAACTGTTGCTAGTGCTTTTCATTTTTTTGTGCTGACACTTTTACCAGCTAGTTTAATAATATTTAAAGTTGTTTAATATTTTATTAGTTTTTCTTTATTAGGTATTGTTTTCAAAATGTCTTGCAGAAATGATGAGTTTTTAAAGAGGAAAACAAGAAATTTATATTTCTTTCTTGGTTTTGAAGGAGAAAGTTTGACAAAAAGAGATTGTTATTTTGGACAATTGTGATTGAGATTTTTCATATTCCAGATGTTTAGAAATGGATCTGAATTGAAACATAATATCAGAACACTCAGAAAATTGGTCAGTGCAGCAGTTACAATTTGTATTATAAAGAATACCCAGTTCTGGCCTGTGACTAGACTGTGCAGAGATTTAGAAAAAATTGTATGAGAGGGAATTCTCTGGATACTTTAAAACAAAAGTATGTATTTTTATCCTTTTTCAGAGAGAAAAATATGAGAAAATATTTAACAAGACATAGGTTGAGGGGGCCTTAACCTCACAGAATCCCTGCAGAACCCTGTGGAAGATAATATAGTTTCCTGAGTGATTTCTTTGGAGATCAAATTCTCCATTTAGTTATTTGCACAGGTGAATGTGAGGCCATGAATTTAAGGCCAGAACTGGGCTTGTAGAAACATTATTGTTCTTGATGAGTCACAAAAAAAGAGTTAGCTTGATCTTTATATCAGATTGCATGTGAAGGTCTAATACTTGGAGAAGCCATCTTTTTTCAAGACTTACATGGGATTCTGAGCCAAACTAAGCATAAATGTATAAAACTGTGTTAAAGATCAAGAGGCAATCACACTAAAGAATTTTTTTTTGACAGACAGCCTAAGAGGAAACTGTGACTACTGTAAGATTAATGAATTTCTTTGAAATTTGGTAGAAATCACTGCCCCGTCTATACCAGACTCATGTTCAACTCACTGCCTTCATGCAAAGGCCCCAAACCTGACTTAATTCATTCTAAATCATGCTGCTCTGAAGCAGAAAAATGAAGACATAACAAAATTCAGTTTAATAACACTTCTGTCTTCCCAAATGTACTTGTTTCTGTAGTCAAGTGTGTAATAAGAGACTTGGCTGAGCTCCCAGGCTTGCTGAGCACCACAAGAACATGATACAAATCAGTCAATGCCATAACAAAGAAATGTATAATGATGCAGTGGATACTCTACAAACCTCCCACAAAGAACTTTTGCCTTGAGTTAACTGAATTCCCGAACAAATGAAATACAGGACTTCAGAGAAAAAGCAGAGCCAAGTATCTCTGTGCAGTGTCTCCATCTAATCAGCAGAATGACTCTGAGACAATTTTACTTAAAGTGTTATTTAAAATTTGGATTACTTTATTTAAATCAACAGGAAAAACTTCCATTATAAAGTTAAAGACCACACAGTGGTGCACATTGCCCTTCTCAGAGCATAAAATCCTGATGAAGAGGCTCAGGATCAGAGTCAAATTGTTTACTTCTGCCATATTACTGAGCAGCTATCCCAGGTAAGCTTATACAATAATTTTAGAAAGGTGTGTGTCAACCTAATATTCATATTTCTTCTTATCAGACATGAGAGGTGAGATAATTTTTTAAAAACAAGGAAGAAAAAACTTCCACCAATATAAAGGGGAAGGGGTTGCTTTCAGACAACTGAAAGGTAAGTCTGGAAAAACATTTAGGAGTCTAGTGTGTGTCTTAGGTATCTACACTGAATAAGTAATGCACAACTCCTAGTTCCTAATTAAACAGAAGGACCACTTACCACCAGTGAACTTAATCATCTGGAACATTGCTTCTTGACTTATCCTAAGATATTTTTGGTTAGTAGTGCGTAAATGACACTCAATGGTGCACACTTGAATTTCCCAAGGAAGGTTATCCCTTGAGTTTTCTGAGTGATCTGACAGCAGGAGTAGGCTACGATCGTGGCTCCTGCTTATCCACTGCTCACCCCTGGCCACTCCAACCTCCTGGACTGAAAACATAAAGATGGTGAAGTTGATTTCACCAGTCTTTGTGCAGTGAAACTTCAGTGCACAACGCTCATTCAGGAATGGCACCCTGTGGTTCAGCAATGCTCTGGCTGTACTGCGTTTTTCCCATGAAAACCAGAATTTGTGGGGCCACTGTTTGCCAAAATGCAAAGTAACTTTCTCCTAGGTGCATTAACAGTTCCAGGGAATGTAGCCAGTTGCAGGAAGTTATTTATGGACATTTTTGGAATACATAGCGTAGCACTGAGACTAGGACTCACACTTCCTGCACGAATGCTCTCACCACTAGGCTATTACCAAAAATGTGGCACTACCATGATCTGTCCCCATCTTTTAAAAGAATAGAGTAACCAGGCTCCCACGCCAAAAGGAAAACCTGAGTCAGGTGTGCTTTTGAGACTGTTACCCACATTTTTATCCAAGCGTCTGTTGTGGTGTTGCAGACAGCACCCAGGTCTAGAAGGCTCTTAAGATGTCTTTATCCATCACTGCTCCTGTTGGCCAGCGTGGGTGCTCTTGTCTCCTTTGTACTGGCTCCTGTGAATGCTCAAGGGTGTAACTCACAGAGGTTTCTCTGTACTCTACAATTAAAGACTTCAAAGTCTGATTGCACATAATTAAGTCACTTCATCCACGGAGCAACTGTTAAGTGAATGAAGTAAAGGTCCAGTGGTCATCACTAACTTCTGGCTAAAGATTTTTGGCTTTTGGTTGTGGAAGATTTCTTTAGTTGCCATTTCCAGGGAAATATGCTGCTCTGGGTGGCTGGAGCCCATTAGCTGTTCTGAGGCAGGTCTAGAGAAACACACAGAAACTCAGCTAAATGCCCTGAACCTCTGACCTTAAATACAGACCTGAATGTCCCTGGAGAATAGAAGAGCACTAGAGAAGTACAACTAATGGTTCTTTCTTGTCTAAGAGGAAAAACTGAAAGAATGGACTTTCTGCAACACTGGTTACTGTTTCAGTAATTCAGCTGCAAACAAGAAGATAGCATCAGGAAAATGAAAAGTTGACAGCAAACAGTAACATCTTTAATAAAGAAAATGTGGTCACACTTTTGGGCTCATTTACTCATCAAAGAATATATAAAAATTACCTACAGGCATAAAATTCTCCATTTAAAAGAACACCTCATAATATATTCATTTTCAGGTGTAACTCTTGAGAGTCTAAACATTCCTTTCTGTGGGACTACTCTGCTTAATTCTTTAGACACATTTTAGATCAGCTATGATGCTTCTGCAAATGTGAACACAGATGTGGGTGGTAAATGGTAGAGGTTTTTTCAGTTTATGTGAAATATTTGACACTTTTTGTTAGCCTTGGGCTTCAACCCCCCAAAAGTGAGTGAAATGTATGATCTTAGGGTTACTGACTCATATTTCCCATCCTCGTGATAATAAAACAGAGTAAGAACAAATATGGAGAAATTAAGAAATAACTTGGGACCAATTATGAGCTGGTGTGCCTTCAAGAAAAACAATGATGTTAAAAAAGAAATAATTCTATTTCATTTTAGAGTCTGGCTGCAGGGTGATTTTTGAAAAATCTTTCTCTTTAAGCTTAGCAGCCAATAGGAAGGTATCAGCGGGAGTATTTTTGAATAAATACTTTTAAAGGAATACAGACTCTTTCATCCTTGGGAAAAAATAAAAGTTCCTGGATGAGTGGGCAAAACACAGGAAATTGGATTGTTGTGGGGATTATGGAGCCTGCATTATGAGCCTGCTTTCTTTGCAGAAAGACAGAGCACAATTCAAACCATAAGACACCATTCATTGGAAGCATTTGCTCAACACCTCGGACGGGAGCACAGCATAGTCAGATCTGTGTTAAAGTGCTTTTCCACTGCTTTTCCACTTCTGCTGCCATCCATAGTTATCCTCCAGGGAAGACTCCACATCAAAGCTAATAAAGTGATGTGCCTAGTTTTTCATGTTGAGAACCTCCCAGGATGGACATTCCACCTCCTCTTTGAGTAGCCCCTTGCAGAACTGTAATGCTGTTCCAGTGGAGAAGTTTTTCTAGTCTCCAGTCTGAAACCCTTAAACCTTATCTTATAACTGGCATCTTTGTTCTGTAACTGCCACTACACAAAAGAGTTCAGCTTCATTGTCCCTGTAATTTCTTTAAGTCATTATGGGCAAAAACCTTTATTTTGGAAATCAGAATGAACAGATGATTTATTCTCTCTGGAACAGCAAATAAAAAATGTCCCTTGCAGGTCCTTGTGCCTCTTCTCTAAGAGGGGCTACTTCATCTATGTTATGAACCTAGTAGCAAGAAAAGATGATATGAAGTGAAATATTCTGCTGTATGACCCCAGGAACAAGGATTAAAATTGAAAAATTATGATGGATTTTTACTTCCTGCCTCATGTATCCAAAACACATTATCAGAGTATGGACTGCTCTCAGTGATGCAACCAAATCTGGCTCTACAGACCTGTGAGAAGCACAAAGAAACTGTGACATATTAGGATATCAGTAGTGGAACACAACGTTTGAATTTGGGAACAATTTCATCTCTCATGCACTTTTTGGTTATTTTCATCCAGGGCAATTGTGATTTAACCCCAGTCAGCAAATCTGCCCCATACAACCACTCACTTATTCCCATGGTGGGGTGGGGGAGAGATTTGGAAGGGTGATACTGAGAAAACTTGTGGGTTGAGACAAAAACTCTTTATTAGGTAAACAAAAGCCATGCATGTAGCACTTCCTGTGGGCAGGCAGGTGTTCAGTGATTCCTGGAACAGCAGAGCTCTGCCACACATGAAACAGTGACTTGGAAAGACAAATGCCATCACTCTGAACATGTCCCTTTCCTCCTTCTTCCACCAGCTTTGTATGCTGATCATGAGTATGGAATGCCCCTTTGGTCAGCTGGGGTCAGCTGTCCTGGCTCTGTCCCTTTTTAACTTCTTGTGCACTCCCAGCCCCCTTCCTGGTGGGGAGGGGAGAGGAGCAGAAAAGGCCTCAACTCTGCAGAAGCTCTGCTCAACAATAACCAAAACATCCCTGTGTTATCAGCACTGTGTTCAGCACAAATCCAAAATACAGCTCCATACCTGCTACTGTGAAGAAAATTAACTCTATTCAGCCAAAACCAGCACAGGAATGGAACAGAATCATATCAGTTTCCACCCCACCAAGTGCAAATACATTGACTTTCAGCTCAAACTGCAGAGTATGTAATTCTTCCTACCACTTTTTGGAAAGGGGTGCCATTACAGTGAGTGATGAGAGAATCCCAGCTTGAGGTGAAAGGCTCTGTGTTTTGGACATTGCTCCAGCTGTATATATGTTATTTGTGTGTGCACATTTTCAAGAGAATAAACCTTGAGAAGGCACATTAAGGGCTGTAAGACATTATTGCAGTAGGGCCCATACACTCCACTGTGTACTCCAGGGAACTGTCATCTCCTCTTCACAAACCCATCACAGGCCATCTGCTAACACTGGCTCCTCTAAGATGTAAGGGAACAATTGACTCACTGAAAAGTCTATCCAACAAACCCCTAGCTGCACGCACTGCATACAACAGACATCCCTCTGGGGCTAGTCATAAACTCTGTATCATGTGGGCTGCTCATATTTATTCTGCTGCTCCCTCAGCCAATCTCTCATGTACTCTTCACCAAACAATGTCTGATATCCCTCTTCTCCCCTGAAAGTATGATCCCGCAGAGAAAGAAAAACATAGTAAGAATTCATTCACATCAGGCTTTCTATAATGATAATGAAGGCACAGGACAAAAAGCCTTTTCCTACTTCAGCTTTAAAACATTTTTTCCAGTTTTAGTGGGAGAGAATTCAGCAACCATCAAGAGAAGCAGACAGAATCCTTAGTGCCAAAGTGAAGTGTCTGTGTTCTCAAGATCTTAACACTCCTGAAGAGAGATGTGGAATAAGTCTTCTGGAGAAGTCAGCAAGACCACAAATAGCTTGAGAAGAATTAAGTAAAATTTAAAAATAATAGACTACAGGTGGCCTATGGGAAGACCCCCAGTACACACGGAATATGTGTTTGGCTTATACCAAGAAGCCTTGCAGCTGTGTTTTCAATATAAGCTGAAGTCTGGGATGTAACAAGATTTAGTTAGCTGGCATGTAAAATGGATAGCAGTTATAGCATATAATTATATGATTAATTCAGAAAACCTAGCTGCATTAGATACTTTTCCCTCACTGCCCTGTTAAGTCTCTGTGAGTAATGTAAGTCTAAACTTACTATACAATATCTGTATTATGGGAAAAGGGTAATCTGAAATAAAGGCAGGATCAAATACCAAAACAGAGTAAAATGGCAGATAATTTCAATCTCTGATTCCTAATTTTCAAATGTTAAGATCATTTGAAACAGCATTACAAAGGCTGAATATAATTCCTGTATTTTGTACAAACTGTCATATTTGATTCCTGTCTTCAGGAACAACTAACACAAGCAAGGATTTCAAATTTGGCAACTGTGTGCCCTGTATTGATTCCCACAGGCCCCAGAAGGATAATTCTTAAGCCTACAAATTCTACAAACTGTCTCGTGCAGCTTTTTTTTTTTTTTTTTTTTTTGCCTGAAAGACTATCCAATTACTTAGTGCTGTGCTGGGAGTACCTGAGGAAATAGTAAAAGGAAATACAACTGAGAGCCACTGTGGTTTGACTCCTCTCCAGATACTTTGAAAATACTTTGGCAAAAACAAGATTTTAAGTAAAACTGTTTCCTTTGGTAACATACCGAGGACTGCAGGTTTTACATTTTTGTACTTAGTGTGGAAGGCCAAAAAATAACCCCAAGCCCTTGTGTGAGAAGGTTGTACACGTGGTAGTAATACTGGTGGGGAAGAAAGAGAGAGAAAGCTGGGGTGATGGGGGTGGGGAATTTGAACAAGATGCAGAAACAAGACACGGAGACAACATCATACAAACATCTATTTTCTATTGGCAAAACAAACTGCACCGAGCTGAAAGAAGGAAAATATCTTTGGGTACTTTAGACTTCTAATGAGTGGCAGTGTGATGGTTTGCTCATCAAGGGATGACTGTGATGAGAGAGAAGAAAACCATGGTTTCTTTTACCTTGTTTGGTCATCCAGTGGTGCTAATGAGGGAGCTCTTGAACTGACAAGTATCAGGTGGATTTCCTTTTCTTAAGTGAGGTTTCTTAGGGTACTTACTACTTTTTCTCACTGAAGTTTTTTATTAAGAATCAAAAGAAGCGCCATGAAAAGCTTTCTAAATGCACTGTCCATACTGAGTTCTCTAAAGCCAGCCCCATCCCAGACTGCAGCCAGAGCCCCGTGGGCAGCAGGGGAGGGAGGGGATTCTGCCCCTCTGCTCTGCTCTGCTGAGACCCACCTGGAGCACTGCATCCAGCTCTGGGGTCCCTGCACAGGAGGGACAGGGACCTGCTGGAGCCAGCCCAGAGGAGGCCACCAGGGTGATGGAGCACCTCTCCTATGAGAAAAGGTTGACAGAGTTGGGATTGCTCAGCCTGGGGAAGAGAAGGCTTTGGGGTGACCCAGTTGTGGCCTTCCCCAGTACCCGAGGGGAGCCTGCAAGAATGACCAAGGGGGAATATTTGCAAGAGAATGGAGTGACAGGACAGGGGGAACGGCCTCAAACTGGAAGAGAATAAATTTAGATTAGGTATTAGGAAGAAATTCTTTACTGTGAGGGTGGTGAGGCACTGGCACAGGTTGCCCAGAGAGGCTGTGGATGTCCCATCTCTGGAAGTGTTCAAGGCCAGACTGGATGGGACTCTGAGCAACCTGGTCTACTGAAATATGTCCCTGCCCATGAATGAGCTCTCCAGCCCATAATTATAAGGTCTGTGAATATTTAAATTAATTAAACAAAACATTAGTACCTATGCCCTTGAGGACTGATTTCTTTCTTTGGAAGATCTTTGTGTTTGTTTGGTTGCCACTGATTACAAAATGCCCAAATCCCAAGTCTCTTACACTTGTTTCCATGCTGTCCTGCTCTGTACACGTCACTCAAAAGTGGCATAACAATTGGCATTCAAGAGAACAGTGCTGCCATTCTCATTTATCACCATAAGCAAATTAGTCAGATAAGCATAGTGTAAACACTTCTCTTCAGTTGTTGATTTCCAAATACAAAAAATTATAACTCCTTATCACAGCCTTCAGGCAGATATGTATTTATATGTTTCTTTCAATTTTTGTTCAACTTGTGAGAGGGTTTTTTTTAAGGCTGAATTACTGTTTTTTCCTGTAGAAATGTTTACCTTGTCACCATGGGTCAAATTCTTTCTGTTTTGGAAGGAAATGCAGTGGGTTAATGCCTTTTCACATCACAGCTTTTCCTCAGAAGAGTACTTTTTTCCCCCTAAAGCCACTTGCTAATGGGAAGGACTCAAGCCATTCTTTAAAAATAGCTGTAGGATGGAAGTCAACTTGACTGGGATTACACAGGTGCTGACTTACACTTTTGTCAGCTGTAGTGATGTGGAAGTGTTGTATTGTAAGTTACCAAGCATATAAGCTGCAAACTTTGAAGTTGTCAGAAGACAAGGCTGCAAATCAAAACAAAAAAAGGAAGAAGGTGTAAGTAACGAGTGCATGGAGATGGTGAGGACTGGGCTGAACTGAGCTCTTTTGGGAAGCAAGTCTCTGGAAAGGTTGTGTTAAGCAAGAGGCAGATGGAGCACACTGATGCAAGGCTTTAAAGAACTGTAATGGAGCTCAGTTTTAATACTTGAAAAGAAAGGCAAAGGGATCTATTCATTTAATGAATGCATTTGGAATCATTGATGTCATTTCCATTTTAACAAAGTGTTTGGATTGATTCTTATTTAGCTGAACCAGTCAGAACTAATATGAAATTAAATCTGAGGTGTTTTTCAGGGAGAGAAAAATGAAACAATGCATAATGTCCAGTAACTGGCAATGTGCCTCTTTCCTGTACCACGCTAAATCATTTTTCTCAGATGCTGAGCTTCATTGTTCTTTGTACCTTGTTGAATTCCTAAGTTATTACACACTGAAATCTAGTATGTTTAACCATGTCTGTGTAGTCTTGTAGCAGTTCCTCAACATGCCCTGTTTATAAACAGATCTTTCCGCTATCTGCCCTCTCCAGCTTAAGTGCCTATTTTTTTGGTTTATAGTTTGTTCACGTGGGAAATCTGAACATGCTCTCAGAGCCAAACTGTGTTGGAAGGGATATAAATCTCTCAGCTACATCTGCTGGAGCCATGCCCTGGAGTACAGTCCAGACTTTTCTTTTGGTAATCAATGGAAAGAAGGAGGCTTTTGATGTAACTACTATATGAAGGCTACCTTAAGTGAAACTGTATGAACAGCTTCTTCAGGTGTTTAGAATCTAAACCCCTCTTTACACAGCTGTCTTTAGGGACAAAGTTACAAAATAACCTCAAACTTTGAGCTGGCCTTCTGCTTTCTGTTTCTGAGACACTTGGATGTATACTGAGATCAGATGATTTCATTAACAAGTACATGAAGAAAAATATGTGTCCATTTGGTAGAGCAATTCAGGGAATAGCACTGGTTCAAGCAGAGAAGAGTTAATGTGTGAGAAAACACTGTGTTTTCAAAAATCCAGCACATGTGGGTCAGTTATTCCATGAATGATGAGTGTGTTCCATTAAAGTGTTATGCTAGGAAGCTTTAATTTCTACACCTAATTCTTTCACTATCTGAAGCCAGTTTTTCAAATGTTCATGTGGTGTCTTCAAAAACAAAGCTTAGATGGAGAAATTCCCTGGATTATTTCTGTAGTGATCTGTTCTAGTGGCTTGCAGCATGCTGTGGAGAACTGAGGGAAATATTCCTGGAATTCCTTGAAGGTCTGTTTTTTTAGTCATCTGTGTAACTAATCTGAAGCTAAATAAGACTTGTAACTCCTGTTCTTGTAGTTCAGGTTACCTATCTCTTTGGGATTGTCCTCAAGGTACTTACAGTTATCATTTAGAGCAGTAGTCTGTGTGTCCATTGAGGCTTCAGGCTGTGCTGGGGGCTGGGTTCCTTCTCCACAGTGTCACTAAAGGGTGAAACTGGGGTTCAGTGATGCTAGATCACCGTGGTCACAGCACACAGTGAGTTATCCTCAGCTCACTTCCCCACAGGGCATTCACTAGAACTGTCATCACCTTTATTTTCTTTCTATCATGACCTTTTTTCCTTCCTGTCCTCTTTGTTTTTGTCACCTGCCTTTTTTATCAAAAAGATAAGCTATTTGGCCCATAATTCACCTCTGTATCTACAAACTTATATCCCTGAAGCTCTAGGTTTGCCTTCAGCATTCTGGCAAATACCCTCAGCTGATGGAATCCTTTCAACCACGGGCAATTCCAGTATCCTGTCTGTGGAACTCAGGCAACATCTCAAGATCAGTGACCTTCTACTCCTGCAGGCTCTCAGGTGTCCTACCAGAGGAAAGAGCTGAACTCACACTCACTCTCACTCACATTCACCCTCAGACATTTTCCTAGCCCCCTAGAATGAGGAAATAGAGATATGTGTTAGATCCTGTACTACCCTCCCTTCCTATTTATTTTCCTGCTTATCTTCACTGCTTACTCTTCATTTGCTTGTGTCCACCTCTAGAGTTCCCTGCCCTCTGAGCTCTCCCAGACACTGTTGCATGAGGAATGACAAAAATGAAAAAACTCAAAGCAGGCCACGGTCCCTTTGCAGCCCTCCTATGGTGCACCTGCATCTCTGACAGCGGTGGGTCGCTACCAGTTGCACCTTTCCAAACCTAAAGGATTCTGTGATTCCAGCTTAATGGCCCTCAACACAAGAAAGATGTTGACCTGTTAGAAGTGTGTTCACAGGAGGGCCACAAAAGTGATCCAAGTGCTGGAACAACTCTTCTAAAAAAAGACAGGCTGAGAGAGCTGGAAGTAAAGAAGGCTCCAGGGAAATCTCACTGTGGCCATCCAGTACTTAGAGGGATGGATAAAAAAGAGGGAGAGTGAATTTTTACATAAGCATATAGTGACAGGACAAAGGGGAACAATTTTAAATTAAAAGACGAGTTGTTCAGATTAGATGTTAGAAAAAATAAGTATTTCTGCTATTGGTTATTAGCAGTTTTCATTTCGGGCAATTCTGTTCAGGATAATTAGCACTAGAGGGAAAGATATTCACACTCTGGTCATAATTCTGATACTTTTTTTTTTTCTTTTTGGAATGAGAAAGTGCATTGAGATTTTGTGAACTCAACTCTGGTTTTCTTTATACTGATAGTTGTGATGTGTTTCTGATTAATTAGTACTTAATTTATCACATTAGTTCATAAATACCATGTAGATATCCAAGATGAAGGTGCACTAACCAATGCTGAATTAATTGCTGGACTTTGACTATTAAAAAATAAAGTCTTGTTTTACATTTTAAGATAATCTAGACAAACCACATTCTCTGAATTTCTTTCAGAATCACTTGGATGTAGGCACAGATTAGCTGGTGCGATGAAAAATGCTAGGCATCCTTTCACAGCACGGTGTTCAAATGGGGATTTTTTTATCAGAGGAAAGACAGAGGGAGAAGCTGACACAGAGACATCTGCCGGTAACATGGGAGAGCAGAGGTGAGGATTTGGGCTTCTGGGTTGAGCCTTTCCATACTGATTAATGATTTGACTTGGTGGTGCTCTTACCTCCCTGTGCAAGAAGCATTGGTCTTAAATCAGTAAAAAATTATACGAAAATTGAAGTATTCTTCACTCCAGCTCTGGAAAACTTTTGTCTCCCTTTCAAAATAACAAAAGAAAACCGGATTTTGTTACACATGTTTAATGTAGGAATATGTGAATAATTTCCAAACAAAAGTGAGAACAGTCCTAAAGTTATGGAATCATTTTCACAATCATGCATATCAACCAAGTTCTAAGTCTATCAAGAAACAAGCTGGAATCTCTTGCAGTCTTCAGAGCATAGACTTGAAGTTGTGAATGGTTCAAGCACCTTCTCCTTGATACATAACACTTCACTTCCATGACAAGTTTAATGAAAAAGAATATGCCACTTATGAAAAGAAAGGTTATTTTTTGCTAATGTTAATGAGTAGCAGAAAATGGAGGCTGGTAAATGAGTTAACGGGCTGTGTGGCTATGAAACAGTAATGCTGTCATGGCTTGAAACTTATTTGTTCTGACTCAGGCTGAAAAGGAAGTTCTTCAGACTAGGTACGGATTTATTTTAAGGGGTGGCACCTTGGTTAATCTGAGTCATGTTCAGTCTGTGGCTGGATAGAGTCCCTCTTGTTATGAAAAAACCCTGATCTTTTCTTGATGAAATAATATTAATTCGGACTTCCCATTTTTACAGAAGAGGAAAACAAAAATTAAGCTGACCATTGGGACACTCTGCCTGGGACCCTTAATGTGCACTGAGTGTTTGGAAGACACTTCTGCTCCCACCACCACTCCCTGCCCTGTTTGCTGTGCACCTTTCCTATTAAAGTCCAAATGGGAGATGTAGTGTTACCTTTATGATGTGCACAGGAATTAGGACACACACTAACGTGTCTCAGGGTCTTGCTTTATTGATTTACTCCATTATTTTCATTCTCCATCTACTTTCAATCATTATAATCTCAAGCCAAGTCAAGATATAATGCAAATCAAAGCATCACACATGGGAGACAAAATAGCCAGCTTAGTTGAAGGTGCTTTTAAAGACACAGCTGAAGAAATGGAAGAAAATCTACAGCTGATTTACAATGAAAGGCCTCTCCTTCTAGCATCTGGCTGGCTGGTACCCTTCCAGCTAGCTGGTATTTAGAATTTCAGGCTGTGCACATGCATTCCCTCTTCTTAGTATGGAATATACTCATGGTTCCAGCTGGTCTTGCCTTTGCAGTTTACTACCTCTACAAATGCCTAACCTTTCTCCCTAAAATTCATTCTGTTCCCTCTGTAAGTAGGAGATAGTGTGACCAATATCCTAAATATATCCTAACATATGTCACTGTGACATATGTTGTCTGTTTGTATATTAGAAATGTGCTTCATGCAGTTGTTTAAAAAGGACAATTATGAACTGTACTAGCTCCCAAATCATGGGTCTTATTAACCAAAATCTTAACAGCCAAACTCCTCACCTCCACAGTAAATCAAGTTTTATGCTCATGTACTATCAACCACAATCCACATCTCCACTTCCTTTACAAGGGAGAACTCTTGCTGACTGTGAAATCACAGCAGTACCTAAAAAGCCTGAAATGCTTTTTAAACATATATCTGCAGAGGCTGAGGTTGGTGCTTTACCTGCTGGATTCAGAGAATATTAAGGTCTCTGAAGAAACATTTTTTAGAAGGATAGTCATTATTCTGCCATATGAGCACTACAGAAAAATCTACACCCTCACTTGTGGGTTT
The DNA here is from genome assembly GCA_013399225.1 of Rhipidura dahli. NCBI lineage: Eukaryota > Metazoa > Chordata > Aves > Passeriformes > Rhipiduridae > Rhipidura > Rhipidura dahli. The sequence goes on from VXAC01005313.1 coordinate 54,134, forward strand.
TTTTGAAGAGTTATTTTAAATCTCATAGATAAATTCTTTTGTCAAAACTTGGAAGAAAATGTTTTAACTGTTTTTGGTTTTCAGACTCAGTATACAAATGTCTCAATTTTTTCTCTCTGATATATTTCCAACATAAACTATGGTTTACTTATTAGATTTTGATCCTCTCATTTTTATCTATTTCTAATTTTTCGAGGAACAATAACTCAGAGCATTAGCTTATTGAAATATTTACTATTTCAGTTGAGACATGGCTTGTAAATAGGGATAAGAATTGTGTGTAAGAATTGCCGTGCTATCATGTCTGGGACAGAAAGCAGTAGTGGATTAGGAGAAATTTCTCCACAGAAAGGGTGATTAGACACTAGAGTGGGCTATTCAGGAAGGTGGTGGAGTTGCCATCCCTGCAGGTGTTTAAGGAAAGGCTGAACATGCCCTGGTCTGATTGAGATGATGATGTTCAGTCATAGGCTGGACTCGACAAAGTCTTCTCCAACCTCATCTACTCTGTGGTGCTTGTGATGAGTGCAAGAATAGTCTGCATAGACTGATCTTCCCTAAACACTACTCTGTGCTTTTAGAATTTAGTGGCTAAGGACTTCCTGAGTTAAATACTGTATCCATGAAGTTACCAGCTATTAGTTTATCTGATGTATGTATTTTCATACCTCAGTTGACACAGTATTCTGAACTTTATAGAAAAGGTCTTGTTTCTACTCCTTCCCAGGGACTGAGTTGAGCCTGACTAGCCTGTACTTCTCCAGATTCTCCATATTGCCCTTCTTGAACAGAGAAGTGGTATTTTTTTTTCTCCTGTGTCTCAAGAACCTTGCCAGTTCACCATGACTTTTCAAAAATATTGAGACTGACCTTACAATGGCATTGACCAGCTGAGAAACTCAGTGAAGTTGCAGAGGATTTCACCTGCCGGTGGTGTGAGGATGAGAAGCTGAGGAACATCTTCTGACAACAGAATTTTGGAAGGTTGAAAAACTTTTGTAGGTTCTGGATACATTTAGAAAGCATGGCTGATAGCAGTCCTTTGGAAAGCCCCCGAGGGAAACATGGTTCAACTACTGTAAATGCTGCCTCTATCTCCCTCCTAACTTACCTAATTTTTTGCAACAAATGACAGAGAAACTCTGTGGGTCAAATGGAAAGCTTTTCAGTGAGGAAAGGTTCAACTGGAATTCAGGATGCTCAGGCAAGGTCAGCCAACAATTTCATTCCTTCTTGGAGGCTTTCCAGAAGTTACCAGGCTTTAGCTCACATACAATGTCCAACCGAGTGAGCATTTCAAACAGAACTGAATCTGGTTTACTTTGTCATGGCAAGGGCAAGGAGTGTTTACAGTGCTTTATCTAAACATGAGAGTTATGGGAGAATGACATCTCAGGGCAGGGCTGACCTTTCACAACTGAACCACGTGAACAACCAACTCCTGAGCCCTCATTCTCCCAGAATGTAATGTAAGAAACGCTGCTTCACAAGTTTTTTGCACAATATTGTTAAATATAGACTGACTGGAAATATTGTGCTTCCTTTGCCATCACCAAGAAATAAAAATGCCAGAAAAAGGAGGGAGAAGCTGCAGAAATCAGAGCCTGGGGCTTTTCTATGGAGGTGGAAAACTTCTACTGCATTATTCCATTGTGTGCTTTTGTTGCACTGTCAGAAATTACAGCTGAACCGTGAGGATCTTCTCTGAAGGCATCTGTGATCTCTGAGCAAAATGTGCCCTTTCCATGCTGATTTGTGGCTCAGTGTAAACTACAGGCTTACTGTGCAGTCACACAATCTTAATACTTTGACCTTTTTTCTTTTTTCCTTCCTTCAACAGCTGCTGACTGTGTTTTGTTTTCATATTAATTGTAACACTTCTGGTGTGAGGCTCCGGGCTTGCTCAGAGATGTACTGAGAAAACAAGCTCATTTTAATTCTATATATCTACTTACATAGACATGTTCTGCAGCAAGACTTAATAACAGATGTTTTTTAAAGCCACTGGATGTGGGGACCCAGGCAGCCCCTGCAGGACAAAACCAGGCTCCGTTGGCTGCCCCGGCCCTAGCTCTGAGGTGGCTGGACCAGTCGGAATCAGGGAGCCTCCCAGAGGAAGAGCCATAAAAGAGTTCTCCTCCTTCTCCCCTTGTTTTTGGACTTGGTATAACCCCTCCACCCTAAGAAAAGGAGTGGTTCTACCTGGGGCAGTGCCAGGGGTGGATGGGGAAGAGAATCCACGCCCAGTGGGAGGACCTGGGATGTCCATCAAGGCCAGTTTACTGGAAGCTTCTCCCCAGGGCGTTGAGTGATTGGGTAAAATTTGATGGACAAGTTAACCCCTCCCAGTTGCTGTAATATTATTGGTAAATGATGATGTGTCATTAATGTTCATTGGTTGTGTTCTTTGCGACCTCCCCATTTCCATGGGGTATAAAACCCGTGTTCCTTCCCTGTAAAATCCAGAGTTGCTCCAGGATCCTTCCCCAAATAAACCTTCGTGCCTTACCCACGGACGGCTCCCTCTCTCTTTCTTCCCTCCACTGCTCCTCGGACAGAGCCACTCCTTCCACCTGAGCTTAGCGAGCAGGCCCTGAAGCTCCTTGCTGGCATCACAGGTGGTGTTGGCATCCAGCAGGGGTGTGCCTCTCTGGGACTGAAAGCAGACTGCCTGTGCGAGGTGTCACCGTGACACACGTGCAGGGGACACTGGACTGGTCTCCACCGCCTTTGCCGGGCCACAGCGGCTGCCCGGTCTGATCCCTCGGGGTCGTGTCCACCCTCGGCTTGGGAGCTGTCCACTAAGGGCTATCTACTGAGTGTGGCCGAGGATTCCATCCTCCTTCATCCCCAGACGCGGCAGCTGGAGGCTGGTCTTCTACTTTCTTTTTTACGGCTTCAAGCTTAATTTTAAAAATAGAATAAATGAGTCTTAAAAGATGAATTTAACAAAAAACAGTTTCAGATGAAAGGGAAGTGCCTTTCAACATTTCTTCATTTGCAAACCAACTTGATTCAGTCTGAAATAGGTACACTATGGCCTTATTTTCTTCTCAGTAATTTCCATCTCGGTCTTTTTGTTTTTCTTCTCTTCCATGTAGGAGGAAGACAAAAATAAGGAATTTATTGCATGGCCGCAGGGCAATCCAAGACTGGCCATCCAGCTCTTGGTGACCTGGAGTTTCTCCACTGGCATCAGATGATGCTGGACATGCTCTTGATTACTTACTAGAGAAGCAGCCCAGCAGCTGTGTAAGGCCCTGCATCCCTGAACAGAAGCTCAGATACCCGAGCTGGGTTTCCCACTTTCTCTGTTCTCTTGCAGACTAGAGAGCTACTGTGTTTTTCCAGCACAGTCTGTGCAGTTGATTCATACAGCACTGGTTCCAATAATGTTATCACTTTAATTGTCAGTTAATTTTTCTGTGTACTTATACTATATAGGACAGGATTGATTTATTCATGTTAATCTAAGAGTAAACCATGACCCATTTTATTTGCAGCGTGGTTAACTGTGGTATTCATGGCAGCTCCTCTGAATATTTTTGATGAGGTCTTTAAGTATGTGTAATACTGAAAACACATTCCCATTCAGTAGGTCTCATGTAAGACTTTAAGCTCAACAGGGCAAACAGCTCCTACAAAAATTCCATAAACATTAAGCATATTTATGCCATAGCATTAAGCTTGGTCAATTTGAACCTTACTGTATTGTGGTATAAGAGGCATCTTGTTTGCTTTTATTTACCTTCTCACTAGTAAATGTATTTTGGTTAACCACAATGGCAAGCCCAGGCAAGACATTTGTGTCAACAGATCCTTCTCAACAAAGTAACATTCTTAGTTTCTAGGGCAGCAGACTGGATTCTGAGTAATAAGGTTTTTATAAGTCTTGTTGTAAATCTGAAACCCTAAACATGTCTACTTTTCTATTAAACCTGCTGCTGTGTTTGAGGCACAATAAGTTCTCTTTTAAATTTGATGGTAGCAAGCATGTTGGCTTTCCAGTTTTGATTGCTGTTGATTTAACATTTGCCAGCACCTCCTGCCAAGCTGTTGACCTAAGTCATGGCCCCGGTGATGTAATTAACAGTGCCTAGAATTTAGGAGTCGAAGGTACCTGCTGGTAAGCAGAAAAATGTTTCATATATCCCCTGTTCTGTTGTAGACGTGTTTGGGAACAGTAGTAAGGAACTGTTTCTTTCCACAGCTGACCTCTAATTGGTTGTTTTTTGATAATAGATTTGACAAAGATTTGTGCCTGGTGAAGTTTTAATTGGGGTATTTATTTGGTTTTTTATAATACAGGTTTTAAATACAATGTGAGCACTGCTAACAATGAAAATTATTTCTGAAAAATCTCTTGCATTCTTCAGCTGCTGCTGGGTACTTCCCTCCTATTGAGGACAACAGAGTTATTCTCATGAGCAAACTCTATTCACATTGGCAAAATCAACAGGCCCAGTGGCCTTGCTGTATTCTTTTCCTTTGGGATGTATAAGGAGTTGTATGGTGAATTATTTCTTCCAAATGCTTAAAATAGCTGTGCCTCATTTATGTGCTGTGGAGAATGATATGAGATCACACCCTTGACTCTTTGGTGTGTTCCTGTCAGTTTCATGGGCTTCTGGAGGCTGCAGGAATCTGCTCAGCTGAAGCAGTGTTAAGAGTCAAGGTCTCATATTGAAATGAAAGTCATATATTCACTTTCATATTCAAAGTGTACTGTAACAGTTAAATTAGAAACAGGAAAGAAGCATAATATTGCCTATGTTCCTCTATTATTTCTATCCTCATCTCAATGCCAGCAGTTTAGGATGCAAATTTGTGCATTTATTTAAAGACACCACCATGTGACAAAGCAAACAGAATTTTGCTATTTCAACATGTATAAATGAAGGTTGGAACTGATCCAAGTTCCTTAATCTCTGTGGACAGCTGCAACTGCAAAACCAAAAATTAGTGTGTCCTGGAGAGGCCTCACATTTTCTTGAGTATTTTTCTAAAACTAAATCAAGGGGTAACACATTCCATCTAAACCATGGTTAAGTGCCTCCACGGTGCTTGGAAAATATGTCTACACTCCCAAACTCCTGGATATTTTTCCAGTTTCTCTATAATCAGTTTGCATACTATTTCTCATGCATCAGGTTTCAGAGTTTCCCTAGAGAGTCTGAATATGACTTTCTGGCAATTTTAAGACACAAGACATATTCTTAAAAACACTTGCTGAAAACAGTAGAAGGCAAACTGGCAGAAGTTATCCTTGGAAACAAGCAGGGCAAAACATTAAGAGAAGAATCCTGACTGAATGTGCCATCTTCTTAAATTTTAAACTATGCTCTCTTAATAAATACAAATGCTCAAAAGGTTTAATAAATGCATATTGTACCTTCATATGCATATATACATGTGTAAGCATATGCATAACTGGACTATATGTGTATCTCACCTCTTGTTCTCTGGAATGTTCCTGAATCTGAATGTAAACTTGAGCTCTTTGTGGAGATCTGTTCCAAATGGTTACTTCACCTTGGTAAGTTTCACCAAGGGAAACTTCCCAGCAAGGGACAGGGAAGGAGCATATTCTTGGTGAAAGTTGTGTGCTTCTGACCATTTTGCAGGAACTGCACAACTGCAGCTTTTTGGTGGCTTGGAAAGGTCCCTTGTTTGAAGGACACATGAGTTTCAGGACTTTGACCTGAAGTTTAAAGCAGGATTTAGCAATAAAGCTCACACCTGTGCCATATCCTTATCTTCTAGATCAGGAACTTGGGTGCTTTTGCTAAAATCTTTTGGGACTAGACAGAGCTTTTCTGCCAAAATCTGATTCAAACCTGGTCCAAAATATGACATTTGTGTGTTGAGGATCTCTATCAATCATGTCTGAGCTAATCCTGCAGAGCCAAGGCTGGGAAACTCATCCTGATGGTCCTTTCTTCCTATTTATAACTGAAGGAGAGAGTGCTCATCTTCCCCAGCACCAGCAGATGGACTGCAAGGTCTTCTCTGCTTTCAGATTTGGAGAGGCAGCATTTCACAGATAGGAAGCAAAAACTACAGATACTAAAATACAATAATTAAGAATCATTAAAATCACATTAAGAACAGAATAAAGGAAGTTTTGCAACTGAAACGATGCCCTTTCTCCCTCTTTAGATATCTTTGTACTTTTCTTCCCTAGTGCAGGCCTTAAAAGTGCCAAGGTGCTCTTTTAAGTGTAGTTTTCCTTCAAAAATAAGTGCATTCATGAGCTTCAAGGCTCTTTAGATATCAATGTGTTCCCACTCAGAAGTTATGGAACTCCAGTAAAACAGTATGTGGGAAGGAAAAGAAAGGAAATGCACGAAGAGAGGCTGAATGGCAAAAATAATTTTAATATCCTTAATAAGTAAGTGTAACAAGAAGAAAGGGACATGCTGAAGCATGAAGCTGATTGAAGACAATAGGATAAGAGCAGAAAGTACAGTGAAATCAAAAAGACAAATTATGTCACAAAATTCTGACTGAATAGAAAGAACTCTTAAATTAACTTGTCAAACATGATAATAAATTTAATGGATATTTGGGCTGGTATTTTACCTAAGGCAGCAAAATGCCAGGAGCAGTTCTGACTCATGTGTTTGTGAGTCAATTCTTCATCAGATAGCTGCTAGAACAAGAACTATTTAATATCAAAATGTATTTTTTGTGCTGATCTAAACAAATTGAAAACATTTTCATTTGTTTTTCATGAGCAACACAGATGTTGTTTGGCAACTTCCATACAAAACACCACAGATAAAAACCGTAACAGCACAGCGGAAATGGATGAAGTCTATTTTTTTAGCAGAACCAAAGATCTCCAAAATTTTTATACGCTTTTTGCCAGGGAATGAAAGAGATTAAAGGAGTTTGGGGTCTCCGTGTTTGTGTAGTTTCATCCATCTCACGTGAAAACAAAAGAAAAACTACTGGAGGTTTCTCCCTCATGCTGGAAAATCCAGTAGGCAGGATATTACATTCTTTTAAATCCACTGAGCAGTTTAAATTTATTTAGTTGTACTGCATATGTACTTTCTGCAGATGTAAACCAGCAACAGAAAGGCTAATATTGGAGTTTGCAATTAATGTGTAACTTGCACAGAAACTTCCAGTTTTTGATAGGTAGATGCTGTAGCCCTTATACCAAACCCTTTGTTTCCACATGGATTTGGAGAGTTTACATTTATAAACCACTCTGCTTGTCCGCCCAGAGCACAAATTGCTTGTCAATATCCACAAACTAATTTTGGAGTGACATTGCCTCTAATGCCTGATTTTCTGCTCCCTGGCCTGCATACATGTACTCTCAATAAACCTGCAGCAGATAATGTGGCAGCAAGACCAAAGGCTATGGCTGCATTACATGGTTGAGGCCCAGCCCTTTCTCAAGCACTATCACTGGAGACTATTTCATTAGCCATAACTATATCCTCTTAATATCTCACTAAATAATTCATATGATTTTTCAGCCTCTTTGGCATTTAAGTTTTTGAATACTATACTAACAGACAATTAATGTCTCCCTTTAGATATCTCATAGCCAAGTTTTGTATATATTTAGCTGCTTTATCTTTCCTCATAAATCCTGTCATTTAATAATTGTTTTGTTGTTATCTGAGTCTGTTCCAGTTTGGCACAATCATCCTTATAGTAGGTTGCTCAAAACCAAAAGTGTTTTTAGTAATGGTGTCATCTCATACAGACAGGGTTATACAACCTCTTTTCCCCATGACCTAATGCCCCATAGCTTGTAAGTAAGTTTTTCTTGCTACCACACTGCTCTGAAAAGTTGCATTAAGTATCTGATCTCTGTTTCCTTCAGGATCTTTTTTCCATGGTAACTCTCTTTCTTTCTTTCTTCATGTTTCTCCTTTTGTCCTCATTTGGCAATAAGTCATTCCCCAGAAATGCCTGAACTGTATGTTTCTAGTTATAATAGCAGAATGATGGCTTATGAAACTAGTAAAAGATCTGAGAATTCTGTGTTTACTTTCCAGCTATGTGGAAAATGAGGCAATATAACTCTTTGTGAGTGCTGTGAGCCTAAGTGCATGTCACCGCTGCAAAACACCTACATGTGCTGATATTGAGGCTGTTTAAATGCCATAAAAAAGCTCTTGCTTTGTTGTTATGTTTTCAATTTCAGTAAATATTTAAATAGTGTTTTCTTTCCTTTGCAGTATTTACTGCTTGCTATTTATGTGGAATTTCATAAAATCTACTTGCATGTACCAGCCAAATACCTGCCTAATTTTAGCCACACTCTAGATAGTTTGATACACAAAACAAAAGCTATCTTGACAAAAGAAAATAAATCCCCAAATGTCTATATAGTGTCTGATTGTCTGAGCAATTGTTTCTCTAAATAAATGTTTCTGAGAAGCATGGACCCACAACTGGTGCTGGTCTTTTGCAAGGCAGTAAAATTATTCTCACTGTCCTGCAGCTTGCTGGTACATGGAGCGGGACCTGTTAGCATTAAAAACAGCACGGTGTGTGAACTGGCTGTTCCCAGTAGCAATTGCCAAAACATTCATGCTGGTTTCTATAAAACTGGAAAACATTTCTGCTGTTTATTTAGGTACACTCGTGTCCACGTCAGTGAGCTGGTATGTGCAGTGTGTGTGCATCTCTGGCACAGGAGACTTGGTTACCCAGGAGAAGGCTGAGGTACTCAACACCTTTACCTAAGTCTCCAGCAAAAGCTCCAGCCAGACTGCCTGAGAAGGTGAAGGCAGGGACTGGGGGAATGAAGAATCATCCAGGAGAAGATCATGTTCAAGAACATCTAAGGAACCTGAAGGTGCACAAGTCCATGGAGCCTGAGGAGAGGCATCTGTGGGTCCTGAGGGAACTGATGAATTAAGTAGCTATCCATTGTATTTCAGAGGATCCTACTGACTGGGAAAGGGGAATCATAGCCCCCAGTTTTGCAAAGGGATGTAAGGAATACTTGGGGAACTGCAAGCAGGTCAGTTTCACCTCAGTGACTGCAAACATCATGGGGAGATCCTCCTGGAAACTCTGCTAAGGCACATGGAAAACACAGAATTGACTGGTGACAGTAAGGCAAATTGTGACCTTCTACAGCAGGGATAAAGTGCTGGTAGGTAAGGGAGGAGAGACATCCTCTGCCTGGAGTTGTGCAAAGCATTTGACACTATCCCCCACAACATTTTGACACTGTCCACCACAACATCCTTGTCTCTGAACTGGAGGGACACGGATTTGGTGGATGGGCCCCTCGGTGGATGAGGAATTGGCAGGATCAACAGCTCAGTATCCAAATGGAGACCAGTGACAAGTGGTGTCCCTCAGGGTCAGTGTTTGGACCAGCAGCATTCAGCACCTTTGCTGGTGACAGGAACAGTGGGATCGAGGGCACCCTCCGCAAGTTCACCGATGACACCGAGCTGTGCGGTGCAGTCACACCCTGGAGGGCAGGGATGCCACCCAGAGGCACCTGGACAGGCTGGACAGCTGGGACTGTGAGAACCTCATGAAGCTCAACAAGGCCAAGTGCAAGGTCCTGCATCTGGACTGGGGAAATGCCAAGCACAAGCACAGGCTGGGTGGAGAATGAATTGAGGGCAGCCCTGCCCAGAGGGACTTGGGGGTGCTGTGGGTGAGAGGCTGGACATGCCCCGGCCATGGCACTCCCAGCCCAGAGAGCCAAACGTGTCCTGGGCTGCAGCCAGAGCCCTGTGGGCAGCAGGGGAGGGAGGGGATTCTGCCCCTCTGCTCTGCTCTGCTGAGACCCACCTGGAGCACTGCATCCAGCACAGGAGGACCTGTTGGAGCAAGTCCAGAGCAGGGCTGTGAAGGTGATCAAAAGGTTGGAGCACCTTTCCTATGACAACAGGCTGAGAGTTGGGGCTGTTCAGCCTGCAGAAGGGAAGGCTCCCAGGAGACCTTACAGCACCTCCCAGCATCTAAAGGAACTACAAGAGATCCGGAGAGGGACTTTATACATGGGCATGCAGTGATAGAACAAAGGGAAACGGCTTCAAAATGAAAGAGGGCAGGTTTAGATGCGTGACCTGGAAGAAATTCTTTATTGTGAGGTGGTAAGGAATTGTAAAACGTTGCCCAGAGAAACTGTGGATGCCCCATCTCTGGACCAGTGTCCAAGGCCAGGCTGGATGGGGCTTTGAGCAATGCGGTGTAGTGGAAGATGTCTCTGCCCATGGCAGGGGCTAGGAATGAGAAGATCCTTCCAACCCAAAGCATTCTATGATTCTGTGAAATTGTAAGAAGAAAATTAAATAATGCATAAGTTAAAACAAAATAATGAAAAGAAAGAATATTGATCTCTAGTAAATCCTTCCTTTTCCAGTACTGAATGTTAGTCATTCCCAAGGTGAATTTTGCTACTGCTTGAAATAAAACCTCCAGATATACATAGGTGTTCTCAGGAAAAACACAGCAGTTCTTTGCACTGAGGAAGGACTATTGGGGGTTTTGCCCATTGTAGCACCAATTTTTCACCACAGGAAACTTTGCACTGATGTCCTCTGTAAATAACTCTTGCTCTGTAAATCCAGAAGTTTCATCAGCAGCATGTGAAGTACATGCTACAATGGTTAGTTATGCAGGTATGAGATGTTTTTCCTGCTGTCAGACTGGACAGTTCAGCCACAAACAAGCAGCTGTGGGAGACCCAAGTGGCTAATTTGAATGTAAAATGTCCCTGGTTTTGTTTACATCACCACAGTCAGCATCAGTTACTGTTTCTGCGTTTGAACTTAAACGTTTTCTTTATCTATGTTTATGCTAATAAAACAATATTCATGAGTGCAATGATTTACATGCATCTTAATTTTTTACCTCTCCCAGCAAGAAGGCCCTGGGGAACTGTAGGCAAATGTGAGTAAATATGAGGAAAATTTACCTTAAGCCTAGGAGCAAAATATATGGGCAAATTGGCAGCTAAGTGTGCCTTGGACCCCTAATGTAGTGACCCATTGACTCAATATTTTAACCCTCAGAATGGATTCTGTTGCATGACTTTCGTGGTGACTGTTCAAAGATGCTGGACTTAATACACTCCCCACATCCAAAAGCCATAAAAACAGGCTTCACTAAACTCTTCAGGATGTTGTGATATTTATCTTCTGCTCATTCATGTTTTAAAAGAATGCCCTGAGGACTCAGATAATGAGATTATTTAATAATCTGTCTTTGTGTTGAAAAGGGGGGGAAAATCTGTATTATATTCTTAGCAAATTTTCCTTCATCATCTGTGGGCTTGCACTGAGAGTGTCTCTATAAGATCTTATGTCAGTCCAAGGCTCACTGATACAATGGCACAAGGCTTTAATTTGCTCAGAAGTTAAGCTGGCAACTGTCAAAAGAAGAGACTCTTACCTGTCTGAACCAATCCCTGTTTTTGACATATGGCACTGGCTTTTGCTTCACTTGGAAATAACCCAAATGCTGTGTTTTGTAACTGACTGCCTAATTACTGTCTAGTGATTAGTGTTTGACATGATAGACTGTCTCTTGGATCGCTTTATCTTGTAGCGCTTCGCATGACCATTTCATAATTTAAGATTATAAAATGGAAAGCTAAATTAATTCACAGGCATGAATAGACCTGAAAGGTTTTACCTTGGCCACATTTTTCCAGCTGGTTATGTATTCGCAATAACTCTCTCTTGTTAGAGCATATGCACATACCTTGGAAAACCAAAGTTGTATTACCATCGCCACTAAAACTTAAATGCCTGTGCCAACAGTGCATGACAGGTTTTAGGTAGGCAAAAGCCTCCTCCTCCCCACTTAGCCTTAAAAATGCTTTTTTGCTTCAAATTGTGTAACTCCTTCAGCAGTCACAGATGTGCCAGGAGTCCAGCTTTGGCTGGGATGGGTGTTCTTTGTCTCGGTTACGGGGGCCCCGCCAATGTCTTGGCTCCGCTGGCTGCTGGGGGCTGTTGTTCTCCCAGGGCAGCTGCAGCTCTCTCTCAGCTGATTGTTCCAGCTGTGCTCATGGCCTTGGATGTACAGACCTGATGCTCCCAGCTGGTCCCACATCTCAGCACCTCTGGCTCATGCAGGAGCAGGAGCAGATGCTGGTTGAGAAAGGGAGCAGTCGGAGAGGGACAGAGCAGCAGCTGCCAGAAGAGCCAGACTGCCAGATGTCTCAGTGAATGCATGCTGGCAGACACCATGGAGAGTTCAGACCTGAAAGGAATGGCCAGGGGGCCAAGTAAAGAGAAGAGGACTACAAATCCTCTGGGATCATCAAGGGTAGATAATAGGTTCTGTGGTGTTTCCACGTGGGATGACTGATTTTATCACCAAGAGCACTGATTTGTTGTTAGCTCTTCAGGATTGAGGTGTTCTGAAGAAGGCCATGTCAAAAATCACTATGCAACTGATATTCTCTACCCCAACACCCCTCCACAAAATATTTTATCTCAAGGCTCCCAGCAAACTCAACAAGCCCCACTTTCTGCAGAGAATCAGCCCGGAAACACAAGATTGAAGAGCAAAAGGGTCAGAATGAATGCTCAGAGCTGCTCATGAAGAAAAAGACCTGATGAGATTACACCTGCGTTGACTACTGTTCTGCATTTCAGAAGTGAAAGTGAGTAATGTGTCAGAAACATTTTCTCCTATCTTCAGAATGTTGTGGTGTTTCAAGCCTCCAGAAGCAGGAACACTAGCCCAAGGACAGTCTCCCTTGCAGCACCATTGTAATACCAACAAACCACAAGAGAAACCATTGGCCCAGGAGATACTATTACCTTTCCTAGTTAATTATTATCACAATATTAATTATACCAGACACAACTTTTTCCTGAATGTGAAAAGCTCTTTGCAGCTGTGCAAACATTACCCATCCCAACCATGCAGTTTTAACAGTATTTACCCATTGAGGCACACAATTCCAGGGTAGCCTGATCAGCACAGATGACCCCCCCCTCCCCAGATGGACAAAAACAGGCCTGGAGTTGAGCCATTAGCTTTGTATGAGTGTGTGAAAAAGTTATTTCTTTTACAAACTTTCATTACTGGACTTTAAGAAAAAGAAAAAATGGACCACTTCTAACCTAAGAATTCTGTTCCCTGTGAATGTTTTGGCATAACAACTCAAGATAAAGGCTTTTCTCCTTTTCTGCAAAGTTATGTAGGAATCCTTGAGCCTTTTTGCTGCAGGAATTGGTCACCTTTTCACACAGCTCAAAGGACCTGCCAGCCTGAGCATCCAAAGCAGAGAGAAGAAGCAAGCAAACATATCTACTGCTCTGCTGTGATTCTGCCTTTCTCAAATATTGCAAAATAGAGGCACCAACAAACAACTCTCAGAACCTGGACCTTTGCCCTTGTTTTCTGTAGGCTGGACCATTCTGAGGTCTGTCTCTTGGGAGTGTTTACTGGTGGTGTAAAAGTGTCCCAGGCTGCCAACACATCAAAAAGCAAACAGAGCAATAAAAGTTGGGCTATTTTTGTTTGTTTTGTTCACCATGCTTCCTTAAGAAGGAACTAGCTGGCTAATGAAATTATATAAACCTATTATGTGAATCCCTACACAAATATAAAATCCCAGTTCACTTTGCAGAGTGACTTGTAAGGAATTATAACATTATTGGATCATGATTATTTGAACAACTTTCCTCTCTTTCAGAGAATGCAAATAAATCATAGAGGAGTTGTAGATTCTAGCACAAATTATTATTGATAGCAGAAATCTGATCTCTCACCTTCCCAGATTTTTCTTCAAGTTTGGGAACAAGAAGAATACTCTGTGCAAAATACTCCTGTCCTGTATTTCCTGTAATCTACCACGGGCAATAATTGGGCTACCCAAGGCTGCCTGGGTTCCACAGCACTGAATTGGGATTCCCTGGGATTCAAAACTGGAGTGGGTCTCTGTAAGTAGAGATGTTTTCAGACACTGGGTGGACAGAGGTAGGGAAAGAGTCATAAGATGTACCCTGTGGTCTGGCCACAGAAGTGAAACTGTGCACTGTCCCTCTTCTCAGGCTGAATTTCCCTCCTGGTTCCAATGCAAGGTTCAGAGAACCAAACAGGAGACTAAAAAGAAAGATCTACAGAGAATACTTCACAAAGTTTTCTAAAAATTGTTTCGCAAAGCCCTTGATAATATTTTGAAAATAATGGGCACATTGAAAAGGAATGGGAATCTGTTTCTGATGGCTCACAAAGACTGGTACCTCTGCAATTTTTGTATGCCAGCAGCAGTGCCATTGATGGTAGCTAACACAGAACACAGGCACACCTCGCTACTACAACTTTTTCCTCAGCCTCCATATCAGAAAATATTTCACACATTGAGATCACTGTTGCTTTTGATATCAGCAAACATTATCCAAACACAATTACTTGCCTTTTAGCCATAATTCAATCAAGAATCACTACAGACTGTCCCCTTCATATATCACAGGTTCTCCTACTTGGTTTACCTTCTGGGGTGGGTGGAGGAGCTTAACATCCACCTTAAAAATAAATAAAATTTAAATTGTTTCTGAAAGACCTCTTTCCATCTAGGCATCATAAGTTTAACTAGTGAATGCCAGTGCATTTGAATATTTACCCCTACAGCTATATGAGGTGGCCCCTAGAGAAGCAGAAGCTTTGAAAAGTTTAATGGGATTTCATTGGGCTTTTTTGATTGGTTTGTTGTTGTTGTTGTTCTGTTTGTTTGTGGGTTCGGTAGGTTTTCTGTTTGGGTTTTTTAGCCTCTATTGTTTAATATTGTTCGGTAATAGGAGAAAACCCCAATGTTTGAAATCTCACTTGAACATGTTCCTAGGACATAGAAAAGTTGTGTCAGTAGTTTTCAAATAAACCAGCTGATGCAAATATTAAAAAAGAGTCTTGTGCCCCATTGAAGACCACTTAATCAAAATACTTGAGAGCTGCTGGGAAGTAGCCAGTGACTCTTTCTTAAAAAGCTGGGTGTTCATCACTCCCTCTGTGTATCTGGATACTATGAAGGTGGGAAAATCATACACAGCCTAGATCCAGCAGGCAAATATGGTCATTAAGGGCAGTCTTCTTCATCCTTCAGGATTAAGGGATGGAAAGGGAAAGGCTCTGATCTTCAGTCTGCTGGCATAGCTTGTATTAGCCAAAGAGCACTGCACACAGCCATGCAGGGGACTGCAAAGAGCTAATCAGCCTCTGTTTTCTAGAGGACAAAACCAATAGCACATAGATTGCTAATGGCACTAATTGTCAAGTTTGCTGGCAACTTGTTAAAACATCAGGAATTAAAGTAATGTTCTGTGCTGCATTCTGAGCTTGGTAACACTGGTGTGAATTACAAGAAAGCATAACTCAGTGCTCTCAGCAGATCTTAGTATCTGTACATTTGAAACAGCTACCATTTATACTAATTTCTTACCATTACAGCTTTTGATCACAAAAATGGCTCAGCCACACTGATTTGAGGAAACTTTCACTCTCTCCATAGCTGTTATGTAGGTAAATATTGTGGTTCAAGTGCTAAAATGCACATAGTTGAAAAATAATTATCCATAATGTTAGCCAAGAAAAACTTGGCAAGCATTCTAATGCCATAGAGCTGGAAATAGAGCTGCCATAAAGCATCTTTATTTTCTTAAATAAGTGGGGTTAGATAAAATATGTCAGTAAAAGACACCTTTTCAATAAGAATTAGGTAAAATTATCTTCTCCCCCCCCTGCCCCCCCATAAAAGAAGGAATATTTTCTTCACATTTTTAACTTAATTAAACTATCTGTTTATCTTTCTTTTGTTTCTTCTGACTTTTCTCGCAATTAATCATATTTTCAGGAGTAATATCTAAGAACACCTAGAGCAAATACAAAAAAAAAAAAAAAAAGGAAAATTAATTACTGTATATGCCAAATCAAGAATTGGCCCTTAACTGTTATTTTCTAGTTCCATTTAAATATAAACAAACTCAGATTTAAAGCGTGTATAAATATTTATTATGGTTATCTAAATGTAAGATAGGCATTTGATCCCTCTGATACTAGTACTGAATATTTACTATACATATTTCAATGTCCTCATTGAAAAATTCCCTTGGATTCAAAAACTTTTTGAATTAGAACAGTTTCACAATTTTGGAATGATTTTCAATGGATGCATTCCTGGAAATGGCAGTCTGTGAACAACAAACTGTAAAATAGAAAACAAAATAATAAGATTCAGCTAACAATTTGTTCACTGGAATTCTCTCTCCTTCATTCTAATAAATAAAATTCAAACATTTTACTCTAGGTATTAAATGACCACTTGTTTTAAAACGACACAGCAATTTATTGAGACACAAAGAGCAAAGTTGTAGACCTTGCACAAACAAAACATTCAGTACTTGCCTTTCTGTCTTGATAGCAGGGTTGGAATTGATTCAGAGATTTCCCAATGTCACACGCAAAAATTTTATATCAGTTTTTCTTTGTTGTAGCTTAATGAAGGTTTTTGTTCCTTGTACACTGTCTGACAAATAGGATCAATTCCTAGGCAAACTTAGCTAAACAAATGTGTTTTTGTACTTCATGGAAGAAAAGGATTATTTTATCACTATCAAAAGCAAAGTGTCTCCAGTTTGTTATCAGCACACAGTGAATGTTTGCCTTAAGATGAACTTAATATCAGGAACCTTACAAATGAGGAAATAAAAACCAGATGCTGATAAAAATGTGCTGAAAGTGTTCCTTTTGTCAAATGCAATGGAGGTACACTGTGCCTCATGCTCTGCTTCACTCTTGGGCTGGACAGGATTGCTCCATCTACAGTTTGTTCTATTTTAACTTCCTGGGACCCACTGGAGGCCTGGGAAGACTCAAGAGTTCTCGTGACAGACACTGGAGGTCTCTTATCTTTAAATGAGGTGTTTTTGGGCCATTCCAACTTGAATTTTTGTCTTTTGGGTCAGCTCAGAGGAGATCCATCTGGTGTTCTGGCAGCACAAATCTCCTATTATTGCCTCCTCCATGTGCTGCAACACTGGCTTAGATAGTGCACCTGTAGGATTGAGAGGGAATTTCCCTCATCCCACCCCACCCCTCTCATTTGCTTTCAAACTTGACTTGTCTTGCTCTGTTGGGATTGCCAAAAAAAGGCTTAAGTCATGGTAGTGGTATTTTTTATCTTTGTGCAACTGAGAATAAAACTGAAGCTACTAATTAGTTCTACATGCAGCCTGAAACAGTCACTGATTTTTGACAGGCTTTGTCCCTTCCAGTTCAACTCAGTGATCTAAAGCCAAACAGTTATGTTTCTCAATACTAATTCCATCATCCCAGGAAAAGTAGTTTTCTCCAGCTGTTTTACTGGGAAATGACAAAACACAGTGGAAAAACAAGAAAATATGGGGATTTTTTTTTTTCCCTTTTAAACTGAGTGCTTTGAAAGAGTTAAACCAAAATCTGACATAAGAATTTGTTAACCAGATTCTCAATTCTGTATGTTTGCTCTGGAAATTTCATGGATTTCTATCAGTCACCAGCTGCCCAGGCTAAATGGATCCTAAATGCATGTCCGGAGCCTGAGCTTCTTTCCGGGGTGCTTTTGCAGGTTACACGCTCAGACTGTTCCCCCCACACCCTCCTTACATCCTAATGTTGTTTGTTTGCTCTCCTCTATTTTAATACAGTTGGAACATCGTCCCCTGAAACTTCTTCTAAGAAGTTCCAAAAAGAAAATAAATAAATAAAAAATTAAACTCTCAAGGACTCTTTCCAGTTTTGTGCTGAATTTAGGGTAGTTCACAATACAAAACTTCAAAATTCAATTAAATTTAATTAAAATAAAACTATAAAAAAACCCCTACAACCCAAAGCCTTTCTCATGAGAAGCAGTATTGTGTTGCCCTAATTTTGACAGTATAAGCCAAACAGATCAATGAATAGAAGTTACCTGTCACTGACCCATGGGTCCAGAGAGAGAATCAGATTTTGCCCCTCAGATCCTGAAGAGAAGCACACTCAGCACAGGACAAGCTGAGGGAAAAGCCCTCCTGATATGCAGGTTGCTGACAGATGCCAGCAGAGCATGCAGGGATGTGCAGGGATATGCAGGGAGGTGCAGGGAGGTGCAGGGAGGTGCAGGGAGGTGCAGAATGATGCTCCTAACTTCTGACTGCCATCTCTCCAAAGTCTGTCCTGTCCCACATGGATTGACCAGGCTGATGTGGTTCTGTCTCATGAGCAATGGGAACTTGCTCTTTGGGGGCCTTCTCAGTAACTTGGTTTTGCTTTCACTGGATGTGTTGAACTCCCAGGAATCTTTTTAAAATCATAAGCATAGTTGGAGTCCCAGTACATATGGATCATTTTTTAAATAGTTAACTTCTGTGAGTCCCGTTTCATGGTGGAGAAATGTCACTCCCTTGCTCTGGTGCCTATCAGATGACATGACCCTACACCTACATCTGTCATTTGATGCAGCCAGGAAGAACAGGGTCATTCAGAGGGTTGCTTTCCTGGGGCACAGTCTCCAGCTTTGAAAATAAACATCTCAGCTTTTTCTTGACATTTTGTTTTGATAGTGACTTGAATGCACTTTGGCATTTGTCTAGTAACAGGAGATAATTGCACCAGGGTTAGATGGTCTCAGAGGGCCCTTCTATTACACTTCTGGAGTTCCTGTTGGGAACAGTTGCTGTCTCTTGATCTTCTCAGTGATCTGCCATTCTGTGAAGTATCATGCAGCATAACAGATGCAAACCATCTACATTCACCAAAGAACTCAGTCAGAATAATATTTTCTTCTTGCAATTTCTTCTATCCATAAATCTTTTATATGGCATCCTTGGAGGAAAAAAAAACCAAAAAACCAAACAAAAAACCTACCAACAACCAAGTAAAACTAATACGACATCTTAATCACCTTTTATTTTATTTCAAATTATACATCCTACTGCTGCAATACAAAAGCAAGCAGACTTACAAAAACACACCAAGCTAAGTCTATAGTTTCTGTATACACTCTTACAGTTTTTGGACCATCATATATAACACAGAGACTTTGAACAAAACTCTACCATCTGTATTTATCATGCTGTTTGTCAGAACAGCAGTCTTATCATATTACTATTTCTTTAAAGGATAGGTTGCTGGTCTATCACTCAACTCCTATGCTGTAGGCAGCTTTTTGTCTGGATTTAGGTCTTTAATCTCTCAAACTATATGGATTTCCAGGAATTTAAACACTCATCAGTCGAAGTCCTAATGGATTTCAGAACTTTCCTGCCATTCCAGTACATTAAGGAAGTGTCTCCAGGGAAAATGCTGTGTTTATGCTGTACTGTACTACCTCTTGAAGAGTGCAGCACGTTCCCTATCCTGTCTTACTCTGATTATGTGATCATGACCAGACTGTCATCAAACCTCCACTTTGTTCTTCATCTCCTCTGTTTGGAAATTCACTCCATATGAGAGTGAGAAAAGAGAAAAGGTCTGAATTCACTTCAGTGTCTGGCTATTCTGGGGTCAGGCTAAAAAGGCAGATGTGCCGTGTTTAGTTCTTATCCTTGTCCTTCCATGGGATGCTAGCAAGAGTCCTTAATGCCAACACCATGAGGAAATCTTGGCTCCCTCCTGATTTTGCTGATACGCTTTAAAAATAAGAAATGGAACAAAAGAATATGCACTCTTAAGTAGGTGTCTATAATGCTCTACTGACAATGTGATTTCTGTTAACAGCTTGCTGCCTGGTTTAACATAACAAGTGTGCAATGTGAGGTAGAAGTGTTCACAACTTTGGTAGTTGGGTTGGCACTGGTTTTTTGGAACCTGCAGGGGTGTAATGAGGTGACATATCCAAAGGCTTTATACTTAGGTTGGGTTTCTGTATGGGTTTAAAACTTATTCAAACATCTTGAATAAATTGAGGGAGCAGTCTTCCTTGAGACATTTGGCACTTTAGATGCAATTAGAAACCAAAAGTGGAAAAGACTCATTGAAATAGTTTTAAACTTCAAAAAACAGTGCACTTTGGAGGTAGCTGTAGGAATGGGGAAGGTTCAAGGATTATAGTAAATATAAAAACATTTCTGCACGTTACCATCCAGTTCAAACCTCTGTACACCAAATCCTTTCACCACTTCAGCCAGCTTTGTTATCTTACTTCATGCAGAACACTCAGAAGAGTTAGAAAACCAAATTTTACTCATCTTGTCCTTTTTTTAATGTCAGCATTAGGTTTTGGTATACAGATGATTCAAAAGGAATTTATCTGCCAAGAACTGAATCCAGAGCTCTGGATTTCTTCTGCAGCAGCAGATAATTTTGCTCACACTTCAAGCATATCTATTTTAAGTATTAGTTTTTAATACAGTAGAAATTGAGAGACATGTAGCTTGGTTCTGACAATATGAGCAAGGGTGTTGATTTGCAGACATTCGATCTTAGAATCCAAGTATTCTGAACTTGCAACTGGCTCCTGTGTTTCTCACTGTCAAGCCCCAAATGAATGTACTCGACACCCTGTCTATAGGGAAGAGGGGATGTGGAGTTAAACTGCGCCTCTCAAGCCTGTTCCTGCAGTTAAGTGGAATGTGCAAGTCTATCCATGTTGGACTGAATCTGATCTCACACTGGGGCAGGTCAGAGGTAACTGTGCTGCAGCCAGAGGAACAGACCCCAGCCTCGTAACTTCTGTACCGCTGAATTTCACTTACTGCAACAAAGTTGGTTTTGATACGCACTGACAAAATGAGCCTCATATTAGAGACCTCATGTTAAAGTCATTGCTTTTCTTCTGACTTTAGTAAAAAATCCCAATACAGCAATACAGCAATGAGATTTTTCTTTCTGCTAAAAGTGCTGGTTAAATTTCTTTAAAATAAGAACATGAAAAGTTTAGTATTGTCTTTATAAATAAATGCATGCTGCTAGCTAAGAGAGATGAGGAATATTTTGCAGCATTAAATAATTTTTTACAGTTCAGTCATCTGGAAGATTTCCATATGTCATATTTACACTCACTTCCTATTTAATGCAATGCAGATTTTTTTACATGCATCAACCTTGAAAGAAAATAACATAAGGAGTAGCCTATGTAGTTATTTTTTAAAATTAAATGGCATGCCTTTTTTTTACAGAAGAATTTTAATGGGGCGAGGGAAAGACCCTGAAATCTGATAGAGTTTCATTAAATCAACTTTTTTTCCGCTTCTACTGCCCAGCTCAAGCTGTGACATAGACCAAGAAAATGTAAAGATTTCACGTGTTCCATTCAAATCACAGATTTATCAATTCAGTAATCACAATGAATGAACATGAAGTTATAGAATCATTAAAAGGTTGGCGAAGACCTTTTGGTTCACTGATTCCAACCACTAACCCAGCACTGCCAAGCCCATTATCAAACCATGCCCCTGTCTGCCACATCCACTTGTCTTTTAAAAAGCTCCAGGGATGGTGACTCCACCCCTTCCATGGGCAGCCTGTTCCAATGTCTGACAACCCCTTCAGTGAGCAAATTTTCCCAAATATTCAACCTAAACATCTCCTGGCACAGCTTGAGGCTGTTTCTCTTGTCCTGTCACTTGTTACCTGGGAGAAGAGACTGATCCCCACCTCACTACACCCTCCTTTCAGGGAGTTGTAGAGAATGATAAGGTCTGCCCTGAGCCTCCTTTTCTCCAGAATAAACACCCCCAGCTTCCTCAGTCACTCTTCATCAGACCTGTGCTGCAGAGCCTTCCCCAGCTCCGTTGTTCTTTTCTGCACCCATTCCAGCACCTCAGTGCCTTTCTCATGGTGAGGGGCTGTTGGATTTGCCATCCTGGACAAAGGCCAGACTGGAGGGAACACAGAAACAAGCTTCAAACACATTGCTGCACTTTATGTAGGAAAGCAAACATATTTGCCCTCCACTTTCCCTTCCTTAAATAATAAAATACTTTTGTGTTCTTGACTGTTTGATTAGTATTGAATAGAAGACCAATGCTGAGTAATTGCTGGGTCACCACTACTATTGGCACATGTAACTTGTGGCTCAGAGGGAGGCCTTGTGCCCCTGGCCCCCAAAACCCTCAGGGCCAGGACAGACACCTACACTGATCTAGGGGAAGGACAGCTGGCACCTGGAAGCAGACAAACAATGTGGCCCTGCTCCACACCTTGCAAGGATTGACAAGATCCAAGCTGATTGATATACCTGGATTTGCACTGTGTTAAGCTGCACTGAGTGGGTGTATTGTCTCAGGTTCCAAATACACAGTAATTCCCTAAACCTCTTTTTGTTGTGTGGTGTAAGTACAGCCTACGTAGAATGCTATTCTTGCATGTTTGGTACATGCAGGAGTAGGTACTTCTCTTCCAAGAGGGCTTCCCACATTCTTCATTTGTAAGTTTTTTGTAAGGTAAAATCTTCTTCAAACACATTGACCTGATGGTGGTTTTGCATCAAAATGCTTTTTTGAGCTAAGTTGGTCAAAACTTTTGAAAGTACAGTTCCTGACCTGAGTAAAACCTGGCCTCAGTTAAAAGTTTGCAACGAAGTTCAAGGTAATTTGCCACACCAAATGTTTCATGTGAGGTTTAATATTCCATATTCATCTCCTTAACAACCAGCTAATCACTATTTATTGTTTGTGTGGTTGTACCAGTGAAGACATACTACAGCACGAACACAAACTTCACTTATCTGGACACTGCTCTCTGCTACCTGTGGCAGTATCACTGCAGATTGTGAGCACTCACTTGGCACTGCCTGCTACTGTTGATAGGATGTGGTCTTTACTCCAGTCCCCATTCTCTGCATGCAAGCAGCTAATCACTCTGACCATTTGCTGAGTGACTTGACAACTGCAAGAACCAGATGTTAAGTTCTAGAATTTATTTTTCCAGTAGGGTCATTTAGGTCTCTGATTTGTTTCCTAGCTAGCCCTTCTTAAGTCTTTTATCTGCCTTCTTGGCTGATTTCCATCAAAACAATAAAGCATTTATAAGTCTCAGTTTCCGCATAATCATCATCTCCAACTGCAATTCCAAGAAGTCCCCTGTGTAATGATGTGAAGGTTTTATTTTCCTTGCGAAAGCTGTGAATGAGGTACAGATTTTGTTATGTCAGATACAATATTCGTATCTTGTTTATAACTGCACAAAAGAACATACTGTGAAGCTTCATTCACAGAATTGACATTTCAAATTTATCAGGACAGGATTTACATTTTGATGTTGGTACAACTACAAAAGTTATCTCTGATGGGTGGAGGAACAAGTTTGTTTTGGGTGGAGTGAATCCATCCAAGTCTCCACAGGGAGCAAAGAAAGGACAAGAAAACCTGGGATAGCCTTTGCAATCATACTGATAACAAACAGTCACGCTGAAAACACTGGGGAAAAATAAACACCACACATTTTCCTGGTAAGGGTTCTTATCCTTTGCTCACTTGCACTCAAAGATTAATATTAAATAAAACAAATGTGATATATATATACACACATATATGTATGTATAAATGTATGTTTATAAATATTTTTAAGAGAGTGCAGTTTTCAAACTCCATACATTTTGGTTTTGCATGAAAGAAAGCATGAAAGAAGAAAATGTTGCCTGATATGTCAACACTCATTAATCAATACTGAACAGAATCATACTTGCACCTGTAAATTACTGCCTCCTCTTTAGCAGATGTGCTTCTCTCAAGATTTGGTTACAATTCTCTCTCTCTTTTGCAGTTCTGCTATGAAGGAGCACCTGGATCTAACAATTACTTAAATTACTTTTCAACCCTTCTTACTTACATGGTGATACTATCCTGTACAAGCAATACCCAAAAATGTATTAGCAGTTCTTCCAGCCAATCAGACATTAGATGAATTCGCTGGTTCAGATGCAAATCCTGGCTCAGAAAGTCCATTTGCAGAATGCCAGCAGATAGGGTGTACTACAGAAGAACCTTGTTAACACCTCACCTCCTTCAAAACTCTTCCCCTTGGCTTCATGTTACTGGTTACTGTCAGAGATGAGCTACTGCACAGAGGGTGCTGTGACTGAATCATGCCATCTGTACTCATGTCAAATTTTTTTTGCTTTGGAATGCTATTCTTTTAACATTATCCACCTTCATTTGCATTGCTGGGTTGAGAAACCTGGGTTTGGCAACAGTATACAAAGTCAAATCATCCACTCACAACAATGTTAAAAATTAATAATTGTGCCATTCTCAAGTAGTCAAAGGTGTAGTCATTGTTGTACAATGCTCAGAAGACACAGTAGTTATCAATCCAAAGAAATAAAATCCAAGGAGTTGAATCCTTCTCCTTTTAGTCATGAAAAGTGGAATTTCTTCTCCATACTAATTGAGGACTTAGGTGCAATTCACTTGAGTAAACACAGAACCACAGAATCATAGTCAGGTTTATGCAGTGGTGCTGGTAGTGACATGCAGTATCATTTTTCTGTGAAATATACTTTCAGATGCCAGGGTGCATCTCCTCCACGAACAGCATAAATAGCCCCTTTTGTTGGCACAAATTCATGTGCATCATGGTTTTTCAGGCCTTGCTAGAGGTTGCTGTTTTTCCACATTCATGGCTACTGCAAATGTGCTGTTTGAGCAGTGTTATTGGCACAAAAAGTTAATGTCCTTGAAGAGATAGTACTTTCTCTAAAGATGGAAAGATTAAAAGAATTGGAATAGGAGAAAGCAAATAACAGTGATGAAGTATTTGAGTAATGGGTACAAAATCCAGAATTTCAATTTCAGCCACCTGATTCTGAAATGTATCAAATTGATTAATTAATAGCATCTCTTCAAGCAAGAAGGTACTGTGAAAACATACAAAAGAAAGACCAGATGTTTCTGGCATGGTTCAGGTAATGTTCAGTCAGTTTCTAGTTTTTAAGAGAATTAACAAGCTACTGTTTTTCTCACTCTTGAGAGCTGTGACTGTCAAAGGGGCCCCCAATGCCATCAGCCAGATGATGAAGTTTTCAAAACTCTTTTTGAATTCTCCCCAGCAGATTACTTCCCTCTGTTGTGTTTGGGCAGGATGGCTTCCAGGGAATTGATTCTTTAAGCTTCAGACAATTTTCGTGTCCTTGTTTCCCTCTGTTTATTCCCTCTGGATAAAAAAATCAGTTACTATATTTAAAACATTTGGGTTTAAGATCCCACCATCACACATGAGAGATGGATCATATGGATAAATCTTGCACATCTTGAACATTTCTTCTTTTAATGATGCCAGCACCCTTCTATCCTTAGTACTACAGCAGAAAGAAAGAGTCTTTACCTGCATCCCTTGTGATGAGCAAGTGTTAAGGCAGCTCCACGACCCTCTGTGTTGTTGTTTGGTAGTGCCCAGGGTGTGCTGGTGGGCCAGTATAAGAAGGCAGTGCTCCCCCAGTGCCTGTCCTTTCCAAACCTGCTGTGTCTTTCCCTTATGTGGACAGGTCTTTGAAAGGAAAGTTACAAACCTTTGTTTTTACCACTGAGTGAAAACAAACATTTATCTTCCATTCTGAACAGCAGAGAGAGCATTCAAGCAGACCCTCCTTTCCTATGGGTTGGCCATGGGAATTCTGGTGACAGTGAGCAACCAAAGGCTCTTTCAGTCTCTTGACCCTTCTGGGTCCTGCTTAAACTAACACCTTGTGTGAAACAGAAAATGCCTAGCTCAGCCTTCTGGATTTCATTTCAGAAGCATGCATGTGTGCCTCTACTGGGTCTGGGTTTTCTCCAGGTCTGGAGGAGGTCCTGTAGCAGAGGTGTGGGCTGTACTGGCAGGTTTCTGTCCTGGCAGATTTACTGGTCCTGGGAAGCACTGTACTGAAAGCTGCTAAAGTTTGCTTGTATTGCTTTGGTTGCATCTCTGCTTGGGTCTTTGCTGGCATATTTTTCTGTTCCCAGGTGATAAGGCATTCCAAACTGAAGCATTCAGATGTCAGGTTGAATCCTCCCTAGCAGATAGCTTTACTTTGCAGCCAGCTCAAAATGTCAGCAAAAGCTTGACGTTTAGATGATACATTAACTTTACTGTAGGGGTTATTTTTTAATATCAAAAATATAATATCATCAATTATTCCTTAAAAATTATTCCTTTTGTTTATTCATCTACAAGGTCAAATCCTGTGACACTTTCATTCTAACTGAAGAAGCCATCAGAAAACTTACTTCTTTGATTTTGTTGTTTTACAGATCATCCCTTGAAGACTAAACAGCTTTCCATGTGCTTGCAGTAGCTTGTAGTAAAATACAATGGAGAAATTCTTAGTAGATGAGATAACTTGATGCTCATGGATATGTCACATACTCACTTTTGGTTAATAAAACAACCTATTTAGCAATTAAATAATTTGACAAAGGTTTTAAGGCAAATCCAGGCCAATAAAAAGTCATGACTCAAGGGTTCAAAAGTCTTGACTTCACTGAGAATGAAATCAATTTCTTAGTTCAATAAGCTTTCAGAAAAAAAAAATACTCTTGTAAAAGCTTTATTAAAAAAAAAAAAAAAGTGGTATTTTACGGTATCAACAAATGTATAAATCTTAGTTTTACCATTGCATCAGTTTTGTTTTATGTAGAATCTTACTTTGTGCATTTGTAAAACTTGACATAAAACCCCCACGACTGAATTTGTTTGCCTTAGTTACAAGGCAAGATGTATTTCCTAAGTTCTGCAGAGTAAGAAAGAGACAGAGAGAGCACCCACTTCGGCTTTTATTTGAGAGTAGCAGGTCCTGGTATAATTCTGAAGATTATGGTAAGTACTTCTTTATTAATTTTTAACGGATTTATTAATCTTTTCCACTCACTGCTGCCTCATAGCCATCAAGTTGGTAAGCATGAGCAGGCCTGTGACTGATGCTCCTCTTGGTCAGCATAACCTCACAGAGAAAAGGGAAAAGGTTTGCCATCTCTGTTCATCCTACCCTCACAAAGAGGGTTCTATATGAATATAGCAGCTTAAATATGGTAGGTACATATGATATGGAAAGACTGGGGCAGATTTATTTTTTAGTATGTTACTGGCCTGATTGCGTTTTGAGCTATAGTCATCTTCCATAAGAGCTGTTTCTGTCTGTTCCTGAGCTGGGTTATGCACAAAATATGTACAATCTGCCTTCTCCTTTTCCAAAGTGGCCTAAATGCAAATGCCAATTGTTAGCCAATGTAAAAATCCCACTTTAAATTACAAAAACTACCAATTGTCTTAGAGTTTTTCTTCTGCTGTGGGGATGCTAACATGTACATGCTCTATTCTACTCCCTGATTTCAATGGCATTGTGTGAGGAGGGACAGATTCTGCATTACAAATGTGTCCAGCCCAGTATTCTGTGACTGAGTTCAGCTGCTGGGGGACAGTTCTAATAATCACAGCCAAATTCAGCTCTGGAGATGACAAAAAATTTCAAATGATTTTGCAACATATATTAAAGAAGAAACTACTATAAATCTGTAAAACAGCCACAAATCTTGTAAGAAAGATTTTTTTATGTGCAAGGTATCCAATAATTGTTCCTAGACTGTAATGCTTTTGTGTGTAAAGAACTGCCAAATGCTTTCAATTAACATTATTTTGATTTTGGATTAAAACAACAAAATAAGGAGCAATGCAAAGTTTCCATGAAAAACCACAGCATCTGTATTCCTTTATCTTTAGTGAACTCAGTAAGAAAGTGGGTGCCTCTGTCTTTTCCTTGCTGAAATAAGAAAAATAATAGAAACCATCCAAAAACCTAAATATTTGTTTTGACTTCACAACTTAAGTGAGAAGAAATTTCAGGCTATAGCTATCCATCTTCCTGAACTGATTCATTCTACCTCACTTGAACTCTGTAGTGCAGATCTTAAAAACAGGAAAGAAAGTAGTTTTCCTGAAGCTGTGACAATTATTACTTGTTGTTTAAAGGTAAAGGAGTTGTGTTAGACATGTAAAGAGTAATGTTTATACCTTTGTCAGAACGTTAGCAAGAATTTATATGCTTCATTCTGCCTAAATGGGAATGATTACAATTAGAATATTTCCACTTTCTGTTTTTGGCAGGTGTGGATGTCATAGGAAGAAAATTACATGAGACTGGTGTTATTTTATGCCCTGATTGTGCCACTTTACATGATGGATTTTTGAACTCTGTTTACAGAAAGCAAAACTCTTCTTGTTAGAGGGAAAAGACAGCTACAGGAGCCAATTAAAGGATAAAACTCGTTTCTTAAAATATACCAGACACTTCACAAAGTACACCAAAACATGATTTTCAGAAGGACAAGAAGAGTTGTTATTTGAAATGCCAAATAAACCACCAAAATTTTCTAGTCCTGTTAAAACATTCTTCCTAATTGAAGCTGATGATCCACTGGGGTATAATCTTCATTATTTATGAAGAGCAAGATGTGATTAATAGCCACAGTGGTATCCATTTAGGTAAAAAGTTACTTTGTTTGAATCAACAGGAACCACAAAATAAGTACATGTTATTTTCAAGGGATTCTGTACAATTGCACATCTATTGCAGACATTGCTCTGCTGCCCTAGCTTGCATTTTTTAAATAATTGCAGTACTCTCACTTACAGAAGAAAATAATAGCTTTGAATTTTAACAGTCAGTTTTGACAATGCAAATAACATACAGCCTTTACTAATCAGAACATCTCGTAAAATCCTGGAATAATTATCCAGTCTAGGAAGAAGTTCTCTTTGTTTTTTCTCATCTTTCTTTATCCACTATGCTGTGGTGGATTACAGACTTCAGGTGTACTTTTAGTGTCTTTTCTAAGAGCGACTTCTATGAGTAGAAGAAGCAGTCAAGGCTTTAGGCTTGCAGCTGAGTTCTGACTGACAAGACAACTCTTAAGTCCATTAAGGATTTGGTCCAAAGCCCAGTGAAGCTGAAGGACACCGTTTGAAGCCAAAGTAATGACTGAGAACTGGATCAAGCTTGCAGTGATCTAAATTAAATCCAGTATTTTTGAAAAAAATATTGTAGTTGCTCGCTAGATTCCTATTGGGAAACCATCTGAATTTGTCTTTGTAATCTGTTTTACCATCGCAGACACTTCCATTTATCTTTTAATCTGACTGTATTGGGCTTTTAAAGTTCCAGAAAACATGGTAATTTTAGCCAGCAACACTGTAAGGTATTTGCTTTCTTTCGTTATTTTCATATGCCTCTCCTAACTCTAAGCTCTTTCATAGTTTAAAATTCATAGCTAAAGTTACAAAGCTTCTTTTATCCACTTTCTCAATTACCCTGATATTGGAGTGCCTATTAAAAGCAATAAAACTAATATTGCAGACCTTGAGACTCCATCTTGACTATGCTCTTGTCTGTATTTTCATTAGTTATGAGCCCATACTTCTCCCAAAAACACTTTAAAAATTATAGCTTATATTCAGTTGCACACACTAAACTTGGTGGGAGTGAGTCCTCAGTAAAATAAGCAGGATGATTTTGCACTGTAACTTTTTACACACACCTAAAAAACTTCTAAACTACCTCAAATCTAATGACTAGTCCATGTGCTTAAGAATAGCTGTAGTATAAGAAAATTACAAAAATGGATGAACCAGAATGGATTTTTTCATGTTGTGTTGTGAAGGTCTTCTTGTCCATATATGATTCTGCATTATGCAAGGTGAAGCTGTAGCTACTTTATTTCTTTTTCTGTGGCTGTGAGAAAAGGGATCAATTGAGAACTTATTCTGACACGTATATAAGAGGTAAACTGTGCCATTTAAGCATGGCAGACAAGTGACTGACATGGTATTTTTGAGAAGAGGGCCCATTTCTTCTTTCTTCTACTTTGTGAGTTTAAGAAAACTATCCTATCCCTCCATATTTTGAGTCTCCTTCCAAAAAATAGGCACTTAGGGAATAGATATACTGTTAGTAATAAGAGCTTAGATATCTTTCATGCCTGTAAATGCCTCTGTTCAGACATCTAAATACCAGCAGGTAGCTACAGCCTGCATCTGAATCACTCTCCTGCACTTACTGCTCTTGATTACAGTGAGAGTGTAATTTAAAAGGATAAACTCCATAAGTACAGAGAGGGAAAACATACATCCTGGCAGGAATTTTTGGTGTGATCTTTCCCAGAACAGCCCAGAAGCTGGGGCAGCAAATGGTAAGAAGGTGCCTGATGCAGTCCTAGCTCTGGTCAGAAACAAACAACTGAAATACTACGATCAGGAGTCTGAGGGATGGAACAGGTGAAGCTGCTCATACAGGTTATTGTAAAGGATTCTTTCTATATTCAAATCCAACGCTATGTAGGAAAAGCAATTTCTCTAGGTGTATTCCAAGCAGAAAAAGTAGTGGGATTGCTGTTCTAGAAGATGCAAGCACTCTGCAAGTGATCATAAGAGACCGAGTTAACACAGCTTCATTAAGGTTTCAGAATGGTAAGGTGGGGGTAGGCAAGGTTTAAGTATGGGTAAAGTAGGTAGGAATGCAGAAAGTTGCTTTGTATTATTATAAAGGCAACATTAGAATGCGATTTAAAGTAAGTTTTCTACTGACAATTAAGTGCTACTGAGGCCTTCAACCTCCCCAGATAAATAATCAAGACTAAAAGAAAATGCACCTTCCTGCATGGCAAGTAATAACTATAGTACTGTTAGTTGTGCTGTGCTCTTTATTCTCCCATGACAGTGGCAAACTGCTGGCCCACTTTCTGTTCTGTGTCTTCTGCTTAACAAAAATCAGGATTGCAAATTTCAGTCCTACTGGCATCCTTTGAAAATAAAATTATACCCTTCACAACATGATCTTGTGAATAATTCTGCTGCCATACCTCAGACTGAATGTGCCAGAGCTAAAAAGAAAACACTATTCAACTACTGTCAGAAAATGTGCATCAAAGGCACAAGGAGTTTTGAAAACTATGGCAAAAACTGACTTGTACGTGATATAGTTTATCAGGAAGGCCTTTGGATTTACCTTTTATACCTTCAAGGTGCTCAGTCACATTGAACAAAGGTGTGCTTAATACAGAGTGACACTCCTTTCAGTTATATAGGAATTGATATATGATTTATGAAGTTTCTTTGTTCTTCAATAGATGTGACAGCCCATGCAGTTTCATGGGCTTTTTTGTTCTTGTCATGAAAGTGCCAAGACAGTTATTCTTTGTAAGTTTGGAACACCACAAACAACACAAAATGGTAATTTTCTTCTAATAGCAATAGAATCTGAATGAAATGTTCTCTTTTATTAAAGTCTCTCATTATTAAGTTGAAATAAAGAAGAATATTTTGTCAAGTAAGGATCAACATTTTTTATTTGAAAACAGATCACTGAGGACTGTGCATCCCGTCCCAAATTCTTACAATCTAATACTACTGGATGTGCTTTAGAAGAGGTAGCCTCCAAAACTATCCAGATCTTGTGACGGGAATGCTTGTGATACCAGTTATTTTTGACAATTTTATTTGGAATCTTCTATGTGAATGTGATATACAAACTCTTCAGTGTCTGGGGAAAGTTGAGATCACAAATGAACTAATTCAGAATAAAAAGATTAAAATAATTCTTAAAAAAATTAAAAGGAAAATAAACAATTAAACTGTATGATCCCTGGGCCAGCTAGGAAATCAGTAAATTTTGTTTTCTATGAACAAAAGGATAGAGTTGATCTATCTATTTATTAGGGTAAATACTCTGAAAAAACAATAATTACAAGCATGGGGGGGGGCAATATTCTTCTGATTTAGACAAATCTAATCCCATGGAGTTCAGCTGACCTCATTCCATAATTATGTGCTTATAATTATGTGCTCATTAGCAAGTTGTAGTTGTCACACAGCCCAGACTTACTGACTCCCAACAGTTGTAAGGCATGAGGGACACTGGTTTTGATTTTGATGAGGCATTATCAGTTCAATGCACTCTTCCTAAGGGATTGTTGTGTGTAAGCAGCATGGTCTGGTTTTTCAGTTTTTGTTTCAGATTGCTGTGAATTTGAAGGAATGTCAAGAGGGAGAATTTCACCTTCTGAGACTGAGACTCTTCCAGAGCCATGAATTTAGGATTGGAGTCAAGCCTGTTCAGCTCAAGCATTAAAAAAAAAAAAGCATTTGATGATGGGCAATGGACATTATGAGAGCTGGCAGAAAGGCAGAGGCAGACTTAGGAGGAACAGTAGTAACTGTGCAGAATGTTTGGCAGGGAGCCCCCACTCCATGCCAGGCACTGGGGATGCTCCAGAGGGGAAGACTACATGGAAGAGCTGAGAGTCCATGCAAAGGAAAGCACGACAGGGATAGCCATGGAAAAGACTGGAGCATGTCTCTGATATCTCAGGTAGGATATCTGCCCAAACATAACTTTCTGCTGCAGCAAGGTACACATCAGCCACTTATCTGTGTTTCCTTTGGAGGTAATGGAGAGAAAGGGGCAGTTTACTGACGAGGCCACCTGCAGGAAGGTGTCCATGTGAGTTGGACAACCAGCTCTCCTGGGTGCCAGTTCCTGTGTGTTGGACAAGAAGAGAACATAGGCAGCCAGCTCAGACTACAGAGCTCTCACTGGAGACTCCTCAAGTTGGATGTGGTGAAGTTTTGCTTAGCACCTGATAAAGCTGGGCTGGTATTTCAAAGGGTCTGCAAATGATGTTCAGGGTGTGTTGTGGTCACAGCATTGGAAGCAGTGGCAGTGCCCATTATCTGTCCCTGCATGCCAGGCAACAAACGCAAAACAGTCCAGATTTTGAGGGAACGAGAGAAATTAAGTGGTTTTTCTGAAGGAATAATTACATTTCATTTTCCTCAAATGTCTAGAAATGTCTTTAATTTTCTAGAAAGAGAAAATAAAAGACACTGGCCAGTTGGTGAGCACTCAGTGTTTCTGTCTCCCCTGGTATGCTGGGCAGTCCATGATCTACTAATGCTACCCCCTTGAATTTAGGAAGCTGCACACTTTTACTCCACACCATTCTCTTTTTCTATTAGTTGCTGAAGGTTGAAAGGGATGAACGATTACATGCAGTCACCTGTTCCTATGGTAATTATCTTCTTAACACTCAAGTGTATAGCACATTAGCACATTTAACACTCATGTGCATAGCACTTTAGCACATTTTCTTCTCATTTAGCCTTCTAATTCAGAAGACAGTGCCTGTGTGATGTTACACAAATGAAGCATAAATGACTGTAAACTTTAACATTCAATACAAGAGCCTTTTTCTCTGCCCCATAGTTCACTATTTTCTGACAGCCTGGGTTTTTTGGTCTATGACCACGTTGCACCTAAGGAGTTTGCATCCTTCCGCCTGGCTGTTTGTGCTCTACCTAGACACACAGTGATCCCTCAGAATATGCACAGTGTTTTCTCTTATCTGCCTTCTCCCTGCCATGAGGAGCCTTTGCCTCTTTTTAAAATATTAAACTCAGACCACTGGCCATTTCACACAGTCCTCACTGCCCTTCCAGTGGGAAGATCTGTCACATCAACACTCTGCAGTTGCTGATAACAGGAACTGTCAGGTTGAATTAGAAAAAGGAGTAAATATTTGTGTTTGTTTGTTTTGGCCATGTAACTGCTGAAATCTCTCTCTAATCCTTACAGAATTTTCCCTGACCACAGAAAGTGATTGCTTCTGATACACTGAACAATATACATCAACTCCCAAAGCTCAGGGTAGAGTTACATTTGGAAACAATTATTGTTTTGACAGTTTTCCTGACAGATGTACATACACTAGGAATTTTCTTTTGACAGTGTCAATAAATAGTCTGGAAATTTTGTTTATAAACTGATTCAGACTACACATTCACAAGGTGTTTGAGTTAAGGTTTCTCTTTCTTTTGATTTTGAATAAATCAAAATCTCTACAAGTGTGTTAGATATTCACAGAATGTTCACAAAAGGAGGATGAACAGCTTGTCTGTTCTTGTAACATACTATTGATTGGTCTTTGCAATTCACAAATTAATAATAAATTAGAGATACCAAAAAAGCAGTTTCAATAATTAGAGTATGCTCTAGGAAGGCCTACAAAACCAGAATAGCTTTCTTGAAAAAGCTTGAGAAAAAAAAATAGTTGTTTTTAAATACAGAAAACAATTACCACTTCTTTCACTGACATTTGACTTCACAGCTATACTTCTAGAGACTACAGAGATTACAAAATTACAAATTACATTAAAACTGAGCAATCCACACTGTGCAATCTGTATTTCACAGTGTAGAATTCCGTAGACTTCGCTCTTCAGACCTAACAGCTCTCATTAGACAATTAAAAGCATCCTCACAGGCATTAATTTTTCCCAACACTGTCCCACGACAGTCAATTTCATCCCACTGCACACATACTGACTACTGAATAAAGCTTTTAGGAACTTTAATCCTGCCTCCTGTGCTCATGCTGCATCATTTATACATCTCCAGCTGCACTCAGCCTTACGGCTTCTCATACACCTTTGTGTATGGGATACCAAATATCATGTCAATTTCTTTAATTCAAAAAATGTAATGGGGAGGTTTCCTTTGATATATGGGCAAAACGTTTTTAACCAAAACTTAATGGACAAAAACCTTTCCCAGATACTGTATTTGTATATGTCTATGAAGAAAAAGCCTCCCTCGGACAAAGGGAAAGAGGAGAAGATTTACAAATTAAAGTAGTATATCTCATTAGACTAGCTAGGTGAAAGAAAAGCAGCCAGGTTCATGGGCACAGCTGTCATTCTTCAGGTTTTGGGGAGGAAGACAACAGCCTGTATTTGTAATTAACTCTTATTTC
Organism: Rhipidura dahli; assembly: GCA_013399225.1. NCBI lineage: Eukaryota > Metazoa > Chordata > Aves > Passeriformes > Rhipiduridae > Rhipidura > Rhipidura dahli. The sequence goes on from VXAC01005313.1 coordinate 88,822, forward strand.
TGTGATGCAGGACTTCACCTTCCATTTGCTTTATATCTAGTCTGCAAATCCGGTGTTTATGAAGGCATAAGTACCACAAAACACTCTGACACTCTCCATTTTCTTCACCCGAAGCAGCAGCATTTTCTAACACAAACGGGCTGCCTGGCCAAGGCAGGAGACACAAGGAGTGCTGGGGTTCAGGGTTCTGCAAGGGACCCCAGGGCGTGGAGCAGGAGGGGAGGTGAGGCAGGGGCTGCTGTGGGTGCTGCTGGAACAGTCAGTGTCCAGCGAGATCCAGCTGTGTACATCTGACAAACATACAGAAGATGGCAGAGGAGTGAGGGCAAAACTGTGTGTGTGCCAGTAGAGAGTAAAAAAAAAGCACTGCTTGGCACAACTTGTGTTGAGGCTGCGGGTTGTAGCTTGTGTGCTGAAGCATGTGCATTCCCACATGCTTTTTGCACTCGTTTGAGATACAGGGTGGCTGCACTTAGAAGTAAGTACACAGTGTACCCTGTACATTGTCCTTTCCACAAGACAAATATTTGTGTTCCCCTCAGAGGACCCAGTTTTGGTCTGTAGTCACAGAGTCTTCCATAACACTAAACTCTTGATTAATATGTTTACTAGGAGATTTTCATTAAATCTGGATTTGGAAAATCAGTCATCCCCTGGCATATGCTTTGTTCTTACCAAATTTCTATTTTTAGAGCCTCCAAACAGTGCATTACTGTGATCACTAATCTACCAGCACTCTTGGGAGAAAGAGCAGTCAGTGGTAATGACCCACAATAGAAAAAGGGAAACTGAGGCACAGAGCATTGGTTAGCCTGTCCAGCATTATGCCTTTTCACTTCATCCTCATGCAGCTCTTCCTTTTATTAAGATGCCCACCTCTCTAGTAAAGGCAAAACTCCTGCTCTCTATTCTGTGGAACTCCACAATGGAATCCTATATAAAGCTTGCTCTGCCTTCCAGTTGGTTTGCCCCACATGAGCCACAGAAACAGATTCTGGAACTCTTACACTTCAGTCAGTCAGGAAAACTGGGATAGGGACAGACTGAGGCTCACAGAACCATGCAGTTCTTTTCCTTTTGTTTCCTTCCATTAGCACTATTCATTCCCAAGCACAAAAGTTAGTACCTTTTTTTTCTTTTCTTTGATAATTTTATTAACGTTCTTGTCAATAATAATCAATTTTTACTGTTTTTCTTCAAACAAATTAAGTTCAGGAACCTCACTTACAACCCGGAGATATGAAGCCTGTCTCAACAAGAGAAAGAACATTATATAAAATATCTCCCTAGATTTCTTGCAGAAACATTAGTTCAGGTCAATGCTTTTCAGCAGTTACTACTGCAGCAACAACAACAATAACCAGCAGGCTAAGGAAAAGAAGTCTTACCTCAGTGTGGCACTTTGGGCTGTTCCATAGCTCTTCTTGCTGCTGGTCCCATCATTCTCCTCAGCCAGCACTGAGGTTCCATTTAATGCACAGACTCACTGGGCCAATAAATATCTGCTGGCTTTTCTAGTGCAAAAACATTAATGAAAAAGTATTTCTCAGATCTGTGTGCAGTGATTCCAAATTCTTCTGCTGTACTCTAAAAATTAATGTCAAGTAATCCAAATCTAATTTGCTCCCTGTCCTGTGCTTCTGTCCTTGTGTAAACCTGGGGCTAAGACACAGAGACAGATATTTAGGTCCTTTTGTGCATGTAAGAGAGATTTCTCTTTGGTGCTGAATGTTTCATTTTTCTCACTTGCTTTTAATTTATTTTAGTAGACTGATTTTCAAATGTGGAAAGAGCAGACTTTTTGGCCAAGCAGAACGGACACACTAAATGTTTTAACTAATAACCTTCTGTGCCCTTTTAGTATTTGGGCTACATCAGCTAATATATTTAATTGGAAGGTTGAGTTCTTTAGCTGAGCTGTTTGGCTTAGATGTACTCCCTGATGATAATATGTAGGAGTTTAAGATGAGGAAATTTCAAAGGAAAAGCATTGAGATTAGCCATCATCCATCAAAGAGGTAGATAATTATTTGCTGAATACAGATACTTGAAATGCAAAAGTGAAATGAATACAGTATCAGGGTGCAGTGTAATAACTATACAAGATTACTAAAGCCGTAATTTATCAAAAAGAAAATTTACAAACCACACAACACAGGAAAATAAAAAAGGCAAGCACAGGAAACAGTGTAGAAACTACAGCTCTCCTTTATCTACTTTAGGAGTTTCCCTGTCCTGTCTTACTCCACCAGTGAATCTATGTTTGACTTTCTTCCACACAGTGCTTTCAAGCCTGCCTTGATTCAGGGTAGTCCCTTACAAATTACCACAGAAAATGTGTAAGAGCATTACATTCATTCTTAAGTCCTCCTCCTCCCTCCCCTGTAGCATTAAGAACTACAGAAATCAACAGAATGCTGGTAACTGAGTAAACACTGACAAAACAAACCACTACTGCTTCAAGTGGATGTTAGGAGAATCAGAAATGCCTCACTGAGCAGCTCATCAGTGTGTGGGACTTTGACTGCAGTTCCTCTCCACTCCAATTATTTGTTACAGCTGTTTCACATCCTATCTTAATAAACTCTCTAAATTCTCTTATGGGGCAAGGGACATACCTTTCCCAGTGCTGGTAGTGGTATTTGGTCCTGTGCCCTGCTTCATCCCTCGCTTTCTAATGGGAACTAAAGGCGTGAAGGTATTTCCTGCACGAATTCTGTGCCAGTGCTAACTTGACTTTGAGTCAGCTGTAGCTTGTTATTAGCAAACAAATATCAAAACTAAGGGCTAACCTCAAACAAGTGAAGCATCTGGATTCCACTGGCACACATGCACACCTTGGTTCTGGAATACTGCAGATCAGATCTGCCTCAGGTTACGGGAGGACAAGGTACACTGATCTCTAGATAAATTATCTCTGCTGAGCTGTGCTCCCTGCAGCTACAGTGCTGCTGCTATCTCTACACTACACTGCAAACAAGTAGAAACTTACCTAAAGGACAGAAAGGGTTATCCAGCCAGAAGGTCCAGAAGGTGGAAACCATAGAACTAAAGAGTAATTTCAGTTCTAAGGCTCGAAGAAACCTCAGGAAGCCATTCTGTGCAAACTCCTCTTCAAAGAGGAACCAGTTTAGATTAAGTTGCACACGGACTCAAGAATTAATTTCTATGTCAGTGGAAATTATTTGACTTAAAAAATTGCAGGAATTGAGAATTCACTACAAATCCACTACTCTTTCTGTAATCAGTTGCCACCAATGATGATTTTGTTGTTGGTTTTGTTTTGGTTTGTTCTTTCCCCAGAGACTCATTTATAGCCTGTATTTGACTAGCTTTAGCAACTTCTCTTTTAACTCTGATTTCTTGTTTGCATGCTGCCTGGCAGATGCTGTCATCACATAACCCTTTGAATCAGATTGAGCTTCATGAATTTGTTACTGTATTATGTTTTTCATGTTCCAATTGCTTTTGCAACTCTGGTCTCAGCTTTCTCTTAATTTATCAACACACAGATAACAAGAGCAACTGTCTAGTCTTGGGCAAGAGAGCTGGACAGAATTTTCACAGTTGCAGCATCAAATACAGAGCTAACGTATGCTTTTTTTATCTACAGTAAATTTTCCTCTTTGTATTTATCCAAGGATTACAACAGCAGTTTGGAAATGGCATCATGATGGCAGTTCATATCCAAGTTATCCATCTGCCATGAACCCCAATTTACTGTTCCCCTGGAAGGCCATCCACATGCTACAAGAATATTTCTAGGCATAGGACTGCCCATTTAGATAAACTGATCCAGTGATCCCATGAATTCGTTTGTGACTTCCTTGTGAAATTATTCAATTATGCTAAGCAGTTCATTCACTACATTACTTACATATTTTTTGTGGCAACTGCAAAATTGGCCAACAGATATTTCATGTTTTTTTTCAGACCATCTCCAAAATTTGATAATTATCTCAGCCCCAGAAAAGGGCTTTTGGGGTCTCACTAAAGAGCAGATCGTTGATGATTCTCAATTTACATCTGTATTTCAAGAAGTAATATTTGCTATTATTTTAATTTAGTATGTGCAATATTGGTATTTTAATTTTTGTCTTTCCTTAATCAAAATGCCAGCAGGTACTAGACAAAATGTTTAAGAAGCCTTGAACTGTATTGCACTCATATTAATTTGGTGACCAGATGAAATATCAGAGTTGGGGTTACACAAGTGACAGAACAGTGTCTCCACAAATTACCAGTATGAACTTTCCTTTGATTTGAAGAGTTTCATCCCTGAGAATTTTTCAGTTGCTCAGGATCGAGCAACTGAAACATTTACAATCACATCTACAATTATTCTCCAGTTATGAATTTCCACACAGACTGCTTTCTTACACAAATATTAAAAGCTACACACATTTGAAATACACTGGGGAATTTCACTGCTTATAAAGAAGAGGAGAGATGATTTCTTTTTTTTTTTTTT
>VXAC01005313.1:93310-178666 GCA_013399225.1 Rhipidura dahli
TTTTTTTTGTGTTTGCTTGATGTTTTCCTTAAAAGTTTATCTTAAGTGAAGGAAGGGAAATATTTACAATTGCAATGGAACAATGGCCTGGAACTAAGGAAGGGAAAGTTTAGGTTAGGCTGTAGTAAGAAGTTCTTAACTCAAATAGCCTTAGACTCCAAAAGAAGTTTTTTGAGACAGCATCATGGAAGATTTTCATTAACTGTGCAGGTGAGACACTCTGGAGAAATACTTTATAAAGAACATAGTGTGGTGCAAGTTAAATACTGGATAATCATCACCTTTTTATATAACCTTTCTTTCTCAATGATTTTATTAGTGACACAAAGGAAGTTTAAATCTGAAACAAAATTTTGAAACTCTACATACTTAAGAGACATATCCATCATACCACAGATCCTGTTGAGAATGACAGCTCAGGGAAAAAATCCAGATCCAGTTTTTAATTAGTTATGTTTACAATTAAACAGGAACATTCAGGTGCTGGATTCTTGAAAATCTCACTCATGCAGTACAGACCCTCAAGAGTGCCCTAAGGGATACATTGGCCTTTAGGACTGCCAGCACACCAAACATTAAACAACATTTGGGGGAAATTAAGGCGAGACTTCCTGTGATTTTTTTGAAAGAGACAAGAGGCAGTACCAGAGAAGTCAGGAGTTCTCACTTTACTAATTCTCTGCACAAAACATCGAAGTGAGAAAAAGTTCCATTAACTTCCATACTTAATTCTATTCATCTATGCAAAGAAGTGAGGGAAGTTTATTTAACAAACTAATCAAGTTTCCTTTTAAACATGCTCTGTGGCATGAAATTCAATTTTCCTAGTTGTACCATATAAAATAAGCTGGGAGCTGGATAGCACTTACCATTCTGTGTAGTGAAAATGCTGCAGATTTATGCTAGCAGAAAAGTGTTGAATCTGTTCTGCCTAATGATACCTGAAATTATCAATTTCAGTATAATGAGCAATTATTTCTTCTTTCCTGCCACATTGATATTTAACAATTGCAGTTCTCTGCCAGAGAAACATCTGTCTGACCTGAAGGGAAAAATAATTGTACGACAGATAACTTTTTAGGCATAAAGTTACTTTCTGATTTAAGAAGAGAAAGAGTAATGATATTTGGCCTGCTACATGCAGGATCCACTGCCAGCAGTGCCAAAAATACTTATTCCTTGAAGCTGCACTGTCTTCTCTGACTGTGACATATGTCCAGGATTAAAGAAAGAGTAAAACTCGTCCCCCTAGTGTACTGTGGTTGTAAAATATTTAGCTCTCCAACCTAAGTTTGTCTAAGGGTTCATTGTTACCTCTTCTCTACCTTCTGTGTGTTTTCACTGCATTGAGCATAACTCCTGGTGAAGGACATTTCTCTTGGACATTCTTTCATTCTTTCTTGGACTTCTGGGATGGAACAGATTCCACCTGGTAACACAATTCTTACAGAATGCAAGATAAGAACTAGATAATATTTTCTTCTCTTTATCAAATCTTATAAGAGCTATCTTGGCATTTATTCGTGCTACTAATATCTGTGTTTTTGTTGTAAAATTTGATTTTAAATCAATGTATATCCAGCAATGTTCATTATAAATTTCTGAATAACATTTCCATTGCTTTGGAAGACCCAGTCAAAAGAAGGTCAGATGAGATAGGCAATAATTATTGAAAGGAGCCATGAATCAATATTTTCTTCTGGGAGATGGCTCTAAAATAATTTATAGTCAATATGAATCTGGTATTATTATAGTATTGGAGATTTATTTTCTAAATTATATTTACAGTAAATTGTTATGTTATTCTCAGAGCATCAAAGACACTTGAGTTTTATGTAAAAGCATTGAACACAATGCTGAAAAATATTATTGACTCTTCACTGAAGGGTCTCACTAAGCCTTGAAGAGAGCCTGTGAGGAACATGTAAAGGAATGAGTACTAAATCAGATGCAAATTTGGAAATTTAAAATAGGATAATTAGCAAAAGAAGTTTGACTAGAATGGCCACACGCAGCTTTAGTATTCCAGACAATATTTAGCATTTATTTGGAATGTAGTCTGGGAGTCTGTGTCTGGGAGCTGTTTGTGTAGGGAACTGTGGAAGAGAGAGACTGAGAAGTCATTCCTTATGAATCTAAAGGAAAGGTGGAAGGGTTTTGTTGCCTTTCTGGGTGAGGTTGGTGTTTGGAAACTGGAGCATGTGCACAGTGTAATGCAGCATCGTGGTGTGACAGCCAGATCCTCACCCTGCTAAGAGCCACCTCAGAGGACCCTGCTGCACCCACAGCTGCCAGTCTACACCTTAGCCACAGGAGTCTTTTCCTGTGAAGTAGGAAGAAAAAGGCTGAAGCCTAGGTCATCAGATTAAGGGCTCTCAACAGGTCTCTCACACATCCAAGCAGTCCATCCACTAAGCTTAGGTATAAATGGGCAGGGGAAATATCATCTTCATGTATATTTTGAAAAAATTCAGCTTTTTCAGATAGATTTTGGATGGGACCAGTCTTGACAGGCTCACCCTCAGAACACCCTCAGACGGGTTCTCCAGCAAGGAGGTTGAAGAACACCTCGCTGGTAAATCCCAGCAAGTTGTAGTCATATGTTAAACAGGAGCTTTTCACAACTGCCATGCCCAAGAGGTCTAAGATTCTTCCAGAAATTCCTTCTGAACTGCCTACAGACTTTGCAATCTTCCGCATGCTGTAGTAAACTGGAATTCTGTGGTTTGCCATTCAGGCATCTAATCCACTGTAGTTTCATAGGAGCACATCTTTATCCAAGCACATCTTATGACAAATATTAAAAATATCTAAATAAACTGGCCACTTTCAGGATGTTCTCAGTACATTTGGAGCATTGGTGTGTCCAAAAATCTATCTTGGTATCATGGCATCTAAGAGATATTTTTCTCTGGGTCACAGTTATAGAAAGATTATAAAATTAACATCTTGAAAACTCCTAATGCTATTTATGTTTGTTTTCTCAAGATTAATTTGTTCAGGTTAAAGGGTAATTTATTCCCAGTAATGTATTTGTTGAAACAGGATATTAGCTCAGTTGTTTAGAGGACGGTGCTAATAATACCAAGGTTGTGGGTTCTGTCTGGGTATGGGCCATTCACACAGGAGTTGGATTTGATGACCCTCATGGGTTCCTTCCAACTCAGAACATCCTGTGAAATCCTGTGAAATCCTGTGAAATCCTGTGAAAATTCTGTGAAAATGCCATGTCCTCCCTGGAAGATGAGAAGATTGGGATTTTGATCTCGCAGCAACTCATTCTACCTGCTTGTCTCTGTTAGATTATAAATGGGAATTCCAACCAGCTCAAATTTCTGCTAGAAGAATATTTTGCCTTAAAAACCCTTTCAAATATGCTTGTGCTATGTACCATTTCTAACATATTTCCCTAAGCCACCTGAAATTCCTGTCTTCAGACACATAGAAAACAGCACATGAAGGATTTGGCACAGTCAGCATCAGGACAGAAGGTGCCTGCTCATTTTTCCCTCTAAATTCACCCTAGGGAGCACAGCTCAGTACATTGTGTGTGTATGGACTCTGAGCTCCATCTTGGATGTGTTTCAGATGAACTCCCATGGAATCCCAAGCAATCTTTCTGGCAGAAGATTTTCCAGTGAAGAATCAAATCCATCATATAAGGGGAGGATATTTTCTAAGTTGAGGGTACATTTCAACAAACAAGGCTGTCAGCCTTGCCTTCAAGGCTGAACCCTTATTTTTCAGCCTAGTGATAGGGATTGCTTGATTTAGAAGAAACTCTGCATGTCAACTCCTCAGAGAAGAATAACTAAAATTTCCTTGCTTGGTATGTCACCTAACAATCCTTTGCATCAAATGGTGCTACACTGTCTGCTCTGACACTGTGCCAAGTCCTTGGCTATTATAAATCATTCTTATCAAATTAATCTATTTTTTATCATCTGAGGTTCTGACTCTTTTGACTTACACTCTTCTCCAATTTAAGGTTAAGAAAATATCTCTCCAAGCTGTACAGCCCAAATTTATGTCTTTTGAAAACAAAGCTGATAAACTTCCCCTGTTAGAGTAACAAGGCAATGGCTGGAATAGAAAGACAAGCATTTTTAAAGACTTATTAAATGCAGCCTAGGGCAGCTGGTTTACAGGCTTTTCTCTTAACCAGTTTCATGAGTATCTGGATAAAAGCTTGTTTATACTTCTTAGAGACAAGAAGAACATATCTAAAGAAACATTCAACCTGAGCATGGTATGGAGCGCAACAGGAGAGACTGAGCAACAAACTCCTTAGAGAATTCTCCTTCTCAGCTGGTGTTTGTGGCTAAACTGAAATGAATGTGATGCAGGAGTGTAATACAAAGAGTAACTGTGTGAAAATAGAGAAGCATGTGTGACAGATTGCACATAACCCTGTAAAAAAGACACAGACTGAATTCGATTTTTAATCACCTCCCTGTGAACCTGCTGAACCCACTAGGGTTGCCTGGGGATAAGTGAAATACAAACCTGATCCATTTGGTTTGCTACAGCCTCTGGCAGTTTAAAAGTAATTTCAACCAAATCAGAACAGCAGCAATTTATCCTTAGCCAGCACAGATGCACGAGATGACTCAAGTAGAAATGAACCATTTTTGGAGCAAGAGGATATCTCTGCCTGGTTTGGAATTCCAAAACAAAAAGTAATGTAATTTGCTCCCCATTTTGTAGCAGCTGAGTGCTGTTTTCCATGTGAAAACAGTAGCTGTAAAAGGGACATCTTGCTGCATTATGCATTTCCTTTCTTGGATACAGCAGTCACTGATACGGCTTTCAAAGAGGAAATTCAAGTTCCAGTTTCTTGATATCTTCTGCACTTCTGTTGGAGCCACAGAGCAGCCTTGATGCCTATTAACTGGCCATGGAATTCCTTTGACCAGGAAACAGGTTCTGCTCTGAAAGAGCAACTGGGACAAACACTGAATTGTAGCCTTGCACTCCCTGTGCCTCTGCTCCCTGTGGCCCCACCACAGAAACACAAAGCACCCAGAGGAAGAAGCCAAAAGGACAGGGACAGCCTGGACAGGGCCTGAGGAATCCTTTCAGCTAAATCTCCCAGATCCCACACTTCATTTGCCTCCACTCAGCAAACACACTTTCACATACTGATGACAGCACATTAGAAATTGAGCAATCTGGCATCAGTGCTGGTTTTAGACCAGAATGGTTGCTGTGGATGCATCAAGAAAAAGTGCTGAACTGCTGCCAGCTCGTGTGCTCTGTGCTGTGTTTACCTGGCTGGCAGATACCAGCAGGGAAAGAAACCTACCAAGCAACTTATTGCTTATCAAGAAGGTGAGAGCACTGCTACTGCAGACATGAAGGCCAGAGGACAGAAACAAGGAGAGATCTGAAATGCATCTGATGAGCTTTAAGAACAGAAATGGTTGCCTGAAAGTAACTCAATGGACAAGTTAATCTATTGTTTAAAGCGACGGAAAGTACTGTTCAGACAGGATTCTGAAATATTTCTTCCTGTTTTCTAGGGGAGGCACAATAACTGCTTTAGTTCTCAGTTTGGAAGAAATGGCTAATTCTTTGGAAGAAGCATATGATGTATGTCATATCTGATTTTTAGTTCAATCCAGTGGAAATAAATCAATTCCAAACTGTCAGTATTGGATCTACGTCCACATATTTTATTAATAAAATAGGATATCTCTAAAATAGAGATTCCTTGAAAGATGGGATTTTTTTTTTTTTGAAAAAAATAATTTAGTGTTTCCATTTATTTAATGGAAATATCTGAGTTTCACCAGAGCTTGAAATACTTTTTATAAAGAGTGTAGAAATACATTTATGCCATTTTTCAGATTTTTTTCTCTCACTTGGTTCTTTCCCAGACCTTTTTTTTTAATTAGCAGTTATTTGACTAAAAACAAAAGTAGAAGGGCAGTACTTAATATCCCCTCCACTTGTGTTATCATAGACTGTAATGTAAAATTGCATATTACAGAGATGAACAAAGGGTTAGGGCTTAGAAAGGAAGCTGAAAGATTTTTAGAAGGCGGTAATCAACTCATTTGATGCTTTCTATTTGCTTTTGGATTTAGGAAAAGGAAAAGAAAATTTATTCTCTCGGTTTGTGATGACATCCATTTAGGTTTGGGTTCATTTCTCTGACTTTTGGAATATCCATAAGGTAACTAAGTTACCAGCTCATTTGCTCCAGATTCTTTCTATATTTAATCAGCAGGTAGATGACTGATAATTTTCAATGGTGATTTTGGCTTAAAGGTGGCTGACTAATTTATGGTGTCTTTCTCTCCATTGATCAGAAAACAGACTGAGGAAGAAGGTGTCTTTAGTAGTGTGCCACTCAGATAAGCACTTCCAGTTCAGTGGAATGAATCCAGGCCTACAGGATTTTGTTTTACTACTGAACCAATCTCCCCCACACTTACTTTCTGTTCACAGCTCCTATTTGAAACTAAACTAAACTAAAAATAGTTGGTTTAGGATGGCCAGGCTTAAATTTACCGTCAATTATCTTAGTGTAACCTTTGACTTTCTCAGTGTTCCTTCAGGCAGTGACACTTAAACTGAAAATTCACGTTTTCAACAGGATGCTCAGAATTTTTACACACTTTTTAATAAACAAAACCTATATATGTAAATCATATTTCCTCATGTAACTAAACTTCAACAATCTATTGACATTTAGATCTGTCCAAGGTACATATGTAAATCTGAGTTCCCCTTAAACTTGTTCCAACAAATATTTATTATAAAAAAGCTGTAAAAGAAATTTTGAAAATTTTTAGTGGATTATGTCCACTTAATAACCATAGAGCATTTTTTTTCTGAATGCATGCCTAATTAATGTAACAGGTTTCAATAATTCTTCCTGTTTGGTCCAGGAATATAGAGCATGTGTTAATGGGTGGAAGATGAAAAGTAAATCATGGTTCTTCCTTTCTGCTCCCTAGTGTCTCATAAAATTTCTGTCATCTGAAGAAATGGCTTCAAAATGTGTTACACTTGTAAAGGTGAACTTTATAAATTAAGCTTTTACAATTCAATTTTCATTCGAGAAAGAGATGTCACTGCATGCTGGTCAGTGGAGATCTTAAACTTTACTGTCTTCCTTCAAACAAACCACCCCATTCTGAGGTGTTCTGAAGAGCTAAGCTTTGTCTTAGGTCCCCTCATATTCTCTCCCCACATATTTCCAGAGCTCTAGCTTAATATTTCAGCTGTTTTTAAGGAAAAATTTCTTCTTCTTGGGCTATGCCATTTGCACTAAGCAGTAACTGCTCGTGGTTCTGCAAATTTAATCTGCAGCTCTGTGTGCCTTTGAACAAGACTATACAGACACTAAGCACCTCTCTAAACAGAAGAGAATCTTCTCTTAAAAAAAAGCTGAAATATGGTATCAAGCAAAAATCTATTTCACCCTAGAATCTTTCTAACCCTTGGAGGGGAGTAGGGCCTGCCTAGTTTAAAGAGTTTTGCAGGGCAGCCTGATCCATCCCTGATCATTTGGCCTCCCACCTCTTCTGAATTTGAGGCAGGGAAGAAGGCAAGGGTGGAAGCACACATTTAAGTGCTTACCAGGTTTGAATGAAGGCAAATTTTGACACAAGCACAGTGATTCACCTTGGCTTAATAGATGGAAACCTAACTCTCCACCCTTCAATTCTCCCCTTTGTGAATATTCAAAACATTTAATTTTCCAGAAGTCCTTTAATCTGAATTTACAGGTCTTGACTTTTATTAATTGAAAATAGGGGGACATCTGGATGAAAAATCAAAAAAATTTAGTAGTTATAATATCATTCTCACTCTTAAGTATTAGCTGATATTTGGCTCTCTCCTTCTTGTCTGCATCGGTCCCACACACCTGAGTAACTGACACATTCCACAATGCCAGGAAAATACAGCAGCTTGATATCCATCATAGCCTCAGATTCCTGTTTATCATTACTCTACACTAGGTCCTTAACAAATAAAAAGGAAAACATCCTGTCTCGAAGAGTTTTGCAACATGAAAACATCAGGAAGAGTCCAAGAGCAGATGGCAGAGGATGCGGAGTACAAAGAAGGAAATCAGAATTCTAGTGCACGCTACAAATGGTAACATTCAGGGTCAGACTGGACAGGGTTCTCAGTAATCTGATCCAGCTAAAGATGTCTCTGCTTGTAGCAGGGGGGCTGGACTAGATGACCCTGTAGGTCCCTTCCCACCCAAACTGGTCTGGGATTCCTTGCCCTTGTGAACCTGGGGCACTACAGCGGCACTAGGAAAGAGAAGCAGGGTAAAAAGGTAAAAGCAAACAGCCTTGCACTGAGCTGAGCTGAGTGAAGCACATTCCTAGGGATCACACAGCAGGACTTGCGAAAGGCTTTTCAAAGTTCCATGCATTTTTCAGCTGGGTTTTTTCCTAGCGGTGTGACGCACTTTGAAAAGCACCTGTCATCGATCTGAGAGGATTTTTTCCTTATGGCAAGAATACGAAACAGAAGATTTCTTTGTTGCAGAGGGGCTCTGTCGAGAAGAGAAAACAAATCAGAGTTAAGGGATGCAGTCCAAACCAAAGGTTCCCATCCCTTTGCTCACCATCTGTGTAGTCAAAGATAGCAAAGGCTTCCTTGCCATTGAATAATGCAAACTTGGGGACTTCCTTGACGTCATTGTGAAGGGTGGGTGGTCTGTGTGAGACAGTTGGCAGCATGCCGGTGATCAAACACATTGAAGGATCTTCAGTGGTAAAGGATAAAAGGTAGTTCATGAAGAAACAGAGATGTATGGTCCTTACTTTTTTTAAAGGAGTATTTTATACAGATTTACTACTTTTCTAATAAATGAACTCCCACATGCCAATCTGTAAAGATGTGCAGAAAATGTTTTAAACACCAAATAGGCATCCAGAGAATAAGATCGAGAACGTCAGACAGATAGGTATAAAAAAGGTCTGTTTCTGAGTTTCTCTGAGCTATCAAAGCTGCTAAAACAACAATGATGGAAATGCTGGAAGAACTGCAGCTGTCTTCCTGTTCCAATTCCATGCACAAATTCTTTGAGGAAGAATGATATTTTATAAATCATTTCCTGCCCCTTTGCAGAAACAATGCAAGTACTTGGAAGTTCAATATTTCCTAAAGCCTGAAGTGACCTCTGAGAATGAGTTTTAGAAAAATGACTTTTTTTTTCCTAAGCCAGTGAGCACCAAGATGACATTGAATACAGAATCAACAAATGCTAACTGAGACATCTTTTCAGGGTTATCGTGCTTTTATCTGGCATCTGATTCAGCATTTCTAGAAGTCAGAGTAAAGGTTTTCCAAAATGTGGCAGATAAAAGAGATGCTTCTGTTAGGTTCACTCGCTGACAGTCTCTTTGCTTTGGTGCTGCAGAGTCCTCAATCAATCCTCAATCACACCAGCAGTTTCAAGATATATAGATTACCTTTCTATTCCTTCAATTGCCTTTAGATTTCACTTAATAAAAACAGGAAGATAAGACAAAAATGGACACAGAGAAAAAGTACAAATGGTAGGGAGGAAGAGAGAGTGAGATTCCTGTGGTCCAGCCATTTCCTTCACAAAAGGAACCCACCAATTAAGGAAATATTGCTTGCAGGGATCCAACATCTTTGGTGTTAACTTGACCAAGGAATGACCCTAGATCTACAGCTTTTCCCTGTGGAAGAATATCAAGACTATAGGCCAAGTTATTCTTAAGGTGAAAGCTGGCAGGTTTGTTCTCCACAGCTTGATCCTGTGTTCAGAAACACCACAAGACACCAGGTGTGCCTTGAAGAACTTTGTGAAATGGCTCAGACATTTCACTGGTAGAGACTAAATAATTCAATAATAAAGGAGAATCAGTTTTGACCTCAGCACAGGAAATGCAGATGTCTATTAACAGAATTTATAAACATGCATATATAGGTATATCCTCAACGTAGCAAATGAGGCAGAATGGCTATAAAAGAGGTTACAATGCAGTGATTCTGAGTATCTCGAGTGACTATTAAAGGTGGTTTCCAAAACCAGTGCAAGTGACTTCCAGAAGCTGGTATTAGCACTAATAACCAGTATGCATTTGCAGCTCTCTTTGGTGTCAGCTTGTTAGTTCATCCCTCAATCCTTGTAAGCAGAGATATCCTAGTCGTCCTTTTTCACTGCTCACCTGAAGCTGATCTGGATGTGAATGTCATGGCAATTGCAGGACACTCTTGCTGCTCTCACAACCACTTGCAAATCGGCCTTCAGGTCAGAGCAGATCAAAGCAGCCTTAAACCACCCATGAGCACATTGCTGTGATTTGTGACTGCACACAGTCGGGTCCTCAGCCTCCTTGAGGCCCAAATTTTAAATGCAGTAATTATCACCTTCACCTTCCCTGCTCTTGAAATGATTTTCATCTTTAAAGGTCAGGTCTCCAGCAGAAAACATTACTGTCTAATACACTGAGTTTTCTGAAATTATAGCAACTCTGGCTAAAACTGTGCAATGAAAAAGGTCAGGTGTAAGTGGATTTCAGAAGGAAGGAGATGTAAAGATTTCAGAAGGAAGAAGAGGTGAAGATGCATGAAGAAACAGAAATGTTTAAATAGTTTGTGGTGTACACAAAAACATTTAAAGCAGAGCTCAGAAACATAGAGTTCAAAGATGTAGAATAATATGTAAATCTGTTGGCATTTTTTTAATTCATCCTAACATTACAGCCTCCTGTTTCAGAACTAAAAATCCCACTCTTCATCTTTCAGTGACGAGTGTCACTAAAAAAGTCATAATTCACCATGCCCTAGGATTTGTCCTGTCCTGCTTACTGTTTTTGCCAGCCTTAATGGAAGAAAAAAAATGGAGAAAAAAGCATTTATACTCTGTCAGACCACAACCTGCTTTCCAAGAACTGCTGTGAGACATGCATCTCTCTTGACATCAGTGCTATATTTATCCTAACAATAAAATAAAATAGCAGTGCACTAATATTTCATACCTCTGTGGTGCCGTTTAGATGTTGAGACCAAATGCTTTGCAGTTAGAGAGTACTTGCAATACCAGTAGCTTAAAATAATGAAAGCCATGGATTTAATACTGGCAGTGAAAAGGGGTCATGTGTTGGGTGCAAATAGTGATTTATTTGCACTTGGAGACAGCTGGAATGGCAGAACACTTATTTTCACCAGAAGATATCAGAGGACAGAGTGACTCACTTCAGATAGAAGAGCAGAAGATGGTCCTGGAAAAGCTAAAAACCACATAAAAACAAATTTTACTGTGGATTCTGAGGGAAAAAAAACCCCAAATCTCTAGACCTCAAGCAGTTTTTAAAAAGTCAAAGCTTCATTTAACGTTGGAGGTATGAAATTATACATGCATGTGGTAAAACTGACAGAAAAATGGTATTGTATAAATAACCATCAACAAAAAGAAGGTGGGAGAAGGAAAACTACATTATCTCTACTCTACATTTAGAGGATTAGAGAGATTAAGGACCTTACCCAACAAACTAAACCCTAGATTCCTGCCAACAGTCTTGAATGAACAACATTTTATTCCCTTGTCTCTGTTAATGTTCTTGGAGACCAAATTGTCTTTGATGTACCACCAAGAAACTCAGAAATTGGTGGGGTTTTTCCCTGTGGAAATTGATAGGTCTGCAGTATTGCATCTTCTGAGCTCCAAGACTGAAGGAAAGAGGTTAAAAAGTTTGTCCTAGATCACATAGCAGACCCATGAAGCTGTGGCATTCCAATTATTAATGTCCTGCACTAATTATGAGCCCTTGGGACAGCATGCCTGGCTGCTACATCATATCATGTCCAGGCCTGTTCCTGGGTCAGGATAGTGAACAGTACACGTAACTCAGATGGTTATAGAGTGCAATTCATCATCTGATAAAAGAATATACAATATTAAAACAAAACAGATACTAAAACAAACAGATAAAAAAAAATCTTAAAAAATCAGAGTGAAAACCAGCAAGTTTTATATATGTAAAAATAAACAGGTAAATTTTTCAATTTCTACTCTAAAAGCTTTCTGAAAACCTTAGAGAAGTTAATCCTGTCAGAAGTGTCTGGTTGGCACATGAAATTGAACACCATTTTGAATGGCAGTATTCCTTAAAGTTTCCAGACTTTCTAGTAATGCTCACATGGCTTTCTGCCTGTTCTTTATTGTCCTTCATACCCCAGAGTGAGTGATCCCATGCCTTGAGCTAAACCTTTTAAAGATAATGACTGCAGTGCACAGGTCTCCTTCAGCACATCTGAAAGGATAAATTATGCTTTTCTGTTGAATGAATACTGCAACAGTAAAAGACACCAGAAGAAAACACAAACACAGCAAACACAAACAGAAACTCAATGGTATTGACTATAAACCAACTCAAAATATTCTCTCAAGAACAAAACACCAAAGAACCAAACAGGAAACTATGCAATCAAGTTAGGGGATTTAGAGCTGGCTAGAATCGGGCTCACTACAGTAAAAAAAAAAAGATTGTCTCATCTCTTATTCAGGAAAACACTCTTTGCAAATAAAAACACTCAAATCTGTCGTCCAATTTCCCTTGTAGCTGGAAAAGGTTACAGGACTCTGCTAAACATTTGGGGCAGAAAGATAAAATTCCTTTACTGCAAATGGGCTGAGGCAAGAGGGGAGAAGAGCGTGCCCATGGTTTTAATGCAGAACAGGCCCTTTCTCACTTGTGACCAGACCAGCAGCTTCTCTTCCACCAGACTTTCAAGCTTGTAAGCCTGGCATCGCACAGACTTACCCACAGGGGCTAGACTAGGTGAAGTTGTGAAGCACCCACTTAGAAACTAGTCATTTCTTTAGAAAAACCACAACAAAATGTGAATAAGTGCATTTAGATTTCTTGTGAGCAGCCTTTTTAAAAACCAGCTTGCATAACAAGCTAACTTTAGCAGAATTCTCAATGTTTTAATGTACATTAGGCATATTAATAATTTTTTAAAAAAACTACATATACTTGTATTAATTCTTATAGATGGCATAGGCTTTGGCAATTCTATCAAAATTATATTTTGTATCAAAAGTTATAAAATATTCAGGCACAATCAAGAGACATGGAGTCCAGAAGGAAAATGCAAATTCACAGCAAAGTTATAAAGACTGAATCCAGTTCTAATTTTTTCACTCTGCTAAATCTGAACCCTCTGATTACTCACAAGTTTAACATGTCCCAACTCAGGCTCAACTTTATACTTGGAAATTCCCAGTGGTTTTTTCTTCTTTTTTTTAATTGAAGAATATTTACCTCACAGAATTAAGTATTACAAGCTCTCTAATGTGCAAACATTTTTTCTGTTTTTTGGGAAGAACTTAAATCTCTGAACAGTTTCTGATTTATTGGTAATATATGGTTCATGGTTACTCTATATCTATCATGGAAAAATTAAGTGAGAGAGAGAAAAAACAAAAACCAGGCTATTTTCTTTTATAAGATGGAACAACAACTTTCTTTTTCTGTTGTTATTTTCTTGCACCGTTCTTAGAAAGGAAGAGTGCCAGATCATGGGGTGAATGTCACTGATTTCAGCAAAGTTAATCCTGCATATACCATGGTAAGGCTGATCCCATAAACCACATGTTCACTAAAGAAAGGGATTGCTTTTACAAGAACAATGACCTCCATCCCCTGCAAGTGAGGCAGGCAGAGCCTGAGTGTCCCTATGCTTTCCCTGACAAATGACCAGACTTTCTGAACAAGAACAGATCCCTGGATAGAAGACCCAACATAGCTCACCATGTGTGCTACAGAATGCATGCACACAGGCAAACCCCCTGAGGGACTGCAAAAATCAAGTTATTGCTCCTGGGGCATGGAGTGTAGGCCAGAAGATTCTCTTTAATGAGCTGAGTTCAGTATGTGGGGCATTGCCTCAGCATCCATCCATAGGTTATGCACTGCATTAGGGAATAATTACCTCTGGGGACAGGAAAATTTATCAAGTCCCTGAAATCAAAATATTTATGAAGTCCCTGAAATCAAAGTATTTGTGTACTTGTAAAATGTCTGTCATGCTGCCACTGTTCTCTGTTCATTGTTAAGATGAAAGGAAGTTTGGGTAGACCTTGGGCAAGATGGCTTTTCTGTTCTTTTCGACATCTGAAGATGAAAGACCACTATGGGTTAAGTTACATTGAATCAGCTCTAAAGAAATATTAGCCTATATAGATATCTTTGAACAAAATTTCAATTTTCCAGCTCTATATAATTTGGGTTATTCTGTAAACTTAAATATAAGTACTGCAGTGGAAAAAAAAATGTTTGACTGTATGTGAAGTCCTGATCTCAACCAATTACTGCTGAGGCAAACCCAGGATCTTACAAGGAAAAGTCCTAGCCACTACTCTGTGAGTTCTTCCTTGACAAAGGCTGGGCTGAAAACTCAGTTCCACTGAAAAAACCTGGAGTTCTGCCATCCATAGTATGGATCTGGCTTCCTCCCTGGTTCTTTATTTGTAATCTTAAAGAGTTGGTTTTTAACAATCTCTCAACAACGTGTGGAATGTATCTGAAAAGATATGTTTAAATAGACAAAGTGTGCTAAACGCTCATCACTTTCACAATATATGCTCATTCTTGAGCAGATGTCATGAGGAAACACAAACACCTACACTCTTCAAAATAAATTAGTAATAGTCCTTAGATAGCCAGCCTGAACTTAAGCTTGGGTAGCACTCCCTCACAAATACAGCACCAGCTGGCTGATCTTTCATGGCATTTTTGTATCATACAGCAATATTTTCACAGGGAATATGAGCAGCGTTTTTGAAAGAGGTTAGATTTCTCATTTACATACTTAAATTAACAACTTGTCCAATATGGTGTGCAGCCACTGAAAAAATATTCATGAATGTTACAGCAGAAGCCTAAAACGCTTGGGTATTGAATACTGAGTTCTTTAGTAGATGAAGCTATAAAATCCCAGTTTGGCTCATTTTAAAGGATTAACTCTGTTCAGCATGTCTGAAACCCTATGCATGCTACACAGAAAGCATAACTGAGATACAGGTAAAAGATATGAACTCCTGGAACAATTAGCAGTTGTTTATGTCCTGCTCTGGGCAGCATGGCAGAGCCAGCACTCAGGTTTCCCAAGCCAACTGATAACACAACCTTCCCATGGCAGTTCTAAGGCTGAAGATACGTCAGTGTGGAATCGCTGAGGTCACTTCTCTCCTTTGTTATTCTCCTTTTTGGCTCTCTCCTAAATTCAAAATTGTTTTAAAGCTAACAGGATTTACAATCATCTAAATAAAGGACATTATATTAGCTTAGATATCAGATATGCTTGTTTATTCTGTCCAAGGAAGAGCTAGCAATAGCATTTTCATGACATCAGAGGTGAAGCAAAGGAAGCCATTCCAACTAATTAATCTCAGTGTTGTTTATAAAGAAATATAGGCAACTGATCTGTATAATTGTTCTGAGGAGTCACAGTTTGCACAGTATGTTTAAACAACGTATGACTATTAAGGGCAACTTTGAGGATGGATTTTTTAATTCATCTGTACAAGGTACTTTTCAGAATTTATCAGCAGTGTGGGAATGGTATCACAATAGTGGAAATAGAGAAAATTTTCAGTCTTGTCTGTAATTAAAGGCCAGGTGAGTTTGTGGAAGGAATGACAAACCTTGTCTAACACCCACTAATTTGTGAACTGCGTAGCAGAGAGTGAACAGCAGGATTAAAATTATTAAGAAACCAGTTTTCCACTAATATTTTAAAATTTTGTGCAGAGAGAGTAGAACTTAAATAATAATTATGAAATACCGTTCTCATTTTCTTCTACCTGATTCTCACCTGAATATTTGCAGCTTCTAAAGAGATTTGTTCAAACTGCAATATGTTCTGGGTATACAAACACTGAAAGCATCACTGTGGTTAAAAGATGAGTTAAATATGGAATTAAATTATGTAACACTGCTTATTGAACACCAAGAGTTCAATTTCACCTTTTTGCTGTGTGAGATTGAGTATTATGGTGATTTGGGAGCAGATTATTTAAATTAAAATTATTTTAATCAGCCTTCTAAGAAATTCCATGTCAAAGTTTCTTTTTCTTTATTTAACAAATATGTTTAGTAATCCTTCATACTTTACATCAACCTTCATTGAGAACTTTAGGGGAAACTGAACTATAAAGAGAGAAAATTAATACCAGCTAATACCATTACCATTGCAATTTCCCCCCCTCCTGTATATCATCGAAGAATCACTGCATCTTTTCTCTAGCTTGCTTTCTGCCAATACATGTGAATTGGTGATTTACCAGTGATGTGCACTGGGCAGTTAGTATTTAGGTAAATTCATGTTTTAATGCAGTGTTCGTGATTCTACTAAACGCAGCACTGAATTCTAAATAGGTTGGGTAACTCTGGTGTGGGAAGGACATGTGTTTGTCCTCCGCTGCCTTGCATGCTGCAGGCACAAATCCTGTAACAATGCTTTTCCATTTAATAATTAAAAACTAGATGTGCTTCCATGCCTCCATTCAGTCATCTTCAAATCACTTTCCACCTCCCTTTACCTGACTTCCCTGCAGCAGCTCACTGGGTGTCCTCAGCCTTCCAAATTCCCTCACTAAAACAGCTGCCACTGCCCTGTGAGTAGAGAGGGAATATGTCTGAGACAGGTGATTTCTTTCACCAGAAACTAGCAAAGAACATACTTCTTTTCCATTCCAAAGACATCTTTGAATTTTTTAATGTTTGAAATACACCCAAAACAATTCAGAAGAGCCACACTTCGCTAGTCAGCAGCTGTCAGCATTTAGAATGGCCTGGCTCATTGACTTCAGCCAGGCCCCCAACAAACAGAAGCACACGTCAAAAATCCCTGCTGATATGCTAAATTAACCTACTTTTAGGGTTTTTCAGTTCAGCTTTGGATGGTACTTCCAAATTATCCACTGGCTACTAGGGTTAAAATCTAGCCTTGAACAGCCACCCGAAGGGGTGCCCTTCCTCCACACACTGCCAGTCCAGCCCCAGTGTCCCACTCCCCCTCGTAACATCTTCCAGCCCTCACTCTTTGCTGTCTCCTCCCCTGCTCTCCTCTGCTTCACTCCACTTGCTCTTCTCACAGCCGTGAGGGGACAGGGCAGTCATGTGTTGACTCCCAAACCACTGGCAGTAAGGAGAGGTGGCCGACATTCTGTGCTTAAGATGATGTTGAAACCCTTCCCCTAGGTCTCCATGAAAATTTTGAAAAAATTACTAAATCCACAGAGGAATAGTAAATTCTGCTAGCACTGGCTGTTGTTGTGACTTTTCAGAGAATTTCTTTCAGCTGCCAGCTGAGCTAGGTCAGAAACCTGCTCGCAGTGACCTGTGGCCAGCACAGAGCCACCGGACCTGTCACCCAGCCAGTCTGTCCTTGCAAAACCTGCTGAGGATAAGGAGTGGGGATGACAGTGGAATTCCTGTGTTTATATAGAGCCATTTAATCGAAATAAAGTTTTGCTGTCATACCTTCCTGTTTTCAGAAGTTATCCAGCTGTGAGCTTCCTAATCAAAAGAGATGTGGCAGCATGCCATGGAACAGGCATGTAGCCCAAAGTATTTCCAGATCCCAGACTGTGCCTAGAAACACATGCCCTGGGTGAACATTTGACTTTTACTCTATGTGCATCAGAACATACATTTATTTAAAAGAAAACACAGAAATAGCAGGCACTGAGACCCACAGGCCACTTTGGAGAAAACCCCAACATGGAGTGAAGCCAACAAAAAATCCGAGGCTTTACTTGTTTTTCAGCAGATATCTGTCCATATCTCACCATGCTGCACAGTTAAATCTTCATGTACTTAAATTATTGCCTGAATTTGCTTTACAGCACACTATAAATTCAAAGCCTCATACGTATAGCGTTATAAATCTCTGCTTTATTGTATGCAGTTAAAACGAGGTAACAGTCCTCTGGGTCCTTTGGTGGGTGGCATGAGTGTTCCTAGTCCTTTCATGCTTCACCTGAGGGCAACAGGAAGCAAAATTCCAAGTATACTGGAAATCTAAGTGCCTAGAATTACTTGCAAAAGGAATCTTTGTTCCTATAGACTTTAGTTTGGGATTATTAATAAATAGCAATTAATACAAGGTCCAGGGGTTCCTGTCAGCAATCTAAAGTTTTGTTATATTATTTTCAAGGATCCAAGTGAAATATTCCTGACTTGGAGCTGAGTGGAGGATTCTTAGCAGCATGGTATTGTGTTTTACTGCACGGTAGGTGAGTGGCATGTTCCTGACTCGGATCGAGCTGCTCACACTGTGGAAGAGGAATGGTGAGAGGGAAGAAGGCTGGAGGCTCTTGACACAAAGTGGAGAAGGTACAGGGCAGCTGTCTTTGCTTAGAGGTGCAGAGTTCCCCCAGCCACAGCTGCTGTTCCATGAGCTCTGGCACTCACCTCTGGCAGCAGGGATGCTTAAAGGTTCCTACAGCATGAATAGATGAACTGTGGGGTCATGGTCATTTGTTCACACCAGCAACCCATTGCCTTGATTAGCTCCTGATGATGCTAGGGCTGTCCCTGGCCCAAATTCAGCATACTATACTTGAAAATCGAGCTCTCTTCATCAATGAGGGTATTTTCCATGAAAATTTTGCCATGAAAAGCAATAAACTGTAGTTGCTAAAATTATATCAGCTCACTGAACTCAGTAGCACTTTTGTTTTAATGCTCCTGTAAGTCAGATGATCACAACCTCAATACCCTGTGTTATCCAGGTGTCAGGGTTGAGGCTCACAGGAATCCTTTCCTTGACATCTGTGAATCTACTATACAGCTCACCCTTTGTCATAGTTAAATGCCATGCAGGTGTGGATTTGGCTTAATCTCAGGTCACATCTCTAGATGCTACAGAGATTTGGTGTGTATGTGAGCTCCATCCCCAGACATACCCCAGAAACTGCAGCTGAGCTGAGTCACAGGCACAGTGCTGAGACTGGAGAGCACTTAATCCCTTCTGCCTTGCATTCAGCATGAGTCTTGGATTCCTATGGTGCACGTACCAAAAGTCAGCTCAACGAGATTTCTCTTAAGCAAATTTCAGGCTGCAAAATTTCCACCCATGTCAACCACCCAGAAGCCTCAATTCAAAACCCTTTTGTGAAATGCTTTGTTTTGTATAGATGAAAAGTGAAAATAGAACAAGTGGTCATGTGAGAGCTTTTACCAAATCACCAAGATTTCCATACTCTGAAGTTGAGCGTGTTCCTTTTTTCAAAAGCCAGCATAACCTTAAAATTGAGATCATATCTGGAAATTTTTGCCACCTTATGCTCAAAAATGTTTTCCTCATAGCTAAAGATGAACAGTGTGTGCTTTTTCACTTTCTTTCCTGGTGTACATATGGACATTTACATTTGCCAGCCTGGGCAGTGTTGTTTTAATAAAAATATAACTGTGATTTTTTGGCCTTGTCACACTGCCATTGTGTTGTAACAAATCTCCATAACAGAACTTTTGGGTTATTATTGCAAGAGACATCAGTGATGTGGAATCTGTGTGTGAGCTGGTCTAACTAATTTTATCCCTGTATTTGTTTTTGCCCATGAAGAAAATGACATTGACCTATTAAACTAAACATGAATGAACTGCTTCTTGAAAAATTTTGTTAAAAAAATCGACCTCATCTGGACATACCAAAGCTAAGACTACCTGCATTTGCTGTCTGTCACATCTCTCCACGGATAACTTACACTGAACATCAACAACACAACACTTTTCAAAAATAAAGAGCATATTTGTAAATCTAAAAAAAGAGAGAAACAGACTCTTAGATGATGACCTAAACCTCACCTCCTACTCTAACTGTATCAAGAAATAGTCTGTGTTATTTATAGGAGTTTTTGAAGCACAAAGACTAAGAAATATTTCTTCTTTCCGTGTTAATGAGCAGTCTCTATCTCCTCTGGGTGCTCAAGTGAAATCAAATAGAAAGGCTGGCCTAGCCAACTGAAAAATCAATTACTTACACAGGGCTGTATGCAAATATCTAGAATTGAATTTTTCACACCTTTTTGTTTAGCATAATTGCATGCATTTTCAAAAGCCTATGAACCCGAGGTCCAGTTTTTGCAGTGTTTACACATATAAAATGGACAAATAACTTCATATTAAATGCTAAAAGAAATTTTTGCCTTGTTCACGGAACTTTGACAGCAGGAGTTTTCTGTCAGGATCCGTGGGCATGCCTGCATCAGACTATTTGCCACGTTTACTCTTTCTGCAGTTTTTCTTTGAGAATTTATTTGCCAGTTGGTGTGACCTTTTCTGACTGCACCGAGAAAGGTTCCAGTTCCTTGTGTTTCGCTGACCATTATTTGCTGACTAATCTTTGCAGTGTGTATCTGTCTTCCAGAACTTTTCCCTGCTCTGCTGTCTTCCTGGCTGGTACTCTCTGCATCCCAGTGATTCCTCTGCTCTTCTGTGCGTGGCTGTTCCATCATCTGGGATGGTGGAGGACAATGATAAAGAGACTAACGAGGTATGGCCTAATTGTTACTGATAAGCAGCTCCTCCTTGAAAGCCAGGACCCCTTGTTGACACAGCGACTCCCCCAAATGTTTAGGACATCTGTGTAGAAATCTGAGGAGGATGAGTGGATCTTTAGCCTTCTGAAGAACCAGAGGGACGTTGTCTTTCAGCGCACAAGACAGACAGCATGGCAGAGCTGTACAGCAATGACACATAAGCAGCCACTTCCCTTACAGCAAGATTTTGGAGGAGCTTCCTTGGTTCATCATTTTTGCACATCTCTTCAATATTCCCTGCATTGTGAAGAGCCTCTTCTGATAACATTAAATCCAAGAATTAATACCCAACACTTTAAGGGCTGTCTGCAGACATGCAGGTGTAATTACTGACCCGTCTCCACTCAGTCCACTCTCCCCTTGCCTCACACTCAAGGCCTGTGGCTGCTTCATGGTTTGAGGGCTAAATGTGTCCCACTTCAGACTGTAATGATGTTTCCCATTGGTCCAGACCCTTACTTCACAAAATCAGTAGCAGTATGTGGTTCATGGTAGGAAGATTCATGATTTGGCCTGGAGAAAATTCAGCCTAAGCAAGGAAATGTTAACACCCCAAGACAGAGCCTTTCCTTCTTTTAATCATTTTCTACATCCAATATAAACAAAATGCGAAGACATCCAGGGTGAGGTTTGTTACCATCTGCTAACTACTGCCCTAGTGAGATGGAAAAAAGAAGATAGGCCAGAAATCTATCAAAATCACAGAAGAAAATTAAAACAAATGATATTTTATTCAGGAGGAAAGAAAGAAAATTAAGGATCTATGTGACGGCTTTAGCCAGCAGGATTCTGATATGAGAGAGCATTTACCTGCACTGCAATAGTACCCACAGGGCAGAGGCAACCAGAAGAGGCAAATGACTTTGCACAAGTGCACATATTACTGCTGGTTTCTCAGAGACCACAGTAGTTTCAGGCAATGAAACAATCCAGTCATAAATGTGAGTTGTTGAGAAGGCTGCCTGCTCAGAGGGGAGATTTTCTATGCAGCACCTTTTTCTGTGTGTCTCCAGCTCCCTTCATGGCAGACAGAACTGTTGGGGACGGGACATGACCTGCTCAAAAGTGAGGTTTTCAGCATGCTGCTGAACTCATCAAGAAACTGGTAGAAAGTCAGACCCTCCCCGGATCTTTATTCTTTGTTTTCAGTGGGCATAGACCTTACACGTCCAACGATGCAATGTTTGTTTGATAACAGCGTTGTTGTTAACATCTGATTTGATTCTTGTAAAGCAAAGCAGTGAGGGGCTGTTGAAAGCACTGATTCTAACACACATCAGCAAAATACGATGCATACAGTGGTCTCTACTTCAAAGTAATATATTTAACATATGCTGTTCTGTGAAAAGTCATTCTATTTTCCATAAAAGCATAATTCCCGTGCATATGATGGATATGATGAATAAAGTCACTTTATTTTGATGTTCCATGTAGGAACACAAATGCTCTCTGAATTTGTTGTCATTGCTAGTTGCCCTCTGCGAACACCTCTTGTTCTTTGCCTCCATGAAAAACAGTCTCCTTTGTTCTCATCAGCCTAGAGCAAGCAAACAGGCACTTACAAGGGAGGCAGCGTTCACATTCACCCACTTAAGCACTCTCTTTTGCTGCTCCAACTCTTAAATACACTCCCCTGTCAATCTGTAGTTTCTCAGGAAAAACTAATACACCTTTCTGTGCAGGACTCTTGCTTAACAGCAAGGGGAACGGTGGGTCTTTTTTTCCAAAACAGTAGCAACAATTTAAACAGCATGAGTATTCCCTGTGGATTTTGGAGCAATGTCTCTCTTTTGTTCAGTGGATACATGGGTTTGTGGCTGTGGTGCTGGAGAAGCTGCCATACTGAGCAAGCAGGCCACCAAAACCTACAGAGAAACATCTGTTTAACCACATTTCTTTAGAGTGTTTCATCTTGGCACAGCAGACAGAAAACAGGCAGATGGGTGCCATTAAGCCATTAAAACCTCATGGGAGCAATCAATAATGCCACCAGGAACCTCCCATGCCTTTTATGGTCCATGCTGCTGTGCTGGTGTGATATCTGTAAGATTGGCATGGCAGAGATCCCAAGAACAGAAACCATCACAGTTCTTGTACTGTTATTTTCTCCACTAAGCATGACATATCTGCAGTGCAGTGCAGTTCCCCATCACGTTCAATCTTTTACTTGTGCTCAGAAAATGAATTTATTTCAGAAACAGTTTGTTCCTGCTTAGTATTCTCATCTTCCTCCTGGTGCCATCACCTTGTGTGAGCTGCTACATGAGCTTGTCAGAATGGTGTGTGTTTTCCACAGACAAATCCATTCAGTGTGGAGATCTCAACCTCTTTGTCTGAGAGGCTCTTGGGACCATGGCAGAATGGATGGCCCTTCATGGCTACCGATGGCAACTTGAAAATGCTTTGGTTCACCTAAAGGAGATGAATCAGTGGAAATGTGCAGTTCGACCACAAGTCCTGCAGTTCTGGCTGATTCCAGCTGGCCCTGCAGTGCAGCCACAACACATTGCAAGAGAGCATCCAGAACACAAACAGCTAGCTCACCATCTGGAAAAAACACCACAGGACTCCTGCCCAGAAATAGGCCCCTGCTGTCTTTATGCCATTGTTATAGAAATTAAGTAGGAAACAGCTGGCCATGTGGACACAGTTATTGCAGAATATCACTTCTGCAATAAGGTAGCAAGAAAGGTCACTGAAAATGTCCATGTGAAATGAGATTTCCATATGCACATGACTTGGTCAGCTTGCAACATCTATTTTGGAGGTGGTGCTCGACTTCTTTTGCTGCTGTTCTTTGCTTTCCTACTTAGTTAAACCTTGGCAGCAATTCCAAGAAATAATTTTGCAGTCCTTAAAGAGATAATAATAGAAGGTAATGATAATGTGTTAAAGCTTTTGATGGTTGTGCATTCAAATAGCATTGCAGAGAACTGCTGCTCAGGACAAAATAGTTCTTCATGTCTGAGGGCCTCAAGACAAAAATTAAACAAAGTTAGTTATATTTTCAAGGTAAGTAAGTCTTAAAAAGCCCCTCTTTTTTTTTTTCTGTGGACATTTTGGGTAAGTTTAGGGAACAGCTTGTTTCAACTCTATGCTTTGAAGGAAAAGTCAAAATACAGTAGGAGGAAGAAAATGCTGAACTCCTTAGAAGAATAACTTAACCCCAAAGAATGCTTAAGCATGAGGAAACTGAAACAGGCAAACATACACATACAGCTTATTGTGTGTCTGGGTTTGGAGATCACTTGTGCTACCAGAAGCAAAGATTAATGGATTTGGATCTTTTTCAAGGCCTGTGTCTGTCTGCTTCCACCATCGTGCATCCGTGAAGACATGAACTCTAAGTGAGATTGCCCATGAAATGGAACTCAGTGAAAGGTTATGCTCAGGCCCTGGGGAGCCTGTGGCTGCTGTACTAAGCTCAGAGTGTAAACTCAGGGACCATGGGCTTCCAGCTCTCAGAAATGGGTTATTAAGCACCAAAATCAGAGGGAAGAACAGAACAGCCATTTTACTATTCTCAGCAACCTCAGGAATGTGCAAAAGTGGTGATGATTTTCTTGAGGACAGACACTTTGCAGAAGTCCTCTTCTGACATTGCATTTCGATTTTTCTCCTCAGAATTTTTTAATGAAATGGAAAGGATGCTTGCAAATATGTAAATGTGTTCTCAGGTTTGCATTGCCTGAGACAGGGAGTTTTTGGTTGCACTAGAGGGCAATAGCTTTTAATCAGTACTCTGTAAATCTCTGCATGAGAAGGAGGTAGGAGGTTTTTTAAACAATTTGGTTTAGGGTTGATTTAGATCAGTACCCCTACAAACAGACAGGTCTGCCTAATTGCTGTAGATTGCATTTTAAGTATTCGTGAATGAATATATAGCAGGTCTGATAAACAGCTATACACTGAAGTCTGTGTACCATAACTGGTGCCTGGATGATTTGTGTTTAGTTCCACTAAATATGAAAGCAACTCATATGCGCTCGATGCATATGACATACACTTAGGTATTTATACATGGAGTTAAAATAGCATTAAACTCTGCATAAGTAGGCATTAGAGAAGGTGGAAAAGAGGGGAAATGCTGAGGAAAATAAATGGGGTGTGATGAGAATGAATGACAAAATGCTTTAAGGTAAATATGAGAGAGCAAAGAGTGATTTTGTGAAAGGGTCAGAGAGTCAAGGTTATTAAAAGAGTAGCATAGTATAATGCACAGGCCAAGCACCACGTGTTAGTTTTTCCATGTATGAAACTTTTTTTTTTAAGCTGACAGCAACAGAGACATATTTGGATTAACTTCTGAATTTTCTGCTATCTGATAGCAAAGGTTCTGTGGTTCATTTTATACAAAGCTGGCCTTCTAGACAACATAAGCTTTTTCAATTACAGCAATATACCAGCTCTCTATTAGTGCTGTGGGAATACATCCAGCAGACAGGAAATAATTTCTATGAGGAATGATTTGCACTTCAGCTTGATTAAGGGCAGCACCATCAGGGTCAGCTTTCTGTTTCATGGCTTGCTGTCCAGACTATCATTTGCCTTCTACTTGCACGAAAGTGAGAAGCATTTAAAAACTGTCAAATTATGTGAGAAATAATCACCTCAAAAATTCCTCCTGGAATGGCTAGACAGATTTATTTTTTTACGACACAAAGCACCGGCAAAAATCAAGATGCATTTCCTCATGTCCATGTACTCTTGTGAAAGCTCCAAATCTGGCTGAAGACCTGCCCTGGGACAGAGTTACTGCTGTGGCTTCATGCTGTGGTTGTTGCAGTGTTCAAGTGCCTCTCTCAGGAAAGCTGTAAAAGGTTTGTCCAGCCTGCAGTTCTCCTTTAGTTACTCTCCATGTTAGGTGTGCACTGTACCATGTAACCTTCACCTAGACCCACTGTGGTGTTTTAGCACAGAAAAAATGTCCAGAGAGACCATTTTTTAAATTGTGTCACATCCCACTTTCATGGATTCACTATATAATGGGTTTTAATTTGCTTTTCAAAAATACCCAAGGCACAGGAATATCTGACAGAAATATTCTGGAAACCCATCATAAAAAATGCTATTTTTTCACAGACAGATAACTGCATTAATTCAAATAGGAATTGTAGCTTATGTTTATGTATGAATCCTTCCCTTCAGGACACAAAATAATCACTAACTTATACAGGCTGGGAGAAATTCCTCCTCTGGGAAGGCTTTACATGATGAGATTTCTCTCAGCTTTCTTTAAACCATCAGACCACTGCAGAACACGGGATAAATGCAATGAAATTAAAAGATCCCTTGGAAAATCCGAGTTCTTTCTCATTATTATTAGTCTCCTGAGTAATGCATACATTTCTCACTATCAAAAAAGTCATAATGCCCCTCATCAGGAAGCATCAGACTCCCTGGTTTCTTTTTCCAGCTACAGCAAAAGAACTTCTTCTATATTAACCCATTATCCACATCCAGGCTTAAAAATGAAATCTTGTTTCATCAGTTGATGTCACCTTATCAATTTCACTTAATTCCAGTACAGCCTTTTAAAAGGGAATAACTGAAACCCCCAAAAAATTTATGTTCCTTAGTTTTTGTCTTTAATTCTGACCGTGAGTGGTCAGAACTTTTGCTGGCATGTCTTCTTCACCTTTAAAAATGTTAAATAACACCCTTTTTGAAAGTTTTCTTCCTCTCTCCATCTCAAGATTTCCTCAGCCTAGCTGGTACAGAAATTTTCTTTCCATTGCAAAGAAGAACACAGCTAAACAAGGGTCTTTCTATCCAATGGTCAGAAAGAATTCAACAGAGAAATCCCATAGGAGACCAGATTCAGCAACTGTCCAGGACAGCTGCAGAAAACTGAGGAAGCAACTGAATTTTGTAGGCCAGGTTACATTCTCCACATCAGCAACATAAATCCTAAAAATTGTTTCAACTGGTAGTACTTAGAGGTTTCAAAAGCTCTATCCCTTCTCCAGAAGTGCTGAGTTCTTTTAGCACGCACTCCACAGGACAGGAAGGCCCATGGGGCACTTGCTTCTCCCATGACTGCCCTATTTCTGAAACTAAAGATTGGTGACCAAAATCTCTCAAGTCTGCAGGTCCCTAGACAAGTAAAGCCTTGATAAGTAAATCAAATTCCTCTCATATGCCATGTTGCTTCCACTCAGCTCCATCAACTTCATGGAGGGAATGTGGATAAAATAATGTCCAGCACTGTGCAAAAACCAGTTAGTAAAACATGTGGGGGGTTCTTTCCCTATTTAAACACGTTAATGTAGTTAACAAATCCCAAACATTTTGCAGCATTAAATTACTTATTTCAATTCAATTTCAAAAATCTGTATTAGAAACATCAGCTAGTATTTCTCAATAAGAGAAAGCTCTAACTTCAATGCAATTTAACTTGGCCAAGTGTTAACTAACTTTCCTTGTGCTTATGTACTCCAGACTGCAGTCCTATGAGGAAATTCCCTGTTGGGTACTTTTCAAACCTTCTCTTGCATTCCTGTATCAACCCAGCTACATTGCAAGTGGAGGACTTCATTTGTGACTTCCGTAGAGGTGCTCCTCTGCTTTTCTTTAACATAGGTTTTGAAACATTTCAGACCAGAAAAGAAGATCAGAAAATACCTCTTGTAAACAAGAAGTGGTGAAGTATTTTGCTTGGAGACAGAGTTCCTACGTCTTTGGGAACAATGTTCCTTGAAACATTTGTTATCATTTCCTCTTTTAAACAGTTAAATAAAGAGACTTTAAACCAAGGGTTCACAGCGATATTAGCAAAAGGTTAAGATAATATTTTAGGTTATTTTTTCATCAATGATTTCAAAGGGGAAAAGCAGCGTAATTTAATTTTAATTGCTGCTCCCATTTCCACAGAATGGTGTGTATTGATAACACAGATGTAATCACACTGTCTCTAGACACTCTTACTCACTGTGGATGTGAACAGGGTAAATGAACCAGAGCTGAATAGGAGGAAGTATGGGTTACATGAAAACACTACAAACTCGTATGTAAATACTTTATCAGAGATGTGCTTCACACAATGCTGTTTGAATCATTTGGCAGCCAGTCCTCCAGAGGCTGATCCCAGAGCTGCTCATGGTCCCAGCGAGGCAGAGCTCCAGGTGTGCTGAAGCTCTGCAGGGCAGCAAGAGAATAGGCTGCATCAGTAAATCAGCATCTCCTCTCACCCTGGGCAGGCACAGAGGTGCACTGCAGGGTCTCTGCCCAAGGGATTGTTAGAGTACAGCAAAGCTTGTACTCAAACAGTGTCCCTAAACTTTTCTAAAATGTCCTCTTTCTGCCATGAAATACATCTTACACTGAATGCAAGCCCCATCTCTGTGCTGAAGGATCCTGCTGGAATGGTGGGGAAAATAATTCACAATTTACTCCTGGTATTCAGGAATCAATCAAGACTAGATGTGTCTTTTGGAAAAACAAGAGTGCAAAGAAAAGGTCCTACAGCATTGAGAGGGAAAACATGAAAGAGTAAGAGAGGAAGACTGGAAGCTGCTGGTGTGAAGAAGAGATAAAAGAAGAGATCCAGCCAAGCAAACCAAGTGTACAAAGAAGCTATAATCCTGGGACAAAGTGTAAAGTAATTTACTGAGCTAAGTTTTCATACTAATGGGACTCTCCACACAATCTCTAGTCAAAAAAGAAGCTGATTCTTTTTCCCCTGAAAATTTTGGAATATTTTAACATTTAATGAAAGAGTAGGATTAAATGATCTTGTAATATACAGCCCAATTCATGCTTTTTCTTCAATAGTAATTAATTGATATGAAAATATCTGCAGAAGAACAGATTCAGACCAAAATTAAATGAAACCAGATTGTTTTCCTAGCAAAGAACAAATAAAGGCACCAAAATATTTCAGGTTATCAGAAGTCTACTGCTAAACATAAAATAAAATGTTTAATCTGGTGATTACTTGGTGCACTTTTTTTGCCCTTTGCAGCTAGAAGTGTTTTGTCCAGCTGTACAGCTGATAGGCATTTGACCTAGAGGGCAAGAAGTGCACTTAGAAACAAATCCAAGTAAAAACCCGAGAACAAATGCTGCAATATTTTTTGTCCTGTCTGTTTTTCTGCATCCCAGACAGTTGTCTGGGATGCAGAAAACCCGAAGTTTTAGCAATTCCACCTTGAAATCCAGATCTGGTTCAGAAATCTAATCTGAGATTTTTTTTCCATGTTTCAAATCACTGTTACTGCAGGAATGACGATCATTTGAAGAAAAACAATCAGAAAAAGAAAAGAAAAACAATAATTTGAAAATCTCTATTAAAAATCTTATAATGAAACTATTCTCATAAGTGAATGAATTAGGTTTAGAACTGGCCTGAAAAAATTCCTTATGGGTTTACAAGTTGCAACAGGTCTCTGGGGAGTTAGATTCAGAACTATAAACCTGCCAAAGTACACAGATCTATGCAGTGTAGACAACGTTTGGGAGCTGACAACTTTCCACAACAGAGACACTCCTGATAACTGAAAAACAGACCTCTCTGTTTTTCTGTCTCCTGTGTTAAATCACGCCTTGCATAGGCTTAAATGTAAGGTAAAAAGGATAAAGTTAGGAAGAAGGAAAATTCCAGATAGTAGTAGAAAAACAAAATCAGAGTACTTGTTCCCAATCTAACAAGCTTAGGAGGGTTTCTTCCTTGTTTCCTTTGATTTGTGAACCCCTGTAGAAATGATTTAATGTTCATTAGCGTTTCAGATGTGTTTTACAAAAATGTTTATCCTTCCCTTTCCTTGTCTTTTTCCTCTGTTTATTTCAATGCCAAATGAAAAATAATGACTCCAACTTACACTACCATTCAAAACTGTTATTGTGAAATGAGCCTGGGATGGCTGCTTGACCACCAGCTCAGTGCTTGGATCTGGACTGGCCAGCACCAGGACAACAGAGATAATAAATGCTGAACCCAGCTTTGATTCCTTCCATTAATAGAGACCTGTAGCTGTTTCCTCTCTGCTTCCCACTCTTGTCACCTCCCTGTACCTAGTCACCATTCCCATGAAATCTCTGAATCCCAAGTATCTTTAAGACTCATCCTTCCCTGTATCAAACACAGTTGAAATTAAAAAACTGTTTCAAACCTTCCCGCTGATGGACAAACTCCTGGGGTGCATAATCCCATTCCTTTCATTCCTTTAGTAAACCAGGTGGGCATCTGCCCTGTTAACACCAGTCTGCCAAATCACGTTCTAGCAGGACACAGCCTCCTAATGATGTTTGCTTGACAAACAATAAACTTTATTTCCAACAGGTGGTCTGTATGACCAAAATCCAATTGCTGCTATATTGCAATTGGATTTTGATCATTCCTACAATCTGATAAATCAGAGCAAAGCCAGTTATATCTAGTAAATAAAAGTAAAAATATCCTAAGGAAAGTTGTGTTGTTTTTTATGAGAAAGAAAAAAAAAATCATGACACTGTCTGATACCCATGAATGGAGAGATGACAGAAGCAATGTCCCCTGAAGGAATGGAGTTGTTCATAGTTAGTGTTATTTCTGCTGTGAGCCAGAAATAAAATCAGAGCCCCCATGGAAGTAGAGAAAGCTACTCTCTCCCTCAGTATGCTGCTGCTGCAGTTAAGGGGGTACAGCAACACCCAGAGCAGGCCAATGGCAAAGGAGCAGGATGCAGCACCCCTCAGATCAGTGACACAGTGGAAAAGACCCCTGGGACTGAGATTTGTTGTGTCAGGCCTCCAGCTCGGCTGGTGCTTTTCCTTCAGGAGAATACAGTCCAGGGGGGCTCTTTAAAGTAAGTCAACAACAATCCTAAAACTGGCATTACAAAAAGAGAAGGGAAGCACTTAGGAAAACTGGCAGGCAGAAGGAAGGACATAGGTTAGGTGTGGATTAGAGGGATTGGAGAGGGTGATGGAGGAAACAAAGGGAAAAAATGACAAAGTGAAAACAAGTAATGAAAGGAGTGGCTATAGAAACAACTGACAATGTAAAGAGGTGAAATAAAACATAATCTCTTATGCAGACATTCATGATTAGGAAAGGTTATTTCTCTTTCATTTTTATTTCCTTGGCAGAGAAGGGGGAGCTGTAGGGAGGAGGAAATTAAGTGTTTGGTGCTGGTGGTGATGGAAACTTTTCTTTCAGCTGCAGCTCAGGCAGAGAAAGAATTTCCCCTAGAATTTCACCCAGATCCAGGTGAGGGGCTACAGAGCAGCAGTACCTGGGTTCAAGGCAGAAACCCTTAATATTAGTATTAATTTTTCAGGCCTTGACTAAGGAAGGCAATGCTAATGAGACTTTAACACACTTGCTACTGGCATGTGACATGTGTCTATAAATATTTAAGGAATGACGGGATCACTTAACCACTTTTCCGTCATTTCACCCTCAGTTCCCATCCCAAACTGAACTGGAAAATTTTTTATGCACTTTGGCTTGTCTCAGTTAAATTAACACCCCCACCCCTCTTTCTATACCTCCTTTCCTGTCTCCTTCTTCTGAATCACTCTCTCGAGCTGTGTCCAGGCTGCTTTCAGCTCTGGCGTTGGACTGCAGCTTGTCACTAAAGGCACCCTGGCATGCACATAAAAGAGATTTGAAGGTGGAAATGACCACCCATTAAATCACCTCATCCTCCCTCCAGTCAGTGTGGGATTGGTCCTGCAGCACACTCCCCAGGGCCTGGGGTTTTAATGCTTTGAGCAAAAGAAATTCCACCTCCACCCCCTTTAGGAGGAGTGCACGAGGACTAATAGATCACACTCTTATGCAATTTTTCCTGATACATAGCCTGCATTTTCCTTTGTTTGATGTCTTTACTCCGTTATTCATATTTATAACTGGTGCTGGGTGAATCCCAGGTGGTTCTGAGGTTTATTTCTGTTTAAGAAGGCATGCAAAACAGGCAGAGACTACTCCACATTCTTTAAACCTTTTGGTGCCTTCCTGACAGGCTCCGTTATTTCTTCCCTGAAGCTGCCCAGGACCCAGCAGAAAGCCCCATTTCTCTCCATCCCAGGAGGGTAGGAGGTTGGACACTGGCCAATCCTCTGCTCTGGTAAATCTATCCTGAGAACAGAGACTAAAGCCCTCATCTCCTCAATCTACAATATGCCTTTTTCTAGTCATTACCCAGTAGTCTAAGTCCTCCAGTTTAATTTCCTGTACTCATCAGGCTGTTGCTGTGCTGTTGGTACTCCCTTACTTGAGGGATTTATCAATCTGTTTTTATTGCACTGATTCCTTTGATGTCTGAGCACAAGACATACTTCTTTGCGTATTTTTTCTTGAAAAAGAAAGGTATTTCTTGAGCTGTTATTTCAGTTTACATGCCATGCAGTAATCAAATGGGAGCAAGTGGGATCACTTCATTTGTTCTAAAGAGATCTTGCATAGAAGGATTTAGTCAGGGGCTGTGAATTCTTCCTCCAGACCCTCCATCCTGCATGTGGAGACAAGTTCTGCAGGGGAGTCTTGGGGTACCCCACGCCTGAAGGCTGCCCAAGCAAAACTCCAACTTAATGGTTACTGGCAATCCTGTTCAGCAGGGACATGTTAGACATGTGTGCAAGGTCAGTGACAGACTGTGCTGCCAGAACTTTCTCACTCTGAAACTCTTCATCATGACAGCCTCAGATATCAGAGACATTATTCCAGTCCTTGATCCAGGCATCTAACTTGGCCAGGACATGTTAAGTCACACTCAGACTGCTCCTAATACTGTCATTTTCAAAAATGCTAGTTACTAGGGCTGTAGCAAGTGCCAGATCATACCTTTCTTCTGTAAGGGTTGAAGAGGGATTTAAATCCATGTTGCTGTCAAAATGGCCCCTGTCCTACAGTGTAGTCTGCCTTCCCACTCCTCCCCTTTGAAGGTTAAATAATGATAAAAAAATTGTTCTGCTGCAGCAAGAGAAAAAAATAAAGGTGAGAAAAAATGTCTGTTGTAGTCTGGTAGTCTAGGCATGTAGATTATGGGAAAATTATTTTTAAATGCCTTTACCTGAGGCATTCCCTTATTTTTATGCAACAGTAAATTGAGTACACACTGTTCTACAAATAGCATTAATACTTTTTCTCTTAGGAGGCAGGAAGACTGCAGTTCTACACCCCATCCAAATGCAGGATGCTGGGTTTTTTTTTTCCACACCACTGCTGCTCTAACACTAGGCAAGACAGGAGGAAGAGGCACAAGCACCAGTTGTCCTGTGTGTTTTATATGGTTTAAGTGTGATTTTAGCCTGCTAGACCCCAAAAGGGGAAGCTTGCTGGCTTACAGGCAGCCCAGTAGTGGTTGTTGGTCTTTGGAGGTGTTCATGGAGTGAGCAACTGGGGACATTGTTTTCATACCACAGAAATACAGGTGGGAAAAAAACAGGGCTTAGACAGATGTGAGCTTCCTATGTCCCCTGACCTGGACAATTATAAATCCACAGTTATAATTTTTGCCTTCAGCTTATTTTTGAACTATATACACAGGTATCAAAAGCTTGAAAGCAGGGACTTACTGTCGAAATTAAATGGCAAAGTCAGGAAGTAACAGACCCTGATAATAAACTGTCACACTGCCAAAACAATTAACTGGGCAGAGTACTTACTTATAGCAAGGGGAGTATGATTATCTTTTTCTGAGGCAGAGGACTAAAGACCATCAAACCAACCCTAAAATGACACAAGAAGACTTATCAAGAGTAGTGTATGTACTCAGAGAGACCCTTTCTGGCTCATACAGGCTTTACAGACTGTAAATTATGGTATTCCTAGGAGGAAAGAAAAGAGGTTCTGTCAGTTGTACAATTACTTTTTATTGGCAGTGCTCTTTCAACTCAAGAAAACATTGGCTGAGGTTCAAGAACAAGATTTGGCTCAAATGCCACCACAATTTTTCAGAAATGTGATGAATGTTCCTCAAGAAATAGTTTCCTAAGGAAGCCACAAAAATGTGTCCAGCTAGGTTTCAGGGTATCTAAAATGATATCCAAAAGTTTCTACCACTGAAGATCGATTGCCTGAAGTAATTTCACCAAATGACATTTTTACCTGTCAGACTGGCTGATGGTCTCTGACAAAGGGATCCCTGACACGTTTGGATGAACAGTTTCATCAGTTTGATGTTTGTATACCCATACACATTTCATCACACCCATCTCAAACATTTCTTTTGGAGGTTGAGCTATTAAAAAAAAAAAAAAAATCAACCTAATGACAGTGGAAGACAGTCCTGTCACTGTGAAGGTAATGACATATTGGCTGAGGGTCATACACTGAATTCAGTCACTGATCTCCTGATCTCTCGTGTTTGAGTGAAAATATTCCCAAGCCTGAGTGAAATGAGTGAAAACTTCATTTTAGAAAAGCTGATGAGATTTTTTTCCACTGCTGTCAATGAAGGCACGATGTCAAAAGTCTGTCTTCCTGCTGTCTTCCCTGAAGAGGTATCCCTACAGTATAGCAGGGGTAAAGTATTAACCAGCTCTAGAAAATTTAGAAAATTAGCAAATATTAGTAAACTAATCTTTAGCTTACCCTGACCTGAATCTTAAGTTGATAGAAGAGACTGGAGATGTGTCATGTAAAATGTCCATTTTTGTTCACAAAACACCTTTAATGGCTACTGTAGTTATCCAGAACACAAAGACTATTTGCACTTTTTTCCCCACAATTTTTTATACAGAAATATTGGAAAATTGCTAGGTACTTCCAAAGGATTCCTTTCTGCAGTGGGATGAAGACATAAAAGTATGACCATCGAGGGAAAGCAGGAGAAATAGTAATTTTTATTTGTACAACATGTATATAAGTGTGTCTACGAGGAGGTAGATTTAAAATAAGCTCGAGTCTAATCTTCTAGAATTTCAGGAGATTATTATCTTTGGACTTTAATCAGCTGTACAATCTTTTTTGGGTCTTTTTTTCAGAATTGAGTTAATTAAATATAGTGAAATATTTAGAGATTTACCAGCGAAAGGCACTGCTGCTAGGTATTAGTTTAACCCTCTAACTGAATGGGCCTCTCCAAATCTGTATTTTTACTCTGCTTTT
The DNA here is from genome assembly GCA_013399225.1 of Rhipidura dahli. NCBI lineage: Eukaryota > Metazoa > Chordata > Aves > Passeriformes > Rhipiduridae > Rhipidura > Rhipidura dahli. The sequence goes on from VXAC01005313.1 coordinate 127,906, forward strand.
TTTTCTTTCTTCGGCTGTAGAGAGATCCATAGTTAACCCAGAGGATGTTTCTATCTCTCCATCAACTCTCCAGTGAACTCTTAGTACTTGTAGTTTTGACACAAGTGTGATCAGATACTTCTTCCTCACACTCATTCCCAGTCATTTCGGATTATAAAGGCCTGGCATACTCTCAAGCACAGATCTTAAATCTGGCAACATTGCTCCAACAGACACATGCATACAGAAAGCAGAAGGCTAGACAAAACAGGATAATGTGAAGACTGTATTTAATAACATAGGAAAGAAACAGAATCAAATTCCCCAAATTTGATAAGATTGCTGCAAAGAAATGAACTTGTAGCTCAGTGAAATATATAAGTTTTGCCCCTCTGCAGGCTATAAAAAATAATGCTTACTAGTTAAGGTTCCAATGCATTTAAATAATTTGGCTCATAATTATTTGTATTTCTAGACAACTGGGAATAAATACGAAAGTATTCAAAGTTCATTTGGAGTTCACTGATTAAAACCCTTCCCAGATCCTAAAATTAAACGGAGGAACTTCCTTCCCAAAGAAAGGTTAGACTGATTCCTGATTTAATCAGTTGCTAATCATCATTACAATCAGTGGTTTATACAGTGTCTTAGACCAAGAATAAACCTCCTGGTATTAACTCTGGACCATGTGACAGTACCCTCTTATGTGAAACAGACCAAGGATGTAGTAAACAGATGACAAAAGACACCACAGAAACAGGTGATAACATATTCCTGTGTCTTTAATGGAAACATTTTGTTACAATTTAGGTTATGTGATATTCTTGCATTTTTTAAAAGTGTGATAGAAAATGCACAGAATAAAAAGTCAAAGGACACCAGTGAATGTAGGTATTTTAAATGAGCAAGTCATAGAAGAAATAAAATACATCACACAAATAAACAAAGGTTATATCCACAGTCATGAATACGCACTCTCCTCTACACAAAACAACAATAAATAAAATCACATTATATGCAGATAGTTCTACTTACATCAGTACAATATACTGTGCAGCTTTCCATTTGTTTTCTGCTAGACTGGCACTAGGTTTCTGTGTTGTCCAGTATTTTTCCATTTAATAGGGAACAGTATCACCATGAAAAAGGGGACAAAGTTCCTGTCCACAGTCTCTCCTGAGTCCTGCTAGTTTTTGATTGCTACACCCTATGCACAAGAAACATGGCAAATTCTTCCCACTGCCTTCATCCCACCTCTCCAAGTTTTCTCAGCACTTTCAGACCTGCACAGTAGACTTTCTTTTCTGAGAGAAAGGCAAATCCAGATCAACCCCAATGGGAAAGCAGAGTAGCTTTGCTCCTTGTGCCTGCTGCTACTGCACAACATCAGTGAAAACTTCTGTTTATGCTTGGGGGGTGGGGGGCAGAATTGCGTGTTCCCTGTGCATACCAGTTGAGATTACAAAAGAAACCCCTAAAACAAGATTTTTTTTTTTTTTAATGCTCATTTTGGTACACTTCTTTTGCTTGCTCAACTGTCCTCTAGAAATGTTCACGTGACAGAAACACCAAGGAACAGTTCACACAGAGTGGATTTTAACCTTTCAAAGATTTTTCATCTAATGAATCCACCTAAGATTTCTGAATATAGCTTAACATACAAACTAACAGTGTCAGGTTATTCACAATAATTTGCTTTTGATGCAGAATATTAACTTAGTGGTTAGTGAGAGATTTTGGGTGAACCGTAAGCCTCTGCTTTTTGCTAGTTTTCTGTACTGCAAATTTGTTGTATGTCAGCTAGGACCTTCTAAAAGGTAAATTACAGAAGAACTAATGTGCTAATAAAAGCCTATATAGAGATACACTGGACACAATTAAACACTAGCCCAAGAAAGCCTCAAAACTGTGGCAGCCTTATCTTCTTGATCAAAACCAGCAGTAACTTCATAAAAAGTCTAACATTAACCTTCTTCCTTTCTTCCTCTATGCGTGAGATAAAGGGAGAGCTGCATTTATGACAGACTTAAGGCTTCACTGGGGCAAACCAGAGTGCTCAGGCTTTCTGTTGTTATTCTTCAGAAGAGAACAGATACCATCAATGTCTGCTGCACAGCTTGCTGACCCTGCAGACAGCCAGGTCTGAGGTCTCTCACAAACAGCTATTTGTTTTAATTTCAACAATCATTTTTCATCAGACTCAGAGCTCAGATGTTAAAAGGTATCTGAGAATGGAAAACAATTCAGCCCTCAAGCCATCTGAATTAATTTCTGCCTCTGAGCAGGGATATGCACAGTGCAAACTCTTCCATTCTTCCACTTGAAAGGTTTCACACACACACAAATCTTTTGGTGCTTTCAACAGCAGGAAGAAAAGGAGGGGGGAGGAGAGGTGACACACACACAACATATCTGAGAGCAAAACTCTTCCCAGCATGTCCTTAAAAAATACATTACAACAAGTAACTCCTGTATTTCTTTTTTCTAAAAAGAGCTAAAACTGACTCCTACAAAACTTGCACTTTGAAATTTGTCCCTTTATGGCTCACTGCTGTGGGGTGAATTGCTAGGGCATGTTGCTAACCAACAGAAAAGGTAATGTACCATGAGGAACTTGTGTATCTCTGTCCCCCGGTGCCCTGTTGTGGGGAAGGTGGTTGCTAGATTTGACATCCTTTCATAGCAACAACAGGGATAAAAAATCCCCAACAGGCAATTCTAGGTCTAGAACTCTGATAGTGGCTGGCATGGCCATGGGCCAACACGAGGTGTGTTGACAGCTGAGCAGTGTGGCAGCAATGAACCATGCCTGAAATTACATAAAAGCCAACACTCTCAGTGAAGAAGGAGCATTTCTGGCTAAATGATGGAAAATGGCTGTCCTCTTTTAAAAGTACTTCTGAACCTGGACAAAAGACCATGAAAAAAAATAATGGGGAATTAAAGGCTGTTCACTCTACTCTGGGAGGAAATAGGAAAAATAACCTTAACTGCTTTACTGAAAGAACCAGAATGGCTACATGGTTCCACTCTGAAGCACAGAGGAGGGCAGTGAAGGATGTGGAACTGTCTTGAGCTCCGGAAAAGGTGGACTGAATTGCCAAAGAAATTTATGACCAGGACTATTAGCTTCCTGTCTTTGATGTCTATTCTTGGCTTTCCAGGAGCATTATGGCATTCATGAGGTGAAAACATCGCTGGAGCCAAGGTCAGCTAAGGCTGATGCAGTCTGTTCTAGTGCAAAGCTGAGAAACTCTGAGCTGCTTCAAGCCTGAGGACACTCCACTGAGGGCCCAAGTTTACTTCCACTGAATCAGTAAGAGGGTTTTTTTGTCAGCTTAATGAGAGTGTGATTGCATTTCTAAGCCAAAAAATGAATCAGAGATCAACCTCACAGTAAAACATGTTGTCAGGGAGAACACTCTTATTTTGTCCAGCACAAATGTTTTCAAAGCACTGGCTACACCTTTAATAACTCTCCACTAAAAAACCCCAACTAAACACTTCCAATAATGCAGTGGCACATTGCTTAAGAACAAATTGAAAATAGATTAACGTGATTTATTTTCAGAAATTAATTAATGCAACTCTTTAACAAACTGAATTCTGGCCACAATCTTCCAAGGTGCAGGCCACTCCCAATCACAAGGTTTAGCTAAGACTAAAAGTTTTCCGAGCTGAGCTGGGTGTCTTCTTCAATTAAGTGCACTAGAGCAGGAACTGGTTATTAAATGATGACAGTGGCAGTCTCAGACAACTCAGGGCACACAAAAGTTCCAGAACTACCAGTGAGCCAGGACAAAGCATCTAGACATCTGGCTCTGAAGCTGTGGGTTTCAGGAAACTGAATCACAGATACTTTTGAAAGTTCTGCTTCACCTTTGTCACTTGCAGTGGAAGGAACTAGGTGTTGAAGTTATGAGGGTAAAAAGGCAGGAAAATTGTCCATAGAACCCTCAGGAAAAGGATTTTGAGATGAATCAGAAATTAAGCTGACCACTATTTAGTAACTTTAATAAATACTAAACTAGCAGAATTTGTCAAACTTTCACAAGAGTATGAAGCCATCAGGTCAATTTCAATTTAACAAGCACAGCTGTAAGATGCAGCAATGAATATGGCCTACAGGGCTAGCCTTTCTTAAATTCAAGCACATGGCAAATTTCCCTTTGGTTCAGCCATGGCCAGGATCATACCCTTTGGTCCCAGGTGAGCAAAGCACTTAGAAGCTGAAGTTGAGCATATTTGAAGAGTGTTCTGAAGTGCTGAGCTGAGTCAAGGGTCTCCCTGTGCTTCTCTGTAATACAGATGTATGTTTGTAATACGGGCAATTTGTTGAAGCCAAAAATGTAGGTTTTGAAACCTCTTTTGAGAATCAATTATTATTATTTTGATTAGACATTCCCTTGCAGAGTCCAGAGCCTAAACATTGTAGCATTGAGCTAATGCAGATGAACCAGAAAGGAAAAGTGCATTAGGCAGTAAAGAATCTCTCTGCTGAATAATCTAAACTCGAGGCAGCTTCTGATCTATGGTCCATGGAAGACCTGGGAACCATTAGCATTAGGCCTGTGAAAGGCAGCTAAGAAGAGCAAGTTTATTTATGATATGAAGGAATCTACTTATGTGAAATGTCATGAATGATCTCCACACTTCCATGGGAAAAATGCATATGTTTGTGTGCATCGGTTTGCAAACATTAAAGCCCTTTGATCTAAAATGCTCCACAGTGCAAAGAAGGTTCACCTTTCTTGGGAGGTGCTGGGATGTACAGTTTTGGCTAAGCCTCTGGCAGCATCCCACCAGCAGAGACCTCATAGAAACACTTCCTGAGGTCATGATTTAAAACCTTACATAAAACCAAGGATCAGAATTTTTACTTTTTAATTAGAAAGTGACCTTTCACTATACTTTTTTTTTATAGTTATCATAAAAATGACACAATAAAGTGTCAGAAGAATTATTGTCCCAGCCAGATCTCCTGTCTTCTGGTGTGACTCAACTGTGCATGGCACACGAAAAATGCACATCTACACAACTGCCTTGATGCCAAACTAGTCACTTTTTGAGCACTAGCTCATACTGCAATGCAAGTCACAGCAATAATAATTTCAAAAAAGTTTATGATTCAAATCATACATCTTCCCTCTACACATTTAATAATTTTCCTTGCCTTTTTTTCTGTGACAGAGTAGTCAAGTGGGTAAAATAAAAGGAAGTTAAAATACTGAAAGGCCTGTTTGCAAAACCAGAGCAGATCAAAACCACTTTGGAAATTTTCTAAAAAGACCACCAAACCTTAAGCATGCCCAGGAGCTAGACAAACTCAACTGCTTGGGGGAAAAAAATCCAAGAACTAGTCAGGAAGTCTTTTTTCCTCCCCAAGTCCCTAGCAGTAGGACTGCTGCTCTAGCCTACTTCTGGTGCCCATGAAACAAAGGGAATGCCATTCTTCTCCGGTGCCCATGAAATAAGGAGAGTAGTTCAGAAAACTGAACAATGCTGCTTTGGCTAAAGCACTTTTGTAGATGTCACACAGGCCCAGACTGGGAAATGGGATGATGGAAATCTACTCCCTGCATTGGAGCTGCCCTGACAGTCAGGAAGCTTCTCCCTCTCTCTGAGACACAGGACAGTATTTCACAAGGGCAGGTGATGAACCCCCTCATATGCTAAGAAAGAAGTGAAATATAAGGAAAAAAAAACCCCTGTCCCACAACAAATAAAAGGAATCAGAAAGCAGACATAGAGAGCTGTTCACTCCCAGGTACCCCAAAGGGGTTCCTCAAAATTGATACTCTGGCTTTTCAGGGCTTAGAAGTTTTGCAGGCTTCAGAGCCAGTTTGGAGATTAACTTTCAAGTCCGACTAGAACAGCTGAGACCAGAGAGCTCTGCTTATGAAATCCGTATAGAATAAACCAAAGTATTTCATGCACTCTTAGAACCACAGTCACAGCTCTGTTTTCCCACCAACAGTATTTTTACAGGTCTTCTTCACCACATTTAAAGTAAGTACTGTTCATTTCCATTTGTTGACTAGAAAGTGCAAAGCTCTGCTCTGTCTAGTATAAAATAACCTGTCAGTAGCTAATTCATCACAGATTCAGTTTTGCTGCTGGTAAAATAAATGGAAAAAGTTCCAGGGATACTGATGGCATCAGGATTAAAGTCAGCCCTAGAATAGTGTTTCAACACACAATTCCTGAAGGTGGTTCCTTGGGTGTTTAATTGTACACACATGGATAGGTGAATCTCACCAACTTCTGTAGGACACTTTAACACGTGAAAAACGCATTATTTACAGCATCAGGGTGATCCTCACATAGACAAGTCAATAACTGCATTTATGTTGTTTAAGTAACTGTTTGACTTTTGCACATGCCTGTAGAAAAAGGTGGGGCAAAAAGTCTGTTACCATCCACAGAGTCATTTCTCCTCCCCTAAACACCAGTTCTAAAATGTACTTACAGCTGTTGACTTTCCCTGCATATTACTCCTATCATAAAAAATATGTCTTCAAAACAACCTCTTCCTTAATTTTTAATCCTACCAAAGCAAAAATAGATACTTTAATAGAAAAATACAAGATTAAAAATATCCTAAAAAATAAAATGGTAGCATGGAATGTCATTTTTACACGCAAAAAAATCCCCTTTTGAATTGCATCAGCTATACAAACACTTTCATATTTACAGCTATGGATGCAGTCCTGTGCTCACTGAAGCTAATGGGATTTTGCCATTGACTTCACTGGGAACAGGAGCATCCTTGACGTGGACTTCATTTGCTCCTCTGAAAAGTCATGGCAGTGGACAGAAAAGAATGTGACAAAACACAAATAAGACCGAGGAATTAACCAGTCCTCTCCAGAGACCTGATTGTCTTCTCCATCACTGTTTCACACCTGTGGAACTCCTCATCTTTCACGGGAGTTTTTCCTAAATCTCACCACCTAAGAGGGGGAAACAGTGCTTTTGGACTGTGATACCACATAAACAAGGAAGGAATGGTTTGTGTGTTTCCACCTGCCTGACTTTTCCAGTGGAGTTAATTACAACCAAGTGCCAGTTCCCTCCCAGAACTAAGGCCCGTACACCAAATTTCATATCCCCTGTTATGGCAGTGATTCAGTGATGCAGGATCATACCCCAAATGAATCCCTTTTTTCCTTTTGACAGCAATCTGTGCCTCTGAAACCATATTTGATACCTGTGGGTGAGATGCAAATATGGAAGGAGGTGGTAGAAGCTAAACAAACAAAAAAAAAGGAACAGAATGAGGCATTCCCCATCAACTAAACCGAGATCTGCTAGCCTTAATACATGCCTTAGGAAATACTGTCTTTACATATTAAGTACATCCTATAACATCAAACTGCATAATTTTCTTTTTTTTCATGAGATGAAAGGCCATGCGGCATAATGTGATTAGTAAATCTTTCCTGAGCTTCTGAAAGAAATTAAGACAAAATTACTGCTTAAAAGAGTGAGTTCCTCAAGAGCCTCTTCTTTTTACACTGATGTCTTTGGTTGTGTCCTTTACTCTGATTCTTTCTTTTCCCTAAGAAGAATGGGATTCTTTTTCATCTTCTTCTTTATGCAGCAGAAAAATGAGATCTAATGGAGTCTTCACGTAACTGCCGATGTTTCCCCATGTTGCAGTCCTCCTGTCGAGTTCGTCTCTCAATAGTTATTCTGTATTTCTTTCTGCATGAAAGGAGAGGAACAGAATGAGAAATCCTTCTCCAGCTATAAGCTAACAGACTTCCCTTATAAAGAATGACTGTAGGGGACAGCTGGGTGCCATTTGAAAAATGAAACGTGGCAGAATGTGAAACCCTGGTCAAAGATTAAAGTAGTTTGCCTCAGAACATTTCACCCAGGCTCAAGAATGATTGTTAATTTCTACATGGCAGTCTCAAAGCACTAAGGCACGGACATTTGCTTCTTTGAAAACTTCTGATCTAAGTGATTAGGAGTTTTTGTGAAGTGTCATGTGAACTGTGTCACATCACTGCTTTATATTGATCAAAGCCAAATGTCTTTTCAGTGTGTTGGGTTGGGGGGAGCTTTCTGGAGTTCAAACAACAGATCTGACTATTCAGCTGCGTTTCTCACTGAAACCATGTATTAACTAACTAATCTTCCTATTTCCCTCTAAGAAAGCTACTATGTTTGTAATGTCAGAGGAGGTAACATGATGAATTAAGAAGAGGGATGTAGAGGACAGATAAGAAATAAACACAGATGCTCAAGCATCAGACACAGCTCTTCCTGTGTGTCTTCCTCTAGGGCCTTTTGAAGAATTCTGCAATGTTACTTTGTACGTCAAACAAACCCTCTGACTGCCTTTCAGCTTCCCCTTTAGTACCCAAATCTCCCCCCAAAAAACATCAGATGATCAGATTTACATTTTGCACATTTATGCTTCTACTCAGTTTCACGACACATTTTTCAGAAGGGCAGTAGTCCAGCCCCATGTGCTTGTACTGCTGGTGGAGATGCTTGGCAAAAACCTTGTATGCCAAGGAAAGCTCTGCTCCACCAGCAAGTGTAGCAGGAATCAAAGCTAGGTATGCAGCAGTGGAACAAAGATTTTTGCAACAACGAGGTTTTGATTCAGGCAACATGGCTGAATAGAAAATGCAAAATTCTGAAAATATTCCCTAGGCACTTGTGTCTGTATCAATAGGCTCCAAAATAACTTGAAAAGCCTGTGTTTTTTACTTTCCTTATGCATGTTCAAGTCAGACCCTTCCATGGGTCAGAGCATGCACAGCAGCAGCTCTTGCAGAAGGACAGGTCCACATTTTAGATGTACAGGGGTTTAAGTTAAAATCCTGTCAAAGCTATGTATCAGAACTACTACCCAGATCTTTCAACTGGTTGCAGGCACACTCAAAACTCTATTTGCATACTCATTTGTGACAATTACAGCTCCAAATGAGACATAATCAGAAGGTACATTTCCAGTTTAAAAGGAACAGAAGCTGCAAGTACAAATTACTTCCAGGCACACGACTGCTAAATCTACATTTCCTGAAAATCTGACCCAGGCATCTTTATTTGTTAAGTTTCAGATATTTATTCTAATGGTGGAATAAGGAGGTTGTCCCTACTCCTGCTTTGAGCAACTGCAATCAGATCTCTGGAGTGAAAATCACCCACATGTCTTTAGACATCTCCAGCTTGTAGATCCATCGGGCAGCACCTGCAGCTTCCTTCAGTAAACTGAGAAACAGCCACTTCTAAGAGACCTGGATTAGCTTCCACATGAAGATGACATGAACTGCACAGAAGAAAAGTGCTCATTTCTTCCCTCTGACCATAAATCAAAAGACTGGGTGTTGAGCTCAGGTGTATTACATCTACTTTTACAGACACCCACCTTTGCTCACATGGATTTTCAATCCATATCTTTGTGTCAGATGACTAGGAGTTTAAGTTCTGTTCTTACAAAGATACACTGCATAGCTTTATACCAGCCCAGGATATTTGTTGTTCTATTTCTTGTCCTTACATACAGATTCCCTCCCCATATCAGCAGTGCTAAAACCCACACCTAACAACTGTGATCTCTGGTTGAGAATCTGTGTAAGATGCAAGAACCTCTGACGACATAAAAAATAAAGAGTGATTTTTATTTTCTTTTGTTTTTAAAGATACTTTTTACTCAGCCCAAGCCAACTTAATGCTATCTCAAACCCAAACTGTATAAGCACTGAGCACATGCAAGAATAAAATCACCCTGCAGAATTTCAATTGTAAGCACCTGATGAATAAGCCTGGTTCTTTAAACCCTGAAAGTGTCCTGGTGAGGTGAAGCAGGCTTTGCTTGCTTTATTTTGTTAACATTTTTTATAAACAGTTATTTTTTATTGGATAGAATTATTTGATTCCTGTATCTAGAGGTTAATTCTGTTCTCCTATCTGACTTTTCCATAGCAGGAGGATAAATGACTGTATACATAAGGTGCTGAACATGTATAACTAATTTATTCCATAAGTGTAGAATCAATTATCAAGACTTTACATTTGCTGACTAGCAGTGCAAGAATTATTTTACTTAAACAAGAATAAAAAACTGATGACCCTGCACTGACCTCAGCTTATTAAGTTAAATGCACAGCTTTGGAATCCAAATGCTCTCCTACACCAAAACAGAAATCTCTTTCTGTTCTCCAGTAGAATTCCGTTCAATACCAGGCAAATGATATAAATCTCTTGCTGATCACAGCCTGCACAACTGTGCTGGCAAGGTCCACCAAACAAAGGCAGCTTTCAAGGCCAGGGCACTTTACTAAAGCAACTGTGAATGCCTGGAACTCACTGGAATTACTTCCATGAGTAACATCACTTAGAGATGTACGTAGTTACAGGATGAAGACCCAAGTCAATAAAATTAGTTGGATAAACACAAAAGGACAATCAAAGTGTGTTCACTGTCTCTGGTGAAAATGTTACCACACATTATTATGGTGCCTCTCTGTCTCCCATCAAGGATGTTCTGCCAGGAGCTGAGAAGTTTGGATGATGAATAAAAAGTTTACAGAACTTTCAATGAATTGGACTAACCTGAAGAAGTAAAAAGCCATTAGCAATCCTGCTCCAAGCAAGGCGCCCACAACTATTCCTGTTACTGCTGATTCTCCTAGACCACCTGCTTGAAAAGGGGAAAAATAAACAATCAGGGTTTATACTGAGAAATACCTGCATTCATGTATTGGAAAATACACACAACTAGGAAATTAGTAACCAACATCAGATAATAATTAAAGCCTTTCAGAGCTCAGGACTCCGTGGGAACCTGCTCTAGTGTCTCATGTTTACTTTTTGTCCTTGCTTTTCTTGGAGTTGAAAAAGCCCCAAAATCAGTGTCAGATGAAGGCAGAATTCTGGAGATGTGATACAAGGGAACGCTGCTAGGAAACTGGCCTGGACAGCTTGGTCTGAATCATAACACGGACTAGGGTTACAGAGATGCACATAATGGGCATCAGCACTGCATATGCCTTGAGTCACTGTTACAGAAACAAACTCATTTTACCTGGTTTAGCATCATAACCCTCTATCACCCAGGTTTATTAAAATGACTGTGATTATCCAACAGTTTCTCTTTTTTTTTTTTTAATTTCCTGAAGGTAAGTTGTTTCAAGTTAAAGCCGTATGACTTTCAACTTGCTTCAGATCTGGACAGGGGCAGAACAGGGACACAGTGGCTGAAGGGAAGCCTGAGAAGGGATTGTCTCTGGGAAGTGCAGGGCTCCTGAAGAACAATGGCATTTTCACGTGCATGCAGTCTGCTCCCATTTCTATTTCCACCTGGGCTTGTGGAAAGGAACACAGAAGGGAATTAAACTGCTCCCTTCTCTTCATTCATCCTTGACCCTTGGAGGGGATTCTGTCTGTACAGAAGGAAGCAGGTGCACAGCTACACCATGCTGACCACTGATGTTCTGTGTAAACACCAGCTTTTCAAAGACTGAAGAATTATCAAGCTGGAGTTACCTTCTCCCTGCAGGACTAGCAACTTGTTTCCTGTGAAATGTTAAGACCACCCTTTGTCACTGAGGCACCAGTATCCTCCTACCCCAATCTCCCTGCAATGTCCCACTCACTACAACACAGTCTGTGAAGTCAATGTACTGGAAAGAACAGGTACCTGCCCTTTGGAGGGTAGCCCCAGCCTTCTGAATTCACAGATGTCACTCCATTCAACTGACTTAACTTCTCCTCAGGCTACTGGGCCCCTCACAGTGCTTTCTTGTAACACTGAAAATCATTCTGTACGGGGAGAACGCTGCTCCCACCGGCACAGCTGCTAATTATCAGTGTGATTATTCTCTGCTGGGGTTTCAGTTACATCCCTCTTTCTGGCTAAAAGGCCCCTGGAAAGTCCTAAAGCCTCCAGGGCTCTGGGCTGTGCATGATTACTGTCAAGTTTAAGTTCAGGGAAGTGATTCAGACCATGTACTACCCACGGCTGCCAGACCTTAACCTCCCAAGCAGTTGGGAGACAGATACAGTCACCACGTCTCAGCTGAACAACTGTGCTAAACAATTTTATATGGCCCTTTATGTTTCATCAACCCATGGATTCTTCTCTTTGGAGCTGGGGCAGGAGCATTAAGTCACTAAACTTACATGATTTACACGGTGTATTGTTAGTGTGCTCCGAGACTCGGCTTTCATCTAGTCGCAGCCTGCCGTGGTTCCACGGGTATTTCACATTCGATCGAATTTCAAATCGCCCCTGCTTTCCATAGTAGTCCCCGATCACCTATGAAACACAAGAAAGAAAATAAAAGATTTTTCTATCAACTTAGAGAAGTAAAACAAACAGGAGAGCAGCATCATGCGCTCGACTCCTGTGGCACGATGCTGAATCTCAGAGAAGAGGGCTGAAGGGGTCTGTGGGAGGTTATGTAGTGCATGCCCTGCCCTAGGGCAGAGTCAGATGAACAAAAGCATTCCTGACAGATGTTTATCTAATCTGTTCATAAAAGCCTTCAAAGACAGAGACTTGACAATTTCTGTAGCAATTATTCTGGAAGTTAGCTAGCCTTACTGTCAGTTGTTTTCCCTAGCATGTAACCTAAAATTATTATTTTGTAATTATCCATCACTTGTTACCAAATTGCCAGTGGTCATAGAAACCCTTTCTTTCTGAAACATTGCTTTACACAGTCACAGGCTCTTATCTGATTTTGCACCCAGGCTTCTCTTCTATATAAATCCAGTTTACACAAGCTTTTTACCTTGTGAATATTCCTCCTCCTCTCCCTGAGCTTTTTCTTCAAATGCTCCATAGTAAGTTGAGTGCTCAGGACTGTCACACAGCTAAGTGGAAGTTATCAGTTGCTAGACATGAGTCCAGACTGGTGGTGAACAGACCAAGAGCAGCCCTGCCCAGAGGGACTTGGGGGTGCTGGGGGTGAGAGGCTGGACATGCCCCGGCCATGGCACTCCCAGCCCAGAGAGCCAAACGTGTCCTGGGCTGCAGCCAGAGCCCCGTGGGCAGCAGGGGAGGGAGGGGATTCTGCCCCTCTGCTCTGCTCTGCTGAGACCCACCTGGAGCACTGCATCCAGCTCTGGGGTCCCTGCACAGGAGGGACAGGGACCTGCTGGGGCCAGTCCAGAGGAGGCCACCAAGATGATCAGAGGGATGGAAGATCTCTGCCGTGAGGAAAGAATGAGAGAGTGGGGTTGTTTAGCCTTGGAAAGAAGGCTCTGGGGAGACCTCACTGCAGCCTTTCAGTACTACAAGAGAGCTTATAAAATAGAGGGAGAACATGGGCATATTTCGTCATGGGCAGGTAGTGATAGGACAAGGGAAACAGATTTACACTAAAAGAGGAGAGATTTAAATTACATGTTAGGCAGAAATTCTTTGCTCTGCAGGTGGTGAGGCACTGGCACATGTTGCAGAGAGAAGCTGTGGGTGCAGCTTCCACACTCCTGGAAGTGCTCAAGGCCAGGTTGGATGGAGCTCAGAGCAATCTGTGCCAGTGGAAGGTGTCCCTGCCCATAGCAGGGGGTTGGAACTGGGTGGTTGTTAAAGCCTCTCCCAACCTAAGCCCTTCTGTGGTTCCAGGAATTCAAGCACTTTGAATGCTGAGACTCTCAACTACACTCTCCAGGATGGAGTTTTCTGTTTTGGCAGAATTTGGAGGTATTTGATCATGTTCAGTTAAAACCTTCAACACTTGTATTTCTTCAGTTGCTGATATCTACACATGCATTATTCTGGTAGTATGGTGCTATGTTTTCATACCAATTCATAAAGACAGTTCAGAATTTCAGTCCTGTCTTCAACAGTTTCAGGCTTTTTTCAAGATAACCTACAATGAATCTACTGCAGTGTTGTGGGACTACATTGTGCTAACAGTAGTAGGTCATTCATCTCAGAACAGTTCTAAAAACATCTCTGTACAACAGCAAGACCATATACTGTGACACTGGAGTGGCCAGAAGCCATGGCAGAAGCCCTTAAATAAATTTATTTGTCCTACCATGGATTAAACCCAGATATTAATACACTAGGTTTAGAATTCAAGGTTTGGGTAGCCTGTTCAAATCTTTCACCTAAATTTCATTTCAAAGGTAATGAGTTTATGGACATTTGCTCTGGTTAGATACACAAAGGTAGATCTTACACTAAATAAAGAAACTTATTTCTCTTGCTGTTGCAACTGGGATATAAATCCTCTGAAGAACGAATATGTTTAATATTTGTCCAAAAATTAGGACAAATTCAGTAAACCGGAAAAAATAGAGACCATTCACAGGCAGCAGATTATTTATTAAGAGATTAGTTTATCAAACAGGAGTGGGTGAGTCCTCTACCAGCACGACTTACTAAATAAGAAAGTATGCAGAATAGTTGAAGAACAAAGCTATAAGCAGCAACCAAGCAGATTCAGATCAGAAGTAGGATATAGATTTTTGGAGAGCAAGAGGTGTTCATCTGCGGAACAAACATTGAGGGTACCAGCAAGGCAGTCCCTGTTCTATCAGTGTCTCCAAACCAAAAATGAATGTTACAGTGTAAGCTTTATTTCATGTGTAAACTACAGGCCTCCATACAAGAAAAGAAACCTGTCTGTGTCCAATGCAGCAACAGTCAAACTAGGAAATCTAGGTTTTCTTCTAGCTTTAAACTCTGTGAATAGAACTGGGAAAACATCTCTGCCCAAACACTCATCCATCTCGCACAGTTCACCTGAGAAACATTCTCATACCAACACAGAAAAAATTGTCTAGATTAATGAAACAAATTAGCAAAGAAACCATGATTTAAAGTGAGGCATGAGGGTAGAAATTATCTGGCAGACAAAAGTAGTAAGTAGTTAATTTCATGTATATTTATGTACATAATAAAGCAGAGGGAAGTTGCACAACAAGCTAAAAGAATAAATGTAACATTTTTAAAAAAAAGGTAGTTTAAGTAGCAAGTGAAAGAGCAACAGAAGGAAGGGTGAGAGAGAGAGATGAAATTGATAAATGAGATAAAAAGGTACTGGGCTGAACAAACAGAAGAAACACAGGTTGTTCACCCCAAAGTTATCCCAACCATTTTGTACTCCTACTGTCCCTGGGAGTGTCTGCAGTTTACTGCTGTAGTTCTTCAATCAATTTTACACACTAAAACACACTAGACATCCCTATTTAGAAGGGCTCCTGGAATTTGTCTCTGCTGCAGTACCAACAAGAACAGTGTAACTTCACTGGATTCAAACCCACACGTTGAAATGTCTGGCTCAGATACTGCTGCTTTACGTCTGAGCTTGTTGAAATCAGGAGACCAGCAAAGATGAGGCTGATGCTGATTTTGCAACTAACAAAAGCATTACACTGCAGCTGGACTGAGGGCGATGCATGCAGTAGTAAACTCAGCCCAGACATGCTATTCTCTGTGTGCAGTTGGTGCTGTTTCTCACAGATCTTTTCACAGTCCATCACTTCCACTCCTTCTGCATCCAGTGGAATAACCTATATGGTGTATATGGAGCTATCTGATTAAAATGTTTCTTAAACACTGAAAACATGGCACTCAGGAATTGCTGCCTGACAAACAGGGCCAGGCAAGGTCTGCACTCCTGCTTGTGGTTGACCACAGTGTAAGATTTAAATACCTGTACCCGCTGTGTTAATACATCAGGATAACTTGTGCATCACTGTAAGACTGCTGTAAGATTAATCTTTCTTCCCACCAGTGAATAAAATGCCTGCTCATTTAAACAATAACTTCTTGTATTCAAAATTAGCAGTGCTTAGCTAGTCTGTGAGAATTCACCCTTTAGTTAAAGGCTAGCATCATGTCAAGAAACTTGTATTGTTAAAGAGAAGAAGAAATTTTAAAAAAACTTAGTATAACTTCTTCAAAACAGCTATTTTACAGAAAGGATTTGGTCTTTCTGTTGGTAAGACTAAGCCATGGAGTAAAGAGATGATACCATGTTACTTTACACTGAATTACTAATTCATCAGTGTCCAACTGCAATGACGTTTGTTTCCTTACCTCCTGTGTGCCTGCCTCCGGGTCTGTCATTCCAATCACAGAGAAATCCCCATATCTGTCTCCGTTGGCATCAATGGACACCTGCCCTGCAATGCCTAAAGAATGGCATGTGAGGAATCAGAAAATTAATTAAGTTAAAATACTGAGCCTTTCCAAGCAAAACATGAAAACAGTGGACAGGTTTTTACAGACCGATATGACAGGAAATCTCATCAGTCTCCCAGCATTTTTGTTGGCATTCCAGAAGAAATTGTAATTTCATCTCAGTGTCTGCATTCCTGAATTCTTAACATTTCTCCTTTTTAAATATCAAACGTGTGAGACTGGAGAATATGTGAGAAAAATCTAATCCAAAAACTACCATGTAAGAATAAAACACAAACATATTTAATGCAAATTACTTACAGAAGCCTAATCCTGCAATATTTCATGATGCCTGAATAAAGAGCCCAGCTCATGTGCTGCAGAGGACACAGGGGCAGAGACCTACATCCCAGAGGCTGAAGGGGCTGCTGCAGCCACAGAAGCAGACCAATGTTGTTTCCATCTAATGGGATACTGGAGATAGCATGGACAAGGGGCACCATGTGCACTAC
This sequence comes from Rhipidura dahli, assembly GCA_013399225.1. Classification (NCBI taxonomy): domain Eukaryota; kingdom Metazoa; phylum Chordata; class Aves; order Passeriformes; family Rhipiduridae; genus Rhipidura; species Rhipidura dahli. The sequence continues at coordinate 144,502 of VXAC01005313.1, forward strand.
ATATGCATTAAGCTCTGCATTCATCTACGTAAGATTAACTAGATAATCTGGTGCAGCGTGGTTTATAGTGTCAGAGCCAAATTTCACTTGTTTTACGATTTCTAGAAAACTTTGGGGAAACTGGGACTCATAGATTCATAGGATATCTCAGGTTTAAAGGGGCTTCAGGAGATCTTGAGCCCAACTTCCAGCTCAGAGCAGGGTCAGCCAGGAGGATGCTCAAGGTTTTATCTGCTCTCCAAAACCTCCAGGGATGAAAACTGCACAACCCCACTGGGGCAACTTGTTTGATCCATCAAATCCATTCCTGGATTCAATCTGAACCTCTTCTTCAAAAGTATGTCCCCATACACAAAAAGCGTGGGTTCAAGTTCTCAAGGTGTAAGTCAAGCAGGTTCTTAAAATACATCAAGCAATACCAATTAGCTATGGTGAAGACATCTTAAGACTGCCAATACACTTCATCACCTCAGATATTCTCAGATGTGATCCTCCAGTGCCTGACACCCAACACAGCCATTTACACGTGTTCAAGGCAAACAGGCATCATTGTACATCCATGTTGCACCAACTACATGCCTAGACCAGGCACAAAGCCATGGAGATTCAGGCTCAGATTCAGACATTTCCTGCAATTTCCTCAAGAAACAGAGAAGAAATTTTGAAACAACCCCAATGAAGAACTGCATTTGCATGAAGGTATGCTGATTTTATCCGGACTTTCTTTTTGGTTTTTGTATGTGAGATACAAAATACAAAAAAAAATCGCTCTTTTTTCAGAGGAAATGCCAATGAATAACAAATATTCTCCACAAAATGTGCTCTGCAGTTATGCCATGTTGGCTTTGACAACCTGGTCAGTAAGAAATCCTTTGCAGTAAGAAATCCTCAAGCGTCCACATTCTGTTGGCAGTCCTGAGAGTTAGAGCAGGCTGTAAAAAGAGGTGCCAATACAATCAGACATCTACATGTCAGCAGATAAATTAACGTCATTAATGAAACTGGGATTGTCATTATCAAGGCCTGCAAAAGTCAAAGGCAATTATAAAGCTTCAGTCCTGCAGCAGAGCCTGATGTGTGTGGATGCACGAACAGGCTGAGAACCTGGCCACTGAGGTTTCCCTTACATATTCAAATGAATCATTGGCTTTTTATCTAGAGGAAATGTTTCCTTCTCTCAGGCATTTCCACGGGAAATCTTGCCAGTCCTACATCAAATGACTGGACTACTATATGAGATGGATGGGAACATTATAAAGAGATGGATGGAAATATTTTAAGAGATGACAGATGAAACCAATAATTCTCAGTTTCTTTATTACAATTCTTACCTGGCAAAAGCATCTGCATTGCTTTGCATCAGCAAGGTGACAAAAAGTGCCAGTTACACTGCAGAACTGCAGCCTCCAGGATTAGGCACAGAAAGGCAGAGTGCTGTTCAGCTGCTGCCTCTGAGACAACACACACAGCTCCTGAAAGGAGGCTGGGGGAAATCCTTCTAGGGCCCAAAAGAATCCCGTTGAGAAACACAAAATAACCCCAACCCTGGCACCTGCTTGCTTCTGTCCATTCCCAGGCTTTCAAGATAAAAAAGTGAAATGGAAAAAATGAGGCAATCTCAGAGCTAATAGATGAACATGAGGAAAGAGAGCAGCTGTAATCTTTTCAAAAACAAAGAAGGAGCCTGAGAAAATTATTGGTATTTCTTTACAACATCAGTGAGGGTCATTAAATTGTTAGAGTTTTTTTAACTGAGTTAAGACCTCAACAGTTGGTGAAAAAAAAAAGTCAGACTGGTGAGGTATGTGAGCCAGCCTTACAGATATATGTGGTTTCACATGGTTACTTTCCACTCTCTTAGGAGTGGAACAGGCATGGGTCCTTACTTTGCACAGAACAAAGACCTGAGGTTCTTTTGACTCTGAAAGCTGCAACTCCATATTAACTCTCACCTTCATATGTTCTGTTCCGCGTTTGTTGAACAATTTTTTCCCCATCTTTCTTACTGAAACCAATCTTCAGGACTTCCTGTAAAGCTAGAGCATAAAGAAGAATAGCATCATGGAATCCTTCCACAAACATGTTCACCTAAAAAAGAAAGAAGAAAAAAAAAAGAAACAATGGCAATTGACACATAACAAAATTTTTCTTTCCTAGGGAATTGATTAACCTACAAATGAACCAAAGTGACTAATTTGGAGAGTTAACTTTCTCAGCTGCTGGAACACAAAAGAATATATCTCAACAAAACCTCAGGGGGACAACAGCAGCTTCTGACCCGTTTTTAAAAACAGTTAACCACTATCTGCTGTTCTGGACACTCAAATCACACTTTAATGTTGTGTCTGAATAGCTCTGCAGATAGGGGAGAAATTTGCAGATCCCAGTTCCCATGCCCAGATGCACAAATTCTGCACTTGACCACGTGAGATTCTGTAAGGCACTGAGCACCCTCATCCCACAGCAGCGAGTATAACCCCCTCCCTCTGCACAGGGGACCCAGCACCTCTCAGGACTGGGAAGTAGGTTCTGTCATGATTTTTTTTGGAGAGCACAACTGGTGGATTTGCTTGTTTAATGATTACCACTTCCATTTCTGGCCGTTGTTCAGCCAAGCATCTTTCCATGAGCAAATGAGCAATGGAGAAAACTACTTACCCTCTCCAGTAAAGTGTTCTCTGGGACTGCCAGGAGAACCTTTTCCTGTTCTTTATAGTTTTCTCAGTAAGTGACAAAAAATTAATGAAATAACCCTAACCCTGCTTTATAGCCCTAATACACAAGAGGACTGCTGCCAATGAACCTTTGTAGACAACCTCCAGTTTTGGTCTGCGAGTCACAACAACACTTAACAGCTGAGTGCTGCAGAAACATTACAAGTTCACTCTGAGGCCTGATGTGCTTCAGTGGTGAAGCAGTAATTGTTTCAGGAGTGGAGTCTGGATGGAGACCCATCAGCAGAAGCTGATGCATCATGATCTGAGCAACACAGGTGTTTCTCTTCTGTAGGCAGCAACTCACATTTCAGCAGTGCAATGCACTCACTTCATGCACAGTAATTCAGAATGAATTATCTTTTCAGCTACATGAAAAATGTTCCCATCCACTCAGTATTGAGTTTCACAACAGTAAAAAAACCTTCTGACATCCTAGCAAAGGTGTAACCACATAATGGGGTCTCTTATTGCCATTTCCAGTGAATAACCTCTACAAATACTCTGCTGGACAGAAGCAACATTTAGCTTATCTTACACTTCAGTTTACCTAAACAGTTTAAAATGTTAGTAAAAGAAGTGCTACTCTAACTCTCACAGGTTTAGCTGGACATTAAAAATGTTAAAAGACAAAACATGTGGCCAGTGAACTAAATAACTGCTCCACAGATAAAAAGTATTACATAGTTGATTGGCTGACCTGAACTAATCAAACCTTGATAATGTAATTACATCCAAGACATTCCTTCACTTTTAAAGCAGTTGCCAACAGTAACAAGAATTTAAGAATTATTTACTGATAATATAAAAGTTTATATTGCTCTGACATTTAAAACTGGACTTTCAGTAACTCCAACCTATGCTGCAGTTAAATGAATCACATTCAGCAGGAGAAGAGCCCACAGTGGGGAGAGCAGTGCTACAGGAGGTGCAGAACAGCTCAGCTCACTCTGACAGCCAAAGACTGAAGGGCAGCTGCAGTTGCTCTGAGCTAGGAAGAAAGCATGAAAGAAGAGGTGAAAGTCAGGCTTTTTGAGGAATAAAAAGAGCTGATGGACAGAGTGCATACTAGGACAGGCTTTGCCAGCAGGGGCTTTAACTTTTCAGAATTGAGAAAAACCCAACCAAACCAAGAAACCACAAAGCTTGACAACTGCTTAATGTGCCAGTGTTAGAGTCCAAGTGGCCTGTGGATGATCAAACTTCAGCTTTCTTTATGTGACATTCTTTCTCTCAGAAGAGAAATTAGACTCTCCAGTAGCTTTACCTCCCTGCTGGCTGATTTACAGTTTGTGGCTGGCATTTGTTTCAAGGACAGCTATTTGTCACTTCTTTTGTCCATGGGCAAAGACCTCTCAGTGTAACACAGCAGCCTTCAAAATCCCTTCTGTCAGCTAATTTGCTCAACCTGCAATCTACTCATGCCACCAGCCTGAAAACCCTTCCGTAGACACTGCAGATTTGCCGGATAAGCCCTGTCAAAACTCACTTGGCAGTCTGGGAGGTTACTGCCACAGCCTCTTGCCAAAGCTCCACTTGGCCAAAACCCCTGACATTACACGTGAAAAATCACATTAGAAAATCGTCAGAATGTCATTTATGCCACTACTCAGTTGCTCACACAGAGACCCCAGCATTTTATCTCATGTTGCCAAGGAAGCTGAAACTATGGGTAAGTTATGCCATTTAAAATCTTCTAAAAGAGTAGCACTTACTGTTTGCAAATGTGATTGCACTCCCCAGCCAAATCATATGCTGGGCACACCTGAGACTTCACATTAATCCAGGAAGACATTTAAGCAGCAGTTCTTAAAAGGGGATACAGGATCCCATTAAGGGAATAAAGTTTTCCTGCATATCACCTCATTCAATCCTTTTCAGGATGCCACAATTCCACACAGACCATGGGTTGCACAATGTGTAGGACAGAGGAATATTAGAATGTGACATAATGGCTGCAAAACATTTTGAAGGGTTTGCTCTTTGCTGCAGAAAAAGCATTAAAAAGAGCTAGAGTATAAAGTTTACGTTCCAGGAATGCTTCAAACAGGAATGAGAGTAAATGTGAAGATGTCTTCACAGGCTGCTTAAAGGTGTCCATGGTAATTAATAATGTGTTAGTTCAACTTTAGATACCCTCAAGATAAAAACTGAACAGAATATAAAATCTATTAAAGGTCCACAAATCTTACAGGTAATTAAAAGGTTTTTTAGTTGAGCTCTAATAGAAAGCAGAATTTTTTGTTACAGTGTTTTCCATTTTCATTTATGCTGTTTTTTAATTACGGATGTGAGTAGAGCCCCAAATGCTGTGATCACAATTTGCATGTCAGATCTACTAAAATGTTGCTGTCCCTGGCCCATACTGCACAGCAGGGCCACCCCTCAATGTGGCAGCAGCGCCACTGGCAGCAGAGAAGCTGCCAGGTTTGCTGAAATCTTTGGAAGCTGCAACACAAATACATGGAAACCCCTTTCTGAGCTATCTTCTGCATTACTTTCACATTCCATTCTAACACCATATACCTAAAAAGCCAGTATGCTAACTGAATGCATAGCTGAATAAGATATATACCCCCCTTTTATCTTCCTGCCTTTCTTCTCTTAATTAATCATTTTCTATCAGAGAAAAGAAAACAACCAGAACCCAGCAACCCCTCTCAGTGGAAATCACATGCATAAATTTTACACAGTTCAGAGTTATAGTTCCCCAAGCAGCTATACTGTGACCACACTGTTCATATATACCAAGGTGTTAACAGCACACACAGCAATGCAAAATACTACCGATGTGGAAGACAGCCAAGCTACAGCCATGCAGGACCCATAATTTTCCATGTCCTGCCCACTGACTGTAAATTAAGATTATTCTCTTCCATCTGGAGCTGCCCAGCTCTGAATCAAGGCAATCACAGCAATTCGTACCACTTCCATGCTTAGTGGGGAGCATCATCATCACTTTTTTTTCTATTGAAAAGGCAAACAACTAACATTTCCCAAGCTTGGTCTCTGCATCTACTTTCCAGTACATCCACAGTGACTTTCAAATCGTCAAACTATAGTTCCAGTCCAAATCAGTGAGGACCCTAGGGAACTGCAGAGGGCTGTACCCAGACATTTTGCAAAAATCTTACCAATTTACGTGTTTGACATGATGCTCCTACTGTCTCACTGTTTCAGTGTATCTCAATACAAGTATTTTTCTAAGAAGTTGCAATTTTAACTGTCAGTTCTCTCTTTTGAATCCTCCTTTACAAGCCTTGTAATTATGATCCATCCTTTATGAGCTTTTCTAAGAAGTCCTGACAGGTAACTACATTCTCTTACATACATTCTTGACACGTATCTTTGGTTGTCTTCTGCTGACTCACTATCCAGCACTATTCCCTTAACTCTACAGCAGTGATTTCTTTCTTTAATACCATTTGTTGATGTTACATATTCCCATTCAGGACATTGCCACAGACCATGCTGTTCTAAGTACTTGTTTATAGTCCTGAGACCATCAAGGGCCCTCAGCAGTTCCTTGATGAGTTGCTACAACCTTGTTCTGAGCTGCTCAAATCTAGAACAGCGTGTTCATGATTCCCATACAGTAGATGACCAATATATAGAAATGATTCTTGTTTAACTTTTTTAAGATGAAGTATCATTATTACAAATTGATTTTGTGTTAAACTTCTGGTTTATGTAATCCCAGTGAGAAACTCTAGGTGGAACTAATACGTAGATTGAGAACATGAAGCTGAGGGGAGAATATTCTTACACCTGAGCATTACCTGAGAATAGGTGAAGTGCATTTCAAACCAGCAAAGTCACATGCAGTTTCAGCTTTGCAGTGATGTCCTACTGCTGTAACACTACCAGCTTATCATTCTGCATGCTACCTCCATAGCAGGATTATCACAGCTTCCACTGACCCACCATCCATCTCCTTAGATCCTCACAGGATTTCTTAATGCAACAGAAACTCACAGAGCTCCCAAATATCACTCATGGAAAACAGCCACTCCCATGCACTGGGACAGGGATTTCAAGGATTCGCAAGCAGAACAAATGCAAAGCCATGGGATACACCCACAGTCAGCTCTCATAAACAGCGTGTCTTGGGGTGCCGACAGACAGGGATACATCACCTGACCTGTTCCACAGCACTGTGGAACCGAAGCAGGAGCTGGGAAGGAGGATAAAGCTGTAAGGCAGTTATCAAATCTGTGTGTTTAGATGCCTAAGACTAAAAGCACAGACTGTTCACTTAGGCAACCATACTGCTCTCCTACTGGATCTTGGTGCTTCAAACAAACAGTAAGAGAAAGGAAAAAATAATAGAAACACATGCTTTCTGTGGAGAAGGCCATTTCCTTAATATTTAATTAAAAAATGAAAAAGAATATATGGCATTACACTGAATTCTGGGCAATGCAGCCATAGCCAAGGACAGCCTCATGCTGTAGTCACTGATATCTAGTCTCTGTAAATATATAAATGGGCACCTGCTCAAGAACAGATGAGGCCAGAACTCAAGATGTGGTTTTCTAAAGGAATATAACTATCCAAACTTATTTTATTATTTGGAGCTGGAACTCACATCTCTCCCTAGGAAATGAGGAAGAGCATAACAGTAAAACCTTGGGTGTATCTAAGAGAGATTTATTTAAGTACTGTTGCAACAATTTCATCTTTCACTGGGAGTCAGTGTTTATGTGGAAATCCATAAGAGATTTTTCTTACAGGGGAGCATGTGACTTTATTACTGGGATTCTGCAAACTGAGGCTTATCCTCCACTCTAAAATTATAGCCTAAAAATTCAGCACTGCAGCTGAACAAGACATCACTAGCCTTTAAGGAGGCTTCTTCCAACAAGGCTGCCTGCTTGTGTTCATCTCCTTGCCAGTATTCACTGGAGCAGCAGTGATGCTGGGAGCAGAAGAGATGAGGTGAGTGTGCTCCACCCAAGCACTCTGCACACCAGGCTGTGTGTCCCTGGCACGAGGAATCTGCAACTGGAGCCCACATTTAGAGAGTCTCGGGTGCAAGCATTGCTTGCAGCTCATCAGCCACCCATCTCCACCGTGAAAGAGCCTGCATGCACCATTTGAGACACAAGATGTATAGCAAGAGTCCTGCTTTTTTCTGCACTTTCTGTTTGATTTGGACACAAAGATGCTGTGCTGCAATTAAGTTCATTTCTTTAAGGGTGAGCCCATGCTTCTGCCTGCACTATTCAGCTGGTACACGAGCTGATGTGCACTCCAGGCATGCCAAACCACGGCTGCCTTTGCTCCACTCAGACAAGAGGATGCTTACTCCAACAGGACTGAAGTACCACTAGTGACAAACTTTCATTCACTTTAAATCCAATTGTACACCAGAGGACAGACCTTTGTTCCATGAAAAGGTCTGCTGAAATAAATTAACAAAAAGAAAATAAAAGTAAATTAACAAATTACAGCAATATCTGTGATTTACTTTAAAAAGGCAGCCAAATTCAAGGAGTTAAGGGTATTTGTCAGTGAAGGTTATTTTCTTGCTGTAGAAAGAAAACTAACCACAAAGCCAGCTCCTTTGCTCTTGTATGTCATCTCATTCTTCAAGCCTTCCTCCTTGTTTTTCTTAATACCCCATTCTTGAACAACTAGTAGATTTACTCACAGTCATCTGGCTGGAGCAGCCACAAGTTCCTCCATTGTCTCAGTGGTGAACTGAAGCAAAAAGCTATTCAGTCCCAGACTACAGGGTAGCTGTGCTGTGAAATGTCAGCTAAAACACACCAGGCTACAGTGACAACCCAGATACAAAGGCGTGGAGAAACCCTTCCACCCCACTGCCTGCAAAAGCTGCCTATTCTTCGTTTATTGCTTGCAACACTCTCCTATGGTTATCTAAAAAATATCTGTAAACCCCCAGTGCCTGCTGCCAACAGGCTGGGCAGAAATTTCCAGACAGTGCCAAAATGAGCTCCTTCCATTAACCAAAGAAAAAGGAACTGTCACCTCAGCAGAGTTAGAACCTTACCCACAGTCAGTTCACATCACAGGGCCCTGAGTGCTGCACTTAACCCATGGCCTGACATCACTGGGTTCTCAGACTTCCCCCAGACCTCCACTGGCACGGCCAAAGCAGGGGCAGGCTGAGCTGAGAACTTCCCTGCTCCCGGAACAGGATGCTCTTCTGGACCAGACTTTTCCCCATGAAAACCTCTCTGGGATTTCTTTCTGGCTCTGTCCATCACGTTCACCAATTCCTTCTGCAAGCTGCTACCAGCCACTTTACCCCTCTGTGGCTTTGGTTCCCGCATTACCTTTTAATGTTTCCCTCAAAGGGGTGAAATTGATGCATCTAAGGTACTGTTTTGTACCAGAAATCAAGTACCTACAGAATAATCATTTAGGGGAATTTCTCCTTTATGTATGCTTTACACACACACTATTCACCTTTATAATTTACCTCTAAAGGGCTCCAGGTCACCTGTCAAGGAAAAGGATAGAATCATAGAATACATTATTGTGCTCCTGCAGCTAAGGTGAAATATGTTTATAAAGCCTCTCTAACACCAGATAAACAACTAATGGAAAGGATCTCTAACACATAGCACTATACTATGACTGCTTGAATACTGAAGGGATCTTAACTATAAAAGGTATAGTTGTCATTTATAAAATTAACCTTCCTACTTTTTTAGGATTTCTTGCCTTCTAACAAACTATGTGGTCATTCTTGTGATGAGTTAACCATGTCCAGAAATCATACATACAGTCATAGTGGTGAAAACACAAGAGCTATTAAAGAAATTATTCTTTTCAGATGAACACACACACAGAGAGAAACTAAATTATGCTTGAATCCCCATTGGTAGTGTGATGATAATCTGTTCTACAGTTGCAATGAATGCTAACATTTTAAGCTAGCATTTAAACTAGGATATTTTAATTGCTGATAAACACTTAGAAGAAAAAAACCACCACCCCAGTCCTTCCATTACATATTAAGTTTTTGATGTCAACAGGCAAAAATGTTTTACAAGAAGGAACATATCTCAGTTTTTGGGATGACAGTCACTCATCTGAAAAAATCAGTTCCACTTGCTAAAATAAGTTAAAATTATTTAAATGAATACAGAGCTAGGACAAACAGGAAGGACATTTTTGTTAAATGTTTATCCTTGTACAATGTGCAATTGTTTTGGGTTTTGTATTTCTAACATTATCACCAAACCACAAAAATCACAGACATATTTTATTTTTTTGTAATAAAAATACTCAAGATCACATCAGTTCTCACACAAAACTCAGAGAAATCACTGTGGAGACAACTCATGTGCTCAAACTGAATTTACCTGTGCTACGCTAGCCAGTGGGCTGGTAAAATCTTGGATGGGGCAAAAACCACATCTGATGAAAATGACCATTTGATTTCTGCTTTGAAGCAGATTAGCACAGACTACCCAGCAGAGCATTTGCCTTTACAGCCTTAAGGGTTTTACAAACACAAATAATTTAGACACAGCCAAAAGTAGTGCTTAGCTCAAAAGTATGCTTGGAGCTGGGATTAGTCATCTAAGATCCTTATTCAGTACCAGGCAAAAATTAGGCACGAAAAACCAGGATTCACAAGAACCAGCACCCCACCTCACCCTTGCCAGCAGAGGAGGTGGAGAATGAGGGATGATTCGACCCTTACTCTCACACAGGCAGGTAACAACTCCCCACTGCATGAACTCACAGTCAAGCCTTTACAAAAACCCCACAGGGCACCAGTCCTTTTAAATTCCCTGCCCCAGGCCTACTACTGCTGTGCTGCTCAGGATCCAATCTTTGCTTTCAGAAAATCTGAATTCCAGCCTTCCCCTGCCCTGCCTGCAGGGCATGCTGAGGTGGAGGCACTTCTGGAACTGAAACCCAGGTGCTGGGGGAGAGGTATGACCTGCCAAGACCTGGGGGACCTCTGGGCTGGGAGTAAATCATTTGCCAGAAGAGCCCACCTGAGGCTGTGGTTGCTATGACAAATGATCCTTTTATTAAATACCAGGGTAAATGGGCATATGAACTTGAAAACTTTAATGGCATGGAACTAATGCAAACCCTCAGGCTGCTATTAATCATGCTCCCATTCCAAATCATTTAAAATTTAACTATTTGGTTTTGTTATTTTCTTTCAGAGAGTAGATATTTGATGAAAGGTGTTCAGCTGCCTGATTAACCATCCCTTTGCTGGTGTACCTGTGAGGATCCCAGTAGCCCAGGCGAGGTACAGCAGTTATCTCAGCAGATATTTGTGTGTACCTGTCAGCAGGCAGTAAGGTTCCTGCTACAAACCTGAAACACATCCTCCCACCCTTCAGCAGCAGCATGGTAGTTAATACCTCTAAATCTGAGGATTTCCAGCCACTCCAAGAAACCAAAACCTCTCATAGCTGCTTGCATCCTTATTGACTGTCTGATCCCTGAAATCTTCCATGGTTTTGCTGTCTAAGGTATTTTGTAGTCTGCAGGCTGGTGGGCTAACTGGATGCATTGTACACACGCATTTCCCATCAAATGTAAATGTCCTGCCTAGTGAATGTCACCTTGTTCCCAGCCACGAAGCAAAGGGCGTCCTCACCTACCCTCCTCCCATTGTCCCATGCCCCTTTCTCATGCCCCTCTTATTCATTTGCTCTGGGACAGAGACACTCCTTGTCTTTTCAACACGCTTTGATATATTACTTCTTTTTAGAACGGGCTAGACCTTCTCATGTCTGTCCCAGACTTCTCTTCCTAATGAAAAAAGTACCTACTAAAGGGAGAAGGAAAGTTTTGAGTATCCTCCTGTGGGTTCCTGTGCCTCCTTGCATGCACAAGAACACCGCTGCCTTTATTCACACAGCCCGTTCTCACAGGCCAACTACATTACCCCCTGTGCATTAGCAAAACTGCTAAATATCCCCTGGAAGAAAAAAAACAAAAACCAAAAAGTCAGAGCTGGCAGCATTGTACGCTGACCTTCTCTTACAGCCCAGCAGAGCGGAGCACACCCAAGCCCTGATGCCTGTCCTTGCTCTGCCAACACTCACTCACCAAGGTGACCCGACCAACCCACGGGACTAGCCTGCCCTTCTGCTAAAAGATTTGTCCCTCTGGAGAACGAGCCCTCCCCAGAGCTACATTTACCTTAACCTCTAAGTACTCAGCCATAAGAAATGAATGTGCTGACACAGCAGTTCTCAGACTTGAGGTGTTACTGACTGCCACCTATACTGGTTTTTCAGAAGACTTGTCACTTGAAAATCACAAAGCTAGACCCTGCCCTGCTGTCATTCAGAACCACTTTCACAGTACCAATACCCCAAATGAGTTGAAAAAAGCTTCCCTGGAACACCTCAGTGTGGGAGCTGCCAGTGTGGAGGCAACATCTCTTCTTCTCTGGTGCTCTCAAACAAGGAATTTGCATTTCTGGCCTTGAAGAACTGTTCTTCCTCTATATCGCTAAAGAAAACAAAGCATGACTCCTTCCCCACACCTCCTGCCACCCTCCTAATCAAACTCTCCGATTAAACTGCTTGGCTCAGACAGCATCCAAACACTGGACTCTTAACCCAATCTGTGTTACCTCAGTGTGAGGGTACCAGCACAGACAGCTGAACTCTCCACAGCACCCAAGGTCTGAGGCTGGAGCACCCCATCAGCAATCTGGCAAGTGCAGAACAGCTTCCAGCTGCCTGCAACACCATCCTGGCCTGAGGCAGACTCACCCAAACCTCCTCTTCATGCCTTGTTGAGCTGAATATTTTTTCAGTAAATAATGAAACTTCCAACCCAGTGTTATTTTCATGAGATATCCAGAGAACAAGACTCACAGAAAAAGGTAGCAGCTCCTAAAAAGTCTGTTAAGCAAAGGTATTTCATTTATCAAGTGACATTTTATGCAAAATGAGATACAGAGTTTACCTCTTCCTTCATTCAAACATCTCAGAGCCAAACCTGAGGACCATTCTATACCAGTATCAAAAATCCTACGAATTTACATTAAAACAATACCTCAATGGGATAAAGTAGCTTTTGGATTACTAGCAATGCAAACAGCATGGAGAAGCACTAAAAACAGGAACAGTTTATGAATTTTGCAGTGTGTGACATATTTTTCACACTTTATTAGTGGAAAATAAGGTGCATTTCTAGCAAGTACTTCAAAGAGTGCCTTACCCATAAATGTCTGAGTGCCTATTTAGTAAAGTGGAATGTGAATATCTGTGAAATCCAAGTAAGAACATGGGACTATGGAAAATATACAACACATCCATGAAGATTGACTCTAAACTTTTACATTCCCAAAGAGCTCAGATGTTACTATTTCCAGATATACACACAATTTTGTCCTATCTTCTCCATGGTTTAAGATAGCTTCAAAAATATGCTTAGATGGGCTAGAAAAACTAAACAAATCCACTGGAAAAGAGAAGAGTAATTTCTTTCTTTTACTGTCTTTTATGACATCTGCTACCGGCAAATAACTTACTATTACACTGTAGTTTTGCCTAAGACCCTGACATGGATGACACTGGTCTTTCATACCACTGAGAAAGCATTAACTTCAGAAAAAAACCAAAAGTGTCTGCTCTATTTACAAAATTTAGAAGTCCACAGTTCAATACTCCTCTTGCAGAAAATAAAGACATTCTCATTAATTCCAAAGGGTGAAGGGTTGGTCGTGAAAATCCTGAATATGTTTTACTAATAGAATTCATCTTGTTAATAAGCTGGCATGTGAAACCGTTTTTTCCGGCTGCTGAAAGCAGCTTGTGGTTTGCTTTTATTCTTTCGAACACAATTAGCAAAGCACTCCAACAGCTGAATAGACCCATTCATTTGAACAAATTATCCCCTGGCAGGGTCTGGGGGGTTCTTTTTTTTTTTTTCCCCTTAAATCTCCTCAAAACTCCCTCCCATCCTCATGCAGTCAGAAGACACAAAAGCCTGCCTGACATTAATCTCGCCTGCCTGTGCCTGAAAAAAGACAAGTGAGAAGGACGCTGCTGAATAAGTTACATTTTCAGCATCTCAGCTACAAGACTGAATTGCACCCTTCTCCCAACCTTATCTTAGCTGTTGTGCAATCCTAATTAAAAGGCTGACGTAAGGAATACACACAGGGAAGAGTCTGGCACGGATGTTATGGATGAGATGATAAAGTTTATGAGCACAGCTACCTCCCATGTAGCTTTTGTAGTTAACTGTTGGAGCTAGAAAGGTTGCTTTTGAGTGCACCATTTCTCATTGCAGAGGGGTGAAAATGTTAAATAAAACAGAGTTTCCCTTTCTAATAGGGAGTAGCAACTTGCTGATCTAATTAATCTGCATAGCTCATTCTTTCACTGAGATAACTTTACTGGCAAGTCAGGCTCCAGTTCCCTTCTCCTGATGCTCATTTTCAGGGTGAAAAAGGCTGTGGGTAGGTTAAAACCCATGCATCCACCTCGTGAACAATGCTGTCATGTAGTTAACATAGCAGAAATATTTGTTTAATTAGTTACATTTTCAGCTTTTAAATGAGAAGTAAAAACAAGCCCTGGGTGGTCTGTAACCTCAGAAGAGCAAATACTCCTGGCTGTAAAATCATCTGAGCTCAGAATACTGGGCTGGCCATAAAAAAAGCATTTATTGAATCCTAGGCCTGAATCAGGAACAGAAGGTGCATTAAGAACTTCCAAACTGCATGCTACCACCAATTCATTAAGTGTTCAGCATTATTTAATAAAAATGGCTTGTGCATATACTTTAACTGAAACACTGTTTATTCATAAACATTTTTAACTACAGTATGTAGTGTTGGGAATTATTCACACACCAATTCAGAGGCAGTTTTAAATTCTTCCTTCAAGTAATTGCATGCAATTCTCAGTGCTGTCTGCCTCAACTAGGCTATAGGTCTGCAAGTAGAGCTTGCCCTGTATTTTGCAATTAAGCCAAAAATCTTAGTTGGTTTACAGAGACCAGGACTCTCTGCTCTTAATGTGTTGTTAATGCATTAAGATTACAAAAGTAAGAAAACTGCCATTGTATGTATAAAAGCATTAAAACGATTCTACTGCATGCCTGATCTCCAAACATTAACAGGTTTTTGAAAATAATTCCTCTTCTTTTGCTTATTTTATCAGAGAAGTCGATCTCCAGGCAGGCACAAAATAAAATGGTCAGGCTCCCTCCAAAACTACAAGATGTTTCTTGAAAAAACATGAGACACTGTTGAATGCTGAAATGATGGCTGAGCAGATTTAATGCTTTAGCCCACAGCTCTTTGGGTTACATTAACATGACAGCACTGCTTTCACACTCAGAGTGGTGAACAAGCAAACTAACAATTTTGCTAATGGACTCAGGCAGCTGTTGCAATGGGACATTACAATGGGACACTGCAGACAGGAAACATCATCATTGCCCCTCCTATGCAACCCAAAGATTCTAAGATGCTTTCTCAGAACCTCCCTGACAATCTCATTTTCAATGCTGTATAGTTAAAAGGTGCTAAAGGAAGTTTTTCACTTCCCAAGAGAGATTCCTGAAGAAAATGTCTTTTCCACACTTTCCTGCTCACAAAAAGGCACAGGTTCTTCCACCTTCCCCATTTCCACATTGTAACACCCACACAGAAACAACAGAAACTTCTGACCTGGGAAAGACATACCCAAAACACGTTTTTCTATTTTCTGTGTGATTTCACAGCTGGAGATGAAGACAGCCAACACTCTTTGACCTGTTCCTCCTCCAAGGGCCGTATGAGTTCTGCATCTGGCAGTGGGACAGCTGCTGCTTTAGGACTTTGCCCTTTCTGTCTCCCTTATCTTTCCTTCTGTCATCTGCTTATTTTCCATTTTTACGATATTCTTTTTTGGTAGATAATAATGCCTTTAGGATTAGTGCTGGCAAGAGGCCAGGACAAAATGGCAGCAGTCATGACTTTTGTTGGAGTTAGGGTCACTGTGAGATAATTTAGACCATGGGCCTGGGGCCCCGTTTTCCCATGACATTGGAAAAATCCACACAGAAAAGGAGACACACTGAATGCTTCAAACCCAAACCTCCCTAAGCGCCTCCTCCTGGGACACAGCTTGCAGAAAAGAATGAGGACTGTATTTCAACGCCTGTGGATAGGACTTGAGATGGGCTGTACTATTGATTATCTTTCCACACAGTTTTTGTTTTCAGGAGCAGAATCCAGCAGAGCAAAATCCATCTCTGTCACTTCCCACCCACTCAGCTCAAGGACTTTCCCTCCCAATATTCCTCTGGAGGACACAGCCTTGCTTAATGCACACCCATGCCACTTTTCCCCATGCTGCCAAAAAAAGCACTCTTAATGGGTGCCCACTACCCACAAATTTTTCAGAGGGCAAGGAACTGGCCTTCAGCCTGGCTTTTTGTTTTCCCCCATTAGTTTTCAGAATGTTTATTTCTTCTTAATCCTGAAGGCTACCCCAAAATATTTCTCCTCTGAACAGGGCAGCAGGACAATCAGTTAAGGGAATATGATGCATCTCTTTCCCACTGTCCAAAGTGGGGAAATATATAATCCATCATAAATGATGCAAAGCAAGCTAGAAAGTTAAAGTTCACACGCCGTCATGGAAGAAACACAGCCAAGGGTTTTTTTGCTATACTCAACCACAGACTAACTCTCTTAGAGACATTTCATTTTACCATTGTTAGAAGGCTGTGAAAAAGCAGGTAGGGGAGGCTCGGTGTAAGTATCCATCCAATACCAGGATACTCTGCACCTGAAACCAAACCTCCTTCCCCCATAGCCATGACCTGTATTTCCCCTACAGAGAGCTCCAGATCCCAAAGACTTTCACCCTGAGGCTGCCTGTGAGCCAAGGATTCATGTTTCAGAGGGCAGGAAGCTGTGGTAGGTGTACAGAGATTACAAGATGTTCTCTGTGACCCAGCAAGAACAGATTGGGAAGTGAGAAGAAAGTCGGGTGAGAAAGGAAGAACAGGAAGAGGAGTAGGAGAGGCAGCAGCAGGAGGGGGCCCATACAACTGCCTGGCCCTAGCAAAGGCTCACAGCTTTGTGTGAAGGAGTGCTTGGAACAAGGGAAAGGACTCTGCATCACAGGTGGAATTGAGACACAAGGGGAGGCAGCCCTCAGAGCCAGGCAGAAGATCAAGGATGAGATGGCAGGGAGCCAGCCCCCACTACTGTCAGGAGCAGTGACAGCACACACAGCAGCCACAGGATGAGGAATGACAACAGAGGACTTCTGGCAGTGCGTGTGAAGCTCTGAGGAAGTCTTCCCAACAAACACATTAGCCTGCAAAATCTCCCCCATGCTGGCACAGGGGAATTTGCTCTCCCCTAGATCCAGTCCTGCTTGACCAGAACAGGGCTTGTATCTATGCAGCCCCAATCAACATTGCACAGGGTTTGCAGTGAGTGCCCATACTAAAGAAGAGGAAAGCATCCTCTTGCCTGCCTCTAATCCACCCACAGACAGCATCCTCAGCTCTCAGCAGTATAAGGCTTTTCTTATCTGGGGAGATGTCACAGTGCCCAGACTAAAAAAGAAGCCACAACACTGAAGATGAATGGATCTTAAGTATTTAAAATCACATTTCTCACCAACCACAACCATAGGGACATAACAGGTTTTCAAAGGACATAGCTTGCAAAGTGACATCTGCTAAAGACACGTAAGAGAGAAAAGGGAAGAACAGCACAAATTAAAGTCCCATGTTTTCTTCAGAACTCATTTAGCAGGCCCTTCAGAGAGCGGCACCTTGAAATTATGAGTTGGGGTTTCTCAACTAACCCAAGACAAAACACACCAACAAAAGACAATGACTAGATTTTGGAAATATCACAGGAAAAATATAAACCACTCTCGTGATTCAAATTTAACATTTTAGGTAAAATATTTTAATAAAATACATTCACATTCTAAGAAGCACAAGTTTTTTAGAGGTAGCCAAAGTTATACAATAAACTGTAGGAAAGGTTATTAATTCTTTAACACAACATTCAAGCACAAGCTGATGAACTAAAGATGGACACAATGCTTAAAGCAGAGGTGAGATGTGAGCCTAAGTAGAACCTGGAAAATGAAGGGTTTGGGCTGCTTTCTTGAGTTTCAGGCTCTCATTTCCTACAGTTAAGGACTGACCAAACCCTCTTCAAGCCTCTTTTCTTCATAAGCATGTTTGGAAAGTTGACACTGCACCACGGTGAAGGCTAACTGTCTGGACAGTACTTGTTATCAGCACGCAGAAATCACTGCAGGTATGTGCTGCACATTCTTGCTTCTACAGATGACTTTTCTATGAAAATGCCTGCTGAACTACGTTAGCAGTAGCTCAAAAGCAATTTTCGAAGGCATTTTCCCCCTTTTTGAGAGGTTAAAAAAAAGACATACATTCCCACATCCACCTATGGAAGACAGTAGCATTCCCCAAGGTTTAAAGCACCTTGCAAGGACTCTGTTGATATATTTGACAGTTCAAAATAAAAAACCAGCAACTACTTAAATATGCTTTGTCAGGAGATAATACCCCTTTTCTCATTCACATCAAGAATGACTCTATCAGATGCAATATAGATAGTGTAACTTTTTGAGACCGGATTCTAAAAAAAAAATAATTATTGAGAGAAAACAAAAAAGAAGGCTATGTTTATTTGCCTGTTAAAAAAGAGACGTGATTGGTGGTAGGTAGAGTGAAAGAGACCTACCCTTCCCCAGCCTTTCTGCTGATGAACCAGGAGATGAGCACAGGACTACTGGTCATGGATGGTGGTGCACAAATGTAGTGCACATAGAACAAGTCTTTCCTTCTAATTTGCATTATTCTAAAAACAAAACCAAAACAAACTAACAAAAACAAACCAAAAAAAACCAACCCCCAAACCAAACACCAACACAAAACAAACAAAAAAAAACTTATATGTGCAACAGTATGATTTTGCAACAGGTGATTCTGTCCTGATAAGGTCTCACTGTTACTGGTGCTTTAATTAGGAGCATGTTTTTGAAGATGCTATGAACTGAAGACTGTCGTCAAGTACTTACATAGTCATCCTCATGAAGACCTTGCTTCTGAACAGAACTTTTCACCTCCAGGGAAAACTTCTCAAACTCAGGCTTCACAGTCCTCAGCAGAGTGACAGTTTGGAGGTAGGAGTATGCTTTCTTGGCTTCAAGGTCATGTTTGTCTCCTCTTCTCCAAGAGCCATTTCCTAAAGGGGAAAGCAAGCATATTTTGAAACTAGGTACCATTATGGGATTCCTTTATCCACCCAAAAGTCGCCTTTTCTGGTTGCTGGGGAGATGGTAAAGGACAAAGGAGAGCTGACACTTCTTCAAGGTGTGCAGGAAACTGGGCAGTGAGGAACAGCTGCTAAGAAGTAAACAGGCAATCCAAAGGTAAATCTTAATCCCATTATGTGTTTGCTTGTCGTACAAGGGTAGGATAAATCCTAAGTGTGAGATGGCATCTTGGAGCAAAACACATATGCCAGATCTCAAATACAGAGATATTGAAGTTAGAAGAAGTAAGAGAGGATTCAAGCACAAAGTTTTTGTTACACATCACTCCCCTTGGACCGTCAGAAAGGCACCAGTGAAGTCAAGAGCACCGTCATCACCCTGAATGGGAGGCAGATGGTGAAGCTCTCCCGCTGTGGTCAAGGACAAAACCACGCATGCCATGGCTGCCAGACCAGCCCTGCTTTTAATGGAAAAGGAATACACAGAAATAAAACTGAACCCAGTGCCTACGCTGCCTGCACATGTTTTGTGTCACAGCAAGGGAACAATTTAACTCAGACCACTAGTAAAGAAACCACATTTTTAAAAAGTGGAAGAGCTGACTGGTTGTTTATTAGCAAAGAAGTCCTTCTGACTAACAGATCCTGGCCTTTGCAGGCCCTGAGATCTTAGTCCAAAGCTTCAGGAGGTCAGTGGAAAGGTTCATGTTGTTTTGGAGCAGATTTTGTGCTATTCGATGTAAATGATCACTAAAAAAGGCTAGAGGGAACAGTGGTAGCCCTAAGCAGTGAGCCTTTAAATGCTTACAGGTAATTAAAAGCTAGACAGTCATTTTATTTTTTGAACAACAGCAACAAGCTCCATTATGGCTAAATGAGCCAAGACAAAAACTAATGCTAAATTCCCAAGGTGACCTGGAGGCGCATAGGAACCTGAAACCAGAGAGGATGTGGGTATTTTGCTTGGGTTGAGGACAATGGTGCCATTTGGACCAAGAGAAGCACGTTGTTTGGGAGTAGAGATGTTAAGGGAAATGGAGTCCAGGTATCAAATCCATGGTGCTCCTTGCACAGTGCTTCCCAGCTGCATCATGGGGCTGGCAAGAGCAAATTCTTGGACCTGAAGCAGGTAAACAGAGCTTGCATTTTGTCCTCCCAGCACCATGGCACTGCTGCTGTGACTTAACTGAAGATGTGCTCTGCTTCCTCAGAGAGCACAAAGGAAGGAGTAAAGGACCTGCATGTCTCTGGGGATAAGTCCTTTCTCCTGCAACCTTTGGGTCCAGGGCAGCTCCTGCCAGCCCCAGCACAGGGCAGGAGACACAGGAACACCTAAGCATTTTCACCTCTCTTTTCCACACCATGAAAGCCTCATTTACTGCAGCTCAGCACCACTGTAATCTTTAGACATACTGTGAATTTTGCTTGCTTTTTTTTTTTTTTTTTAAAGTGATTTAATTGTTTTAGGAAGAAGCTGTAGATGCATATGCCTTGGTTTAGGGATTTATTTCCAGTACAACGTCCAAGAACCACATACACAGAACCCTATTCATCACACCTAACAGAGACACTGGAGAGCAACTAACATCCCTCTGTCTGGTGTTGCCACCCTTCCCTTCAGTGCCTGCACCTGTCCTCTTTGCTGCTTTCAAAGAGAAGGAAATGCACCTCTGGCAGTTGTAAGCAAGCACGTCTTGCTACCTTCCCCAACAGAGAGTACAAGCCCTGCAGAAGCCTCAAAGCTGAACAGCTTCTGCCCCAGATGGGCACCTGCATTTTAGAGGTACAGGACTCCAGAAGAACAGCAGAGACTACAGCACAGAGGGCTTTGCTACAGCTTTGCATTTGCAAATGCAAATAGCTGAAAAGCATGAGATTATAGACACAAAAAAAAAGAGAAGGCTGTGCTGGTAGAAGGTAACTTTCTGCCCTGGGCACTATGCATGTTTCTTCTTTAAATCCTGACACTGGGACTGGGACTGTCACTTGCATAACAGCGTTCCTAGAATAATTTACATATTTAAATTCCTTCATGGATTGTTTTGTGGGAGGTCATCTTGTTACAATACTTGTGTACAATTATTGCAGTCTTGGCATTTAATAAGCGTGTTCTTCTGAAAAAATTAGAAATATTCAGAACAGAGGGCAACAACAAACTGCAATAAAGTCATCTGAACACAAAGACAATGCCAATTGCCCAATCACACCCACTCTTAGGTTTTATGAAGTACAAAACCTAATATCTCCAGGCAATGGGAACAAGGATTTCTGGGGGAATTTCTCTACACTTCTCTAGTGTTTCCTTTGCACATGCAGTGACTATATGCATAAAAGTCAACTTCTGATGCACAGTCATTTCATTCTACATGGGAAACACATGCACAAGCAGAAAAATTGGTTTAAAAGAAATGTCAGGAAATGCCAGATTCTAATTACACTACATCAGGAGTTAGACAGTTTTCATTAATCCCTCAGAAAAGGTACAGGAAGACTGGACTACCTGTGATGCAAAGGAGGGTGGTGATGAGGCTCCCACACTGGTTTTGAATGTTGCTCTACAACTTTGTCTTTTAGATATCTGAGCGATTTCCTTCTTACCTGGCAAAATCTGGCATCCTTTAGCTAATCTTGATGATATATGTAGCAGTACCTGTACTTCTGTACATTATCTAGATCTCTGAATTCACAGTTACATACCTACATTATTTAGTGTGTCACAGCACTGTTTACTGTGAAATAATCTCAGACGTAGTAGATGGGTAACTAGGTTTATGCAAAAGAAGTTCTGATTAACAGATTAATTTTTTTAAAAAATATCCTTTTTTGCCATCAGTCACTTCTGCTGGCCAGCCTTTGCAACTTAAAGAAAGTAAACCCCCAAACTTTTCCTATTTCTTGACTTCCACTTAGTTTTTAACTTGAAAAAACTTGAAATGAATTTGTTATTGTAGTGGATTAGTTAAAGCAGTCTGCAGGGAGGAAATAATTTTCTCCTACATCTTCAAAAGAAGCTGCTCCTTTCAAGAGCCATGTTACACTTCAACAAAACTTGCCCCAGCTTCAGCCATCTGACGTTTGATCTCAGCAAACACATTGCTCCAATATTACTTTGAATTTAAGTGAGACAGCTGCACCAGCTGAGAGCAGGTATAGTCCCTACCATGCAGTGATGTAACATGCAGTTACAATTATATTTTGGCATATAGGTATATTAGGTATATTTCAAAAAGAAAATGCATTTAATTTACATTTTGAAGTCACATTTTAGTTTGACAAAAATGACCCCTTTTTTTTAGTGGTGTAAACAGTCACTTTTTCTCACTACGCTCTAGAAAATCTGGACTGCTTGTGTCCCATCCAGTGCTTTCTCTTTAACGCAGCATGGCTGAATATTTTTGCAGACAGTCTGTGATCAAAAGATAAATAAATTAGATGTGTGGATGCCCCAGCACAGAGATGATTTCTGGAAACCCAAACCCTGCAGCTGCTCATGGTGTTGCCAATCACTCCTTCCAGCCATCTGCTCAGACCACAGGTCACCAGGCTGCCAGGAATGCCCCTGCCCTGAGAGCTGGCAGTCACATGGCTGGGGATGGTGTAAGTCACCTAGACCTAAGCACACACACTGCAGAATGGGGTACCCACACCATAACCAGTGTCTCTGTGTGGTCCTACCTCCTTGAAAAGTAATTAAATAACTTATTGCTGTGACATATTTGGCATCTTGTGAGCCACCTGGTAGCAGCTATAGCCACAAGGCCTGTTTCATTTCCTGCAACACCACAGCCCCAATGGAGATAACTGCAACAACAGGGAGAGACAGTGGTGTTTTCTGGGACTCGGTGCTGCGTGTTTTGAGGCTAACAAATCTAAAAATACTCCCAAGCTTACAAAAGACTTTGCAACACACTTGGGCAAGAAAACCATTACCATATGATGAGCTGTTGAAGAGTTCAATATTGAAGAAAGCATAGTCCCCGTTGGTCATTCCTTGCCGATGAGCAGCCAACATGATGTTCCTGATAGTGTCACCGCTGGCACACATGATTACAACTGGAAGAAAATGAGAAACATAGATAAGAAGTAGCTCAAGAACTTCAGAGAACAGCCTGTGAAGCAATAATGCTTCCAGACACAGTGACCCCAGCTGTCCTCCCAGTTTTGCAACAAACAAGAAAACACAGTTTGCAAACAGAGCTGATTTCCCAAAGAGCTGACAAGATAGGTAGTGAAAACAGAGAGCTTCCTCTTCCCTCTGAAGGTAATTAAATAGAGCCACTGTGTGACCTGTTTTTTCATCCCTGCAAAATATAAGTTCTGGTTCCAAATTTCTCTACCTGCGTGTGTTTGCGGACTAGACCACAACCACAAGCCTCTGTTGCTGTTTTTAAATGGACATAAGACAAAGATGGAGATACAGTGACTTCACCATTTCAATTTCCTTTCCATTGAACAGTTTGATGTAGCCCGAACTTGCCTATGCCTCAGCTACCTACCATTTAGGTATCTGGCCTAGATTTTATTTCCTCTCTGCACTTAAGGGAGAGCAGCATCTGTGTAGCAGGGACAGTGGTACAAATCTTTCCAGAACATGACTTCCTCTCCAGAGACCGTACAATAAGCCTAGGTAACAACGTTTGATGGGATGCTTAATGTTAATAAATGGAAAAACCAAGCACTCTTTTATAAGCATGAAGATTAAAGGTGGGTACAAACACCACATAGCTCCATTTATCATGTGCCAGTAGCTAAGCAGAGGCTCAGCTGCTACGATGAGAGCTACAAGCCCACGGGTGTGCTCTGTTATGGGCACCGTGATGATTGTGGTTAATAGGTCTCTTCCCAGAGCTGCTGGGCAGGGGGACTACTCCTGTTGCTATTGCTTCCTTCTACAAAAGGAAAACAGAGGCTTGGGTGAGGTCTTCAGCAATGGGGAGAGAACTCCCACACAGAGCAAGTTATACTACAAGCTTTTATACAGGTTCACAAGATTACAGGGAATGAAGCTACTGATATCAGAGGGCACAGCAAAGTATTTCATCAGTGTGTGCTTCAGGACTGCATGCTACAGCAGAGGCATAAGAGATCCTGTCAGGATGATGATTCAAAACCAACTGCACGCACCATTCCAAGAACGCCGTCACGCATGGCAGGACTCAAAAGCTACAATAATGTACGCAAATATTTTCAGCCCAACAATAAAAACGAATCAAAACCGCATTCTGCTCTTCTGGGTGGAAGTGTTTTCTATTATAAGAAATGAAAACGCCAAACAGGCCAAATCTTTTGCACACAATGAATCTTCTCCCATCGCCTTTCTGGTTGGATGCCATCACAGGCATAAACCTCCAGATGTGCCGCTGGGGTGAGTCATGTTCAGTACAACCCCACGCTTCAGGAGAGTTATACCATGCATAGCTCTGTCCTACTGATTATGGCAGAGTAATATAATAATTTCCAGAGCAACAGAGCAAGACATATTTCATGACCATTGTGAAGTATATTAGCATGAAGGAAAAGAAGCAGAAAAAAAATTTCTTACAATAAAATTTGGACCAAATCTTTTCCAGATGCACATCAGGAATGAATTTGTCTCACTGTTCTTAATTTCAGTATAGGTGAGAGATTTTCTTTTGAAATGTTTCCTTGCTGCCCTCACAATTCTTCCTTGACTTTGCCTTTGTAATTCACTTCTATCATAAAACTGTGATCTGTAGATGGAATCAAAGAGATTCCCACAACACCAGTAAAAGACGTTGAGCAAAACGAATAAAAGAAAGAGTGTGTGTGGGGAACTACTTTAACATACATTAAATCTTATTTTGTAAGCCTCTAAAGGAATGTAAGGGAAGTAATATTAACTGTTTGGAAGAGGTTTCTAACCCAGCAGGAAAGCAAAGATTACATATTTCAAGATTCTGAAGCAAATAAGCTATGGATTTGTTTCTCACAATCTTCCAAAAATGTAAATTATGTATTTAATCTGCATCTGTACCTTACTATTGTGTACATACAAATGGGTACGTGCAAACCCATATAAAATGTTCTCCCTCTGCCATAATACACACAGACCACAGTAATTCTAATACTAATATGCTGAATTTATTGACTAGGATTGACTCATCCTGCAAATACTTCAGAGTTTAATTCCAGTTAAAGGAGCAAATGTTCCCTTTGCTACACACATCCCTTGGATTACAACCTTAAACATTTAAGCACAGGCCTGCATTTGTGAACCCTGCAGTGAACTTGAGCCTACAGCATGAAGTCTGCAGCAGGCAGATCTGAACCTATAAGGGAGCTTGAACTACTAATGAAATTAATCATAGACAAGCACATAACTTTCACTATCATATTTTTCATCATTATTTTTTCGTGGCTCCAAGACATCAGTCATTTCACATGGCTCCGGGGACTGCACATGCCCTCTCTGGTACACAGGTGTGCATGGCTGAGTGTGCCTCTTCCTCCCAGGCACCTGAGAGCTCAGTGCAGACCCCCAGCCAGCACCCGGGGCCAGCCTGCGTCCTGGCTCCCACAGTACAGCTGGTGGGGTGGTCTCTGTCCCAGCTCTGGGAGAGAGTTGCAGGAATAATCCTGTATCTGCTTGAAAGCCCACTCCCATTCAGGGAGCTCAGTAAAGCCTGACCACTCAAGTAGGACCCCAAACAGCAGTAGTCTTTGAAGACTAGAGAAGGTGAAGGCTTAGAGCCAAGGACAGTGTCACAGCAGGTGTGACATGGGAGTCATTAAAAACTGGAAACCAACCAAGTGAAAACATTTCTTGAAAGTGCTCTGGACAGTGTGCTGTTGCCCACAAGCCCTGCTGTCTTGCTGGAGGCACGTCCAGTGAGCCCCCACCCCCGCCCCCCCCAAAAAAATAAAGACCTTGACTGCTTTTCAGACCTCCTCTGGTGCACCCTCCACATGATGCATACCTCTTAATATATTGTGGTAACCTGAAAGATGCCATGAGCAGCAGGGTGAAAGGAATGTGCCAGGTGAGTCCTGCAGTCAGTCTTTATGGCACAAGAAAGGCACAAGTGGAAGCTGGACAGCCCCACTTGAGTGGCAGGAGTCAGAGGACAAATGAAGAGGTGAGATGGAAGGAGGGATCCCACGGGGCACAATGGGGAGAAAGAAGAGGACTGCTTCTGTTCAGTCATTTCCAAGTCACAGAATTGTGAAAGATCAAATGTCTCAGCTTAGCAAAGCATTTCAGACCAGGCTGAAAGCAAGCTCTCTTCCCTGATTGTCAGCACGGTGTGAAGAGTGGGGCTGGGGTGAACACTTTCCTGCTGCAAGCATGCTGTTATGCTCTCAGCATCAGGAAAGCCACAGACACTTGACAAGCATCCTTCCCTACACTGTGGTTTTCTCCAGCACTGACACATTCATTTCTCTCCATTCATTTTATTTCCCCAAATGGTACTTACAAGGAAAGCACATCTTAAGCACCTGCTCCAGTGAACAGGCAATTAAAGAGCCCTATACTGTTAGACTTCGGTTATCTCACACACTCCTGCACGTGTTAATGATTTCACAGCAGCCTAACAACATCAGCAGCGCAAGGCTCCTCCACCCACAGCCTTCAGCACCATAATATCAGTTCTGCCAGCCACACACATGATCTTTATCTGTCCAGTTATGATGCCATTTTAACACTCTATAACAAGATATGTAAAAATTGTACAAAGGGCTTTGCCTATCTATGACTTTCTTGGAAAATACCTAGGGACTTTAACTTCATCCTGCAGTTCACTACTGGAATATGTTTTCTTTTTGCATTAACTTACTGGGGAAGCCTGTGACGAGTAAAACCCTCGAACACAAATAGTCTTTCTGATAAGCCCATATATCTACACATTGCTATGGAAGATCTCATTTTAAATCACACCTAACTACAACACTGCACGTTCCAAAGCACTTTGCTTTGCTGCTCCATAATGCAAAGTCAGTTCATTCAGCCCAGAGATTACTGCCCCAGATGTTTGACAAGCCATTTATCTCCACGGTGCCTTGCTAACTGTTGGTGACAATAACACAGCATGCTCTCAGGTGCTTCGCATGCACTTATCCCCTGAAATTGCCATTTCCCCTAAATGGATTTGTTATTTACGAGGCACTCGACGGGGCTTCCAATGGCAAAAGTGGGGAAACGGTCTCCCGCTGCAAGACACAGCGGGGTGAGAGGAAAACATCTTTGCAATGTTATAGTGACAACTTAAGAGTGTCACTGCAAAAATGTCAGAGACTAGGCAACAGATTTGCTGCCTTGCGGACGTGGATAATTTTGAGTAAACCAGACCGCCAGCAGAAAGCTCATTTCTTACCATGCCACAAAGCCCTCCTAGAGCGGTCCCTGAGGGCAAGCCGCCCTCTCCGCCGTCGGGAGGCAAAACGCTACTGAACGAACCTCTGTGGGCAGAGCTTTCACTCTGGGCTACTGCTCCCATCTGTCGGGGATGCCCGGTCCGGGGCTGCCATAGCAGCACCGCAGTGGGTTCCCCACGGGCGGAGACGAGCCCTGACTCTTCCCCTCCCGGAGTTCCCTCTCTCCCCGGGATTCCCACCGCCCCCGCCGCCACCAAACGCCATGGAGGAGCCCGGCCGGGCACTCCGCCGCCACTCACCTCTCTCGCCCGTCTGGAGGCTGCGGACGACGTCGTCGATGTCGAGGTGCCGGCTGGTCTCGTCGAAGCTGTGCACAGCCATGTGGAAGGCCTCCTCCTGGAAGACCACATGGACGCCCTCCATGGCGAAGTAGCAGCTGCGCTCGGGGTTGCTGTCGCTGTAGAGCAGCGTGGCCCGGTTCCACTGATGGTGGCGGAAGAGGGCCAGCAGCATCTCGCCCATCTTGGCGTAGGCGGGCGCGACGCGGGTGAGGTGCGAGTACTCGCCGCCCTTGGCGCCGAAGCCGGCGGCCAGCGCGCCCGCCGACAGCATCGGCACGTCCCAGTGCGCGGCCAGCCGCGCCACCGGCGCCGCCGCGTACTCGCACACCGGCCCGAGCAGCAGGTCGGGGCGGCGGCGCTGCAGGGCCACCATGTCCACCAGGCTGAATAGGGCGCGATTGCCGCACGCCGAGTCCTCGTAGGTGAGCTGGAAGGCGTAGCCGGGCGGCAGACCCGCGCTGCTCTCCCGCAGGCTCCGCACCGCATACTCGATGGCCGGCCGCACCCGCCCCAGCGAGAAAAGGTAGGCGTCGTCCTGCGGCAGCAGCACCAGCACCCGGATCAGCTTCTCCTCCTCCTCCTCCTCCGCGCCCGCGGGGCCGCCACCCAGCGCCGCCCGCGCCGCCAGCACGCAGCAGAGGCTGCCGAGCAGCCAGGGCGGCATCGCGCCCGCCCCCCCGGAGACGCCCGAACTCCGGCAAACTTTTCGCCNCGCGGGCGGGAGGGGGGGGTCCTTATCGCGTACATCTACACTGATGTGTGTGTAATTCCTGTACCTTCCTGCTCGGCTGCCGCCCTCCCTGTCAAAGTCCTCGCAGTCGGGGCCGGGGAGTAAAGACTCACATTGCACTTTCATTTTTTTCTTAAATATGTTTTGGGGGTTCCTCCGGCCCGCTTAAGCTATCTTTTACTGCATAAGGAAGGCTTTTGAGGCACCCCGAGGGTTCAGCGCCGGGGGTCGGCGCTCGGCAGGGCTGTGGGATTTGGGGAAGGAGGAGATGCAGCATCAGCACCGGGAGATGCAGGCGGCAGCCTGAAGGGCGCTGAGGCAGGGCACAAGCAGGGTTCCCATCTCCACCTGGAAAGGTGCCCGTGAACAGCATAAGCCTACAGGGAAGTTGAGGGTGGATGTGTGACCCCTGCCTATGTCTCTCTGGGGTCTTTCTGAGCCCCCTGTGCCAAGAAAGTCTAGATGACAGGTTTTGTCACTGTGTTGAGAGACACAGTTTCATGCCCCAAACAACGGAGGTTAACCCCACTGGAGGAGAACTCTGAGATTATGTTATTGGGGACAAAAAAACTTTTGGAATTTCTGTGACAACACTGCCTAGTCATAAGAGCATCCCTTTTCAGTTCTACTCACTAGCTTAAAGCTGCTATGCTTCAGATTTTGTCTTCCAGCCGTTTCTGGAACAAAGTAATGTGAAATGTGCAAGATGTTCTGTGAAAGAGGCTTTGGAACACCTGATGCTTTTTGACAGCAATATCCTAAAGGATGGTACTCTGTGGAGCTTTGTGTGCCTTGTAGCAGCATGCATCCTGAGAGCAGGGCTGCACAGTTTGATGTTTTATAGTTGCCAGAAAGTGCCAGGTTTGCATTCGAAAGGTGAGTGAACTGCTCCTGGCTTTACAGAAGGCGTTTGTTTAGTTTAGCACAGAGGTCGTTGTCAGGGCAGTATGTGTAAACTTAACTTTTGTTGCTGCCTTTGCTGTGCAGGCTATGAATGGGAAACCTGCACTCCTGTGGTGACCATCTGCTCACCTTTAAGATGCCTCAATTAAATAAAGAAAGCTCAAAGCGCTTGTGCAATTACAACCGAGAAGTGGAATGAAAACAGGAGATAACACCATGTACAGAAATAATCATCAACATTTATCTAACAAGGCTCGGTAAAATAAAGAAGCTCAGAAATTCAAAGATGGGTAGTGTCTCTGAGAAATGTGCCTCTCATAGTTTTATTTGATTACTGAATGAAACTTCAGAGTGTTCTTGAAGATTACATAAACATCCACCCTGGTGAAGCTGGTTTTGTGTGTTCCTGTGCTGTAAGTTATGTCAGGCATTTTTTGTTGTAAATGAGTCCATATAACACAGAGGAGATTAAGCAGAATGTTACAATATACAACACGCCAACCATCTTCGCCACAAAGCTTGCAAAAACATTTTCTTAAGACACATTTTGAAATGCTGACCTTTGTAGTCATTGCTTTATGGTGACCCTACAGATGTGTTTACAGCACCAAAATCTGGTCGGATCTCTCTTGATTTCCTTTTTCCCCCAGCAGAATATCTTTTTCATTTTACATGTGAGCTCCATATTCTCCTAGCTGTCTTATTTGAGTGTAAGCTGTGTAAACACAGCAGAAGAGATAGTAAGCCCATAAATCACAGGGCTGCTGCCCCTTTACACGGGCTGCTCCTTGTGAGGTAAAGTACTGCTGGCAATGAACAAGAGCGGGAGAAGCAGGGCCAGCATGAGGCAAAACAAGAAACAAAAGGCATCTAGCCAGTACTGTGTAGCAGTAGTAGTATCAAAGTCCAATTTCAGTGTTTTCATAAAAACATTTGGCCCACAGTATGTGGTTCTTGCCCACCTGAGGAATTGCATCCAGCATTATGGGAGTCAGTGTCTCTGTGAGCTTAGAGTGCTATAAACATTTCTATTGTTCCCCTTTGCCCCAAGTGTTTTTATAGAGAAGAATCCCAGCCCATGATTGACTTACTTTTCTGAGCCAGGAAGTTATGTATGAGAATATTCTTGTTAATCCCAATTCAAAATGTCATTTAACACACCATCATCAGTTCACTTACAGTATTTTCCATAGCTCTAAATTCAGCATTTCTCCACAGACATTATTCTTTTTAAGCTACATAAATGCTTTTTAATAGGAACAAGTCCTGCAGTTGTGGATTTGTAGCAGGCAGAATGCCCACAGACTGCAGTGAGAACAGAGATTTCAGGCTGGCATGTTAGGACTAAAGTAATTTCGGACACAGACTATTTTCCCCACAGAAATAACTCAAATACAAGTCAAGAATCACTTGACTCGCTCCAGCTAGTGTTAGCAGCAGCCTGAGCTGCCTGATACTGATTCAGAATTTTTTTCACAGATGGGTTCGCTGAAAACAGAGTCCCACCTACAGGCTGAAAAGATGAAATACTGCAGCATTGCCTGTACTGCAAACGTACTCTGCCACTCAGACTTGCAAACTCTTCTCCTGTTTTTCAAGAAATATGTTATCTTTTTATTTTAAGGAATCTATAGTCTTTTGGAACACACTTAAAGGACTTCTAAATGCATCATGATGTATATCATATGTCTCTTTTTGTGTTTTGTGACCTTCCCTTTGTGTACTTCAGTTATGTAAAAAATCAACACAGTTGATTCAGATCACAGTTTTCAGGTGAAAAACACTGCAGGATGAAAACCCAAGATGAGCTAATCTGATGCTAAAAAAATAAATGGAAAGGGGACATACTTATTTGTTTTCCTTTTAAGTGACACCAACTTCTGTGGAGATACTTCTGTGGAGATACTTCTGTGGATTATGTTTAAGGACCACAAGATCACAAAACTGCACACATAACATAGGTGTACATACATATGATAATGACACTTTGCTGCTCTTGCTACCTTAACAACTTTCACGTCACAGGCAGGTGGACACCATTTTTCTTTTACAAATTAAATTCTGGGATGAAAAACCGGCCCCCACTCTTTTCCATAAATAATAAAGGTTAAACTTCTTGTCATGAATGTTTAAGGAGGAAAGATACTTCTTGTCTGCTGCCTGCCACTCCAGACAACAAGCAACATGGGCAAAATGCAGCTTTGTACACAGCAAATGCTAGTTCCATTAGTCATTAGTGTTTTACAAAATGCTTTTGGTTCTACTGAAGCCTAAGAAAGAACAAACCTTCCAGATAACTTTTTGCAATTATTTTCACTTAAACAAGTATCCCTACGTTTCCTCTTTTCCAGGCACTTTTAGTCAGGAAAGTAATATTAAGAATGCAACTACTGCATTCTTTTTAACAGTGTAACCCCCTCAAACATTACCTTGAGTCATACTGCCTCTCTGCTAAACTCACTTTCCTCTTCTGACTGGACTATGTTAGAAAAAGTCAGAAATAAAGCAACTTGTTATATAAATAGAGCATCTAATGAATTTTCATGATTATAGTGAGTGTTACAGGGCGCTTGTAATATTTTTATTCAACCCTACCCAGTTCAGTGTTCATGTATAATTGTTCTTTGTTACTGTTCCTGTTACTAAGAGTTTTTAAGAGTTAAGAAAAAATGTTTAACCTTGTTCTGTATAAGAGAAGGGAGCCCAGCCCAAACCTAAGCCCACGATATTAAAGGAGAAAATCTAAAAATAGACACCTCCCAACTTGAGGGGGCAGGTGGCCAGCATACTAATGAGGACCCTTTCCCGCCAATGTAAATTACCCTAGACTCGAGCCATCCCATTGGCGGGGAGGGAGTCCTCAATCACAATGGACATCCAATGGTCACCCAAGATTTGGATAGAGACAAGAAAGCATCCACCCCCTCAAAAGTCTATAAAGATCCCTGCCCGCTTAGGGGCGGGGCTCTTTTCCCTCAGAGATTCACTGGGGTGAGAAGGGCTGCTGCTTCGCTACCTGGCTAGCAGGCAGTTGAAGCTCGAGCTGGGCATTGGCCTCCTCCTCATTGAGGGTTACTTTTCCAATTTAACATCTTTTTGCTCAGCTCGAAACGAGCTGCCTCGGGGCTGCCAGCCGGCAGACCCGGAAGTCTAATCGCCGTTGTGCCTGGGCAACTGTTTGGCAATTGTTTCTAGTTAGTGATTGTTTCTCTTTTTGAGGCTTCTGTTTCTTTTCGGGGATTCCGGAATTTGACACGAGACCAGGCTGCAAATAAAAACCAACATTTTTGCACAAATCTGGTCTTGTGGATTGTCCTTTCTGACAATCTTGGGAGCTCGTCCGGGATCCCCTTTTTCCACCCAAATTTTACCAAAATCGCAATTTTTCGGTTTTTTCAAAATTTTGAATTTTTGAGTTTTTCCCTAAAAATTTAGATTCTACGGGAAACCGAGATGGCGAGAGGACCTCCAGGAACATCCAGCAGCTCGGTGAGGCCATACCCCATCGGGGAATTTTGTTAGGGACTTTTGGCTCAGAAACGAGCCTTAAATTTACACAGAAAATTTAAGTTAAATCCTCCCTAACACAGGCTGGGCTCTGTGTGTGTGCAGTGTGTGCGCGTGGGGGGGCAGTGAGTGCAGAGTGTATGAGAGGCAGCAAGGAGCTCTAACCAAGGGACCTGCTTGTTTTGGAGCGAGAGTGGGATCCAAGTGTTAGAGCGACTGAAAGTGGGAGGATAAGAAAAACAATTTAATTTGGGAATTCTAGCTCCTAGAGAAAATTAGAAAGCGCGCTTTTTTGGTTTCTGACTCTTACTCTACCCTGTGAAAATCTTTCTCTGTCTGTTGTTGTGTGACTTTGAAGTATTGTAGCTCTCTGAGATTTGCTGTTTAAGTTCATCAGGTCGGCCATTTTGATTTACAGTTTGGTGCAGTTTGATTTTATTTCTTATTAATTTGAAAGCGAGGCCAGGTCGGCCATTTTGATTTGCAGCTTTGGTGCAGTTTGATTTTATTTCTTATTAATTTGAAAGCGAGGCCAGGTCGGCCATTTTGATTTACAGTTTGGTGCAGTTTGATTTTATTTCTTATTAATTTGAAAGTGAGGCCAGGTCGGCCATTTTGAAAGTTGTTTATTATTTTCCCACGGTCCTGTTCTTGTTTATTATTTTCCCACGGTCCGGCTCTTTTAAAACATAAGGATTAATTTGACCAATTAAATCTAATTTACATAATTCATTTTCCCACCATTGGATATACTTATTTCATTTAGTTTGAATTAGTTATATAAATTTACTTTAAATATAGGAAATATATTATACAGTTATATACACATATATATATATAATATATATATATAGTATATTCCAGTTGAAGTGTCAAACCAAATTCAGACAAAGAAGATGCTTGTGGATCTGCGGATTCTGGTGATTGATTTAAGAGATAATTAGAGTGTTTCACTTGCTTCCACTGAGAGGTAGGAAAGTTATAAAGACATATACTATCAATATGGGCCAGTGCCTGAGCAAAAGTTACACCTCGCTCAAGAAAACTCGGGTGGCGCCAGACAGTCCATTGGGGCAGATGTTGAGTCAGTGGGATCAGCACCCCCTTACTAAGGACAAGGATGCAGTCCTGATGATTCAACTCTGCCTATTTGAATGGCCAAAAAGGAAAATTAGAGAAGATGGATTACAGTGGCCCAAGTTCGGAACCACCGAAATGTGGATGTGTAAGCATTTATGCTTATATTTACATTATAAAGGACCAGCAAAGGCAGAACAACTGGAGTATGCCCGAGTATGGTTGCGTTATTGGCATGATGAAACAGAGATCGAAAAAGAAAGAGTATTAGCCGTCAAAGGCGAGGAAAAAAAGAATATAAATATTGTCAGAAATAACGAGACAG
>VXAC01005318.1:0-36632 GCA_013399225.1 Rhipidura dahli
TTTTGTTTTCAAACCAACACATGGCATAAATGCTTTAGCCCCAAACTTGGCAATATTTGAGAGAGCATGTGAGCCTGGCTTTTTATGATGTTGGAGGTAAAGACAAGAAACTGCATTTTGGAAAAGAGAGGATTTCATCATAGAGCTGCCTATCCTGGCCCACAGCACAGGGAGGATGCAGGCACTCTCCAAAATCAGCACTCTGAGCTCTGAGGGGTCATTCTGAGTTCTGGAGGGGAGAAATTCCCTAATCCCTCAAAGTAATTGATGCAGGAGATCAGAAAAGATTTTTCCCTGGAGAAGCAAAGTGGATGCATTCAATGTCCCCCTCCAGAGAGCATTAAGAACAGGCTGGATAAATGCTGCTATTGTCACGTGGACATTGTTGCTCCTGCCTTGGACAAGGAAAGCCCATTCAGCCTTTGGGGTTGCTGTTTATTCAGGGCAGTCCTTACAAAGTTTGCCCAGTTCTTGCCAGCCTATCCAGAATCCAAACCCCAGGATCTGCTGGAGCTGCTCTTCTTCATGGAGACACCTTAGCTGGCCAAAACACATCCCAAAATCTTACAGGCTCTGCACCATGGCTTTGGGCTGGCAAAGTGCACAAGGGTCAAGCCAGGCCAAGAAGGCCATGGGAGAACTATGTCATGCCCCACACATGTCCAGCAATGGTGTCCCAAGTCCTGATGGAGCAGTCCAGGTGCAGCTGACCTTTGGGGAGCCCAGCACAGGCTGTGCCCCATGCAATAGCAGCACCACCAGTCCATGGCAGGGGAGTTTATTGAGGTCAGATGGTACTAGGAACTGCATGGCTAAATCCTTCCTACGTAAAATACCCTTTAATCAGCTTACAGGGTGTTCAAGAACTTTGACCTCCCCCATTCTTTTTTCCCCCTTCCTGTGTCTGTGTGAGGCCACGTGGGCAATGGGGATTGTCTCTGGTGTGTTTGCAGGTGAGCCTGGCCCACACCACTGCGATGACGATGACGGTGACACTGCTCCAGCTGAGAACAGATTGGAGGCGATTCCTTGCATCACTCCCAAGTCCCTAAGAGAAAGGACCCTAATTGGAATAAGGGGATTGGAGGATTTAGCCTTCTAAATGCTCCTTTCTTGCACAGGATGCTTTCAGGAGTGGTTTTAATCTTTACCACCTGATTTAGAGATTTTGGCTACAAGAGTGAAGAGTGGGATAGAAGGAAGAGGCAAGCAGGGCAGCCCAGGTGGGCTTGGGAGAAGAAGGAAAATCACAGTCCCATATGGTCATGGAACCTCAGAAAAACACTTACCCAGGCTCAAAGGGGCAAATTAAGCAAATAAGGTGTGTAGATCCAGGATCTGTGTGTCTCTCTACCTACCTCAGGAGCTCAGCTCCTGAGCTGCTCCTGTGGTGGCTTGGATTGCCTCTCCCTTGCTTTGTTTGACTGAAACATGTGGCACCTTTCTGGATTTGCACCAGTTTAAAATGAAAACCAGATGCGAGGGACCAAAGCACAAAATGTCACATACCTGGAGTTGTGCCTGCTTGCTCTGAAGTCAGGAGGGAATATGGTGACATAGTGGTGACATCCATGGCTGGCAGCATTCTCCAGGGGCAAGGACAGCAAAACTTTTGTCAGGAGCTCTGGGTTGTGCTGGAGCAGACCTCAGTCATTTTGGTCAAAATTGTGTCTGCTTTCTGCCAAACCCTTGGGTGAAATCTGCAGTAAACACCACCTCCTTTGAAGGAAAAGATTAAATATTAGATATTTGTCTCATATTGAAAAAAA
Source organism: Rhipidura dahli (assembly GCA_013399225.1). Classification (NCBI taxonomy): domain Eukaryota; kingdom Metazoa; phylum Chordata; class Aves; order Passeriformes; family Rhipiduridae; genus Rhipidura; species Rhipidura dahli. Next base: position 1,770 of record VXAC01005318.1, read on the forward strand.
AAAAGCCCCCAAGTGCTTAAAACATTTTGCTAAGAATTGGGAAGAACAAGGGGAACAGTTTCCTGTTGGTGCAGGAGTGGTGCCTTGGGTACTGGCAGGGTGCCTTGGCTCTCCTGAGTACAGGATGAGAGAACATCCCTTATTCCCCTGCTCTGCAGCAGGGACAGATGCTGAGCCACAGGGTCCCCTGGGGTGCCTCCCTAGGGGTGCTCTCCCTGGGGATGCTGGATGAGCCAGGCCCATCCTGCAGCAGGAACACCTGTGGCAAGCCTTGAATCTGGAAGGGCTGCCATGAGGCACTTCCCTCCTGCAAGAAAATCATAGAATCACGGAATCATTGAGGTTGAAAAGGACATCCAAGCCCATCAAATCCAACCTGTGCCCGACCCCCTCCTTGTCACCCAGCCCAGGGCACTGAGTGCCACATCCAGTCGTTCCTTGGACACCTCCAGGGATGGGGACTCCAAGCCTCCCTGGGCAGCCCCTTCCATTGCCTGACCACCTTTTCTGTGAGGAAATTCTTCCTGAAAAGAGACTCTTCCTGCCTGCTTGAGAATGGCTATTGTAGGGGGAAAGAAGGGCTGGTTTCACTGTGGCTGGCACTGTGATCCAGAAAAGGAAAAGCCAGGCTCAGGGCACTGTCTACAGGAAGGAGGGAACTCTGTTTTCCCAACCTGTATGTGCATCATGGCTGTCTCCTTGTCAGCAAGGAAGCCCAAAGGATTTTTAAAGAAAAGCTGTCACCCACATCAATCACCCTCTGGAATTTTACACCCTATGGAACTTCTTACAAAGCTCCCCCGATTTTCCCTTCACTGGTTTTTCTGCCCAAGTGGGGAAAAAAATTGCCTTCCCCCGGTAATGTCCCCAGGGTGGAACAACACATCCCAGTGCAGGCGTCACCGAACCTGTGGGAAAAACAAAAAACTCTCCAACAACATTTTTACTGTTAGAGAATCAAGGCATTACTTTATACTGGTCGGGATGTGCAACAGAAATAATTTCATCCACACATTACCTGGGTTGTGCAGACAAAATCATGCCTTGATTCTCTGAGACAGGGACACGACCACACAGGACTGGGTGGCTTCCTTTCCAGGCCTGCTCTGGCCATCCTTGCCCTGCTGAGCCAGCACTGCTCCCTGCCCAGCTGGAATCTCCCTGCTCGGAGTGCTGAGTGCCCTCACATGTGTCTGGCCTTATCACGGCTCTGATTGGCATCAGCGCTGTAATCTGAGCCTCCAGCTGTTTGCTGTGTCTGGGGAAGAGCAGAAAGCACTTCGGGGAATTAATTAGAATTAGAAGAACGATGTGCTCTTTGTCCTGGCTGGCCGGCCCAGCTGTCCCAGGTGTGCTGTACCAGCACCGAGCACAGAAGCTCCTGACACAGTTGTTTGGGCTGCATTTCGGCTCATCCCTCCCTGACTTTGCAGGGACCTGAAGGGACACCCCTTCCAGTGAACAGGAACAGGCTTTGTCAAGATGAGCGTGGAGGGAGATGCATTTACAGGTGCCTGCTGCTCCCAGTCACGCCTGTCCCGCTTGTCTTGTCTTCCACTTCTCCCCCTGCCCAGGAGGTTTTTCCCAACAAGTGGCTCTAATAAACTGACTGATGTTTTAAACCCAGTAGGAGCTCTTAAGTTATATTATTTTGATCTGTCCTGTGCCACGAGCCCTTGTATCTCACCAGGTCACCCTTGTGTGAGATCAATTATGTGGTTAAGCTGAAACCAGGCATCCACAAAAACATCTAGTTTTGACTCCAAGCAAACAGATATGGAAAATCCAGCCGTTTTCTCCATAGTTTCTCCCCCACAGCTAACCACTAGCAATAGTTTTTACATCTTACATGGATTTATCATAACTTACTACAAAGGTAAATATCAAGAGATCCATTCAGGGTGTAAATAAATCCCTGCAGCTTCTCAGAAGTGGACTGGGAGAGCCTGGAAAGCCCAGACAGCCATGCCATCCTCTTCCCTCTCTTGCAAAAGTTCACCTGAGAGGGGGGGATGCTGCCTCTGCTTCTTTTCTGAGAAATGCATTACAAGAGATTGGAAAGCAGGATGGCTTTGTTGCCCATGAGTCTCTCACAGCGAATTGCCCGGCTGAATATGGCAAATAAAAGGAACACGATTGGCCTTGAAAGCTCTTTGTTTTCCTTCCTTTGTCCTGAACCTGAAGGCAGCTGGGAGAGCTGATGCTATCAGGGCACTATTCATCAGACAAGTTTGGCACATCTGTCCTGAAACTTTGGCAGCCACATTGTTCCCCTTTTCTCTTTAAATTTGTAGTGCCCCAGATGTGAAAAATTACGGTGATAGAAGTTCCATCTCCTTGTGGACACCATGACAGATGTCTCACTTCGTAAACTTCCTGATCCTTTGAACTGGCTGGGAATCAAATCCTCCATGAATTGATCCTGGGGGAGTCTCTGGAGGACTCCTCCTGGCTCCTTAGCAGCTTCTCTTTGTCGGGGACCAGCTCCACCATAGCCACAAACCACACTGCTTCTCTTCCTGAGTTTCTTTTCCAGACATTCCAAAACACTCCGAAAAGGCAGATCTCCCACTGGTTTCTTGGTCTGGGTGTTTTTCTGGTGCTGCCCTTTTCCTGACACAAGGGGCAGCTGTGGTGCTTCAACAGTTCCTTTCACAGCGGGATGGGGAACGAGGATCCTGCAGGCTGTGCACCAAAAAAAAGGGTTGTTCCAAAACACCAGCCACATCAGACCCTCTCCAAAAGTGCTCTAAGCACTCCCAGTCCATCACTCTGGCATAACTCCTCCTGCTTTCCATGATGGTGATGCATGACTCTGTCCTTTGTCATCTGTTTTTTCGTGCAGTGACATGACATGATTTCTTTGGGTTTGTTGATGTATGACAGACTTTCCTTCTCCTCCGCCAGGAGGGCAGTTCCTCTTATCCAAGAAAGGAATTGTGTTTAATGTCTGTAGCCTGTTTGCCACGGAAGCACTGTCCTAATTAGTGGTTTGCGCGGCTACTCACTGTTGGAAGTCAAAAGCATTATTTCACATTAGTTTAATCCACTCCAGGATTAAACTAGTTTAGGATTAAGGCTCTGTTAGTCTGGAATATGGGTTTCCACACCAAGAGTTAAAAGTCATTCAGCACTAATCCAGAGGAAAAATGGAAATAATGAATGTAAATTAACTGTTAAAGGGGATTAGAGGAATGGCACTAATCCCTGTGGGAAGGCAGGATGACAGCAGTCACATTTCCATCCTGCTCTCTTGGCTGCTCAGGTGGTTTAAACATTAAAAAATTAATAGTATTCTGTCCACACAGTTTCATTAATGCACTCCAGGGCCCTCTTTGACTAATTTGAGTTGATTTTTCAGAATAAAAAGGGCTCTAGTGAAAGTGGTTCTGCTGCCCCAGCTCCTCGCTGAGTGAGGGCTGTGTCAGGAGTCAGGCTTTAGGGATCAAACCCAGATAGGAAAAGCTGTGACCAAGATGATGGAAACCACTTTCCTCATATGAACTTCCCTGTGGAGGAGGTAGCACCAAGCTCCAACAGATGTGCAACCATGCTTGTGTTCTCCTGAGTCCAAACCAAACCATTCCCAAAAGGAATGTAGAGATACAGCTTTGTGAGTACCCACTCGAGTGCTGGTGACAGACAGATCTAGAGCAAGACCTGGTCCCACTCAGGCCAGATGAAATTGTCTCTTGTCTCTTGTCTTTGCACACTAGAAGAGGGAGATGACTGGAAAAACAAATCCACTGGTATTGGATGAGGATGGGCAACCTTCACTGGGACAGAAGAGTGGTACAGCTCCGTAGCTACTAAAGACATGGCCTTCTTGCTGGCTTTAGAAAAGAGTTGGAAGCCCCACCTCTGGAGACAGAATTTAGCCAACCAAACTGCCATCCAAGTGCTTAAACCAAGGGAATTTTCTCCGACTCATCTATGAAATTGCAGAGCCACAGCAGCGGGGCAAAACAGTCCAAGGGAAGGATAATGCCTGGATCTGTATCCCGTGGCTGACACCAGGGCTGTAGTCTTTCAGTGCTGCACATGTAGAGGGGTAACCGTGACCCTTTCCAAAAAAGAGTCAGGGAACTGGGGGCAGGAAGGGCTGGGTTTGGAGAGAGAATTTCTTCCACAAGTCTCAATAGTTTGGATGAAACTCTGATAGCTGCAGCCTATACACAGATTTTAGAAGCAATTTGTCTCATAAAAAGCTTCCAATAGTGTAATTTCCCCCCTCCATTCAGTATAAATGTCCCCTTACTGCTTTGCCTTCTCTTCCCATTGCCTTCTGCAAACACCAGCCTGACCTGAATGCTTACCTCGCATTAACATCTGGGCTGAGGTTTGGTGGCACAGCTGCAGAGATGCCCACAGAGTCTGGATCAGCTCCCACATCTCCCAAGTCATCTGGACTAGAAATGAGAGGTCACACCTCCCTGTCCTTCCTGATCTTCCAGGTGCACAGGTAACCCTAAAACATCATTTTTCTCTCATTTTCCTCAGTAAGACAGCCCAGCCCCTGTGTTCAGCTCATGACCTGCCACCACATATTTGCTCCCACATTTGCTGCCTATCTGGTTTCTTCCCGTATCCTGCATTTCTGCAGTTGGTTATTCCAGCCCAAGCATGGGTAAGGCACAAAATTCCTTTTGAGGTGCATCCTGCATTTGCCAACTAATCAAGAACATTTTGAATCCTTTGCAGCATCCTGTCTTGGCAGTATCTTCAAATTTCATCATGGACTGTCTGGATCCTCACTCAGTTTAATTACAAACTCCTAAACATTACCAGATTCCACACACACCTTGGAATACAATTTCCCAGTTATTCACCCTATCTGTACTAATTCCAATTATTTCCTCTAACATTGCTCAAGAGAACAACCCCACGTGAGAACACAGCAAGACCTCTGCAGCGCTCGAGACACCGGGACACCGGGAGCCGGGATACCGGGAGCCTGCCCTCCCCGCCACCCCCCCACCCCTTAAGCCGCTTGGTGACCCAGTTGTCCCCGCGGGGCCGGGGCCGGGGCCGGNGGCTGCGGGGGCAGCGCCGCGGGGCCATGGGCAACGGCACCGCCGGACCCCCGCCCGCCGGACCCGGCCACAGCATCGCCGCCCTGGTGCTCGGCATCCTCCTCATCCTCCTCATCGTCGGCGGCAACGGGCTCGTCTGTCTTAGCGTCTGCACGGAGCGGGCGCTCAAGACCACCACCAACTACTTCATCGTCAGCCTCGCCGTGGCCGACCTGCTGCTCGCCCTCCTTGTCCTGCCCCTCTACGTCTACTCCGAGGTGAGATAGCTCGGGGACACCGGCGGACGGCGGGCTGGGGCTTGTGTGCCCGCTGAGCCTGCAGGTTACTGGGCTGCGGGGAGGGCAAGAGACCAAGCACCGAGGGTCAGAGCCGCTCTCCGGGCTTGCTCCCCACCGCCACCCCGCCGGCCCGGGAGTACCCTAGCCCCTGGGACAGCCCTGCGCCCTGGGATGTGGCGGTCAGACCCCCCAGCTCTTACCTGCGAGCGTCACGGCATCGCACAGCGCTGCGGGACCGCGGGCGGCGGGAGCGCGGGCGGCTCCGCGCGAGTCCCTGGGATCCCCGTCCGAAGCGCGCCGAGTGCCGATGCCTCGAGGGGAGGCACACCGGGATGGCTGTCCCGGGCTACGCCGGCAGCTCCGGCAGCCCTTGGCTTGCGCACTATCCAGGCTGCCATCAGCAAAGGATAGGAAGAGACGGGTGCTGTGCTCCGTTTGGTTTGTGCTTGTGCTCTTGATGATAAAGGGAGATCTTTAGCATCTTTAGGCAGGAAACAACTTTCCATGTTGGCTGAGAAGGAGAAGCTGTCTTTTCCGGGAGCTGGATGGGATTTGGTCACCCTGCACCAAGGTGGGTTCGGTTGGCAGGTTGTTGGTTGGCACAGGCCTGACCCAGTGTGTGATGGTGGGTGGTCATGGAGAGCCAGCTCAGGGACATGGGGCAGAATTGCTGTTCGCTCCCAAAACCTGTTCACCTCCAAGACTGTGACAGCTGAGGGGAAGAACCACAGGCACTCCCAAGGTTGAGAGGTTCTCTCTGTAACACTGCCAGGGATAAATAAACCCTTGTGCTTGCAGGGGGATGTTTTAGAACCTGTGTTAGTACCAGCTGGTGGCTCTTCACTGCTCAAGAGGATGAAAGCATCCACTGGACAAAATAGCAGGTTTTTCTACCCATGCTTGTGGGAGCTGGTAGTGTGAATCTTCTTCCCAGCTGTGGAAGAGCATCTCCCCTCTCTCCCAAGCCCTGTGGAGCACCCCATGGCTCAGCAGGCCCTGACTGTGCAGGCCTGTACTCCCCTAAGCAAGGCAGGCTGCAGATTAGAGCTTATAATGGTCCCTATCTGGTCCTAGGATTTTGCAGGACATTGTGACCTCTCTGGAGACAGGTATTGTGGAACAGCAGGTGCGGCAGGGGACAAGAACCAGTGAAGAACCAGAGCATTAGATCCCCTCTTTTTCCACTGTGCTGTTGATTTTGGTGGATTTGCTTTTCCCTCATTACCTCCATTTTGCTGGTTAGAAAGGCACAATCTTGGTCATTCTTCTCAGCTACTTTTTGCTCATTGGGATTCCTTTCCTTCCTTCCTCTTTCTGCTGTCTCTCAATGCCTTCAATCCCCAGGTCTATGGGCAGTCACCAACACCAGCATGGTTTCCTCTTGCCTGCAGGTGGGAGTTTTGCTGGAATATATAAAATACAGGTTAATGTACCTCTGAAAATGCTTCCAAGGGGGCAGGAGTACTGTGGGGCTTTCCTTAGATACCACAGACATTCCACAAGTTCTGGATTCTCAGGTAACAGGCGTTCATACCTGTATGAGCCTTAAAAAACGGGGCTGTCCAGCTTGTGGTGACACTTGGTGTGTTCACTTCCACGGCTGCTCATAAACACCACTTCTGTCAGGGAATTCTTCCATGTCCCTGCTCCCAGCATATTAAACACAGGGAATGGAGGTGCTGTATGACAGAAGTCTTTCCCTCCAACCTCTGCAGCTCCTGCAGCCAGACAGGTGTTCAAAGGCACAAAACAGCACAGGCAGCAGGATTTGCACTCCTGGCACTTGGAGGGAACGCATGGAGCGGGTGTGGGAAGTGCTGAACAGGTACAGAGAGAGAGAGAGTGCACCGTGCAGCAGTCACACCTCCCTCAAGCAGGCACTGGGGGCTCTGATGTGTAGAGCAGCTCCAGCACAAGTGTTGCAGCAGTTCCCATTACATGCCTGGAAGCTTCTCTGTGGGCTCAGAGTCTGCAGGTGCCCATGTTCATTTTAATAATCTCCTGTATGCTGGTGCAGGATTTCCACCTCATTTTGTTCTGAAATAAGATAAAGAAAAGGGAGAGTAATTACTGAATCCATGCCAGAGGACAGAATTTTTGTGGTTTCTTTTTTTCTTTTTTTTTTTTTTTCTCTTGGAGGCAAAACTCAGAATTAGCTGTTGTGATGCAAAATGCAGGGTGTAGTGATTGCTGTTTAAAGCTAGCTTGGTTTCAGCTTGCACTCTGTACCAACCATAGTAGCCACTGAAAATATGGCCTGGACAGTCCAGAATGCTCACCTCAACCTTCATGTTTGGTTGTTTTGTTTTGTTGTTTTAAACTTTAGTACAACACCTGACACAGTAAAAGTGGACTCTGAGGGCCTATTGGAAAACTTGAAAACCAGCAAAGGGGGTGTTTTTTTGCTTTTTTAGCAGGAACAGAACAATAAACTCAGAGCATTTTTTCATCCAGCAGAAACTTGCTCACCTTGTGCTGTTTGCCTGTGAGGTGGCATCTTGTGTTGCAGTTTTGGAAACATTCCTCCCAGTCAGGGCTTTAGAATTCAGCTTGAGGAACTCAAATTTTGAGGTGACATCTGACATCCTCACACACAACAGATCTCCTCCAAGCCCCAGTGGGATGCGGATGATCCTCTGCTGCCGTTCACAGAAGCTGGAGCACAGTGGGAGAGTCCCTGACCTTGGCTGTTATTTCTGGTTGTTGAGAAAGCTCGTTTCAGACAAATAGCAGCAGTTGTGGACACACAACTCTCTCTTTCTACTGGACTCATCCAAACATGGAACAAAGACATGTTCCAATGTTTTCCAGTTGTAATTAGCACACAGCAGCCTGCCCTGTTGGGCAGAAGGCACTTAATATTTGCTTGGGAATCTCAGGTCTTAGCAGTATGACAGGGAGAGGTAATGGTAACTTCCATGGGGAAGTTGCACAGCTCTTCTGCCAGCCTTGGCTTTCTGATGAGTGTGTCAAGTGCTTTCCAGCAGTCAATCCAGTGCCAGAAAGGCAGGGATGATAGGAAGCAAGGGGGAAGAAGATGGCCAGGCATTAACAGTTACTCCTGAGGAGCAGAGTTCTGCTTTCATGTGAAAAGTGGCCAGGAGACGATCCCAGAGAGTGCCTGGAGCACTGGTAGCACTGAAGCAGGTTACCTGGGGAAGCAGAGCTTCAGGTGCTGTGCAGTTACTGCAGGAGTTCCTTGGCTCTGGGTGGCTTTGGGAGGGAGCTGCATGGTTCCAAAGGCTTGCCTGGTGTGTAACTGCTTCCTCTTCCCAGAGACTGTGACTCTGGGATACTTGCAGGAGTTTATGCAGTCCTCATTAAGTGGAAGCGTCCCAGCAATTAGGCAGGCACCAGGACAACCTCCACACGTGGACTGTGCTGTGGAGCACTCCTGTACCTGTACCTGCTGCTCCTGTGATCAGCTCTCTGCTAATCCCTGCCGAGCAGCAGAGCTGTGGAACAGGCCTGAGCCAGGAAGCTGCTGGCAGGAGCTGAGGGTGTTGGTTATGTAAACATCTTTGCCACTAAGACCTGTGTAAGTGATTACGGAAAAGAGGAAACAGTTTGAGCAGATTTGCATGTTCACCTGGCTCCTTCTCCAGGTCAGGGAAGATGAGTGTTCCCAGCAGGCACAGCGATGGAGCAGCCAGTAAAAACCACATGAGCCATCTTATCTTGGTGAGGGTGATGGGTTCTGCCTAAAACTTTCAGGGTGTCACTGGCTTGGTATCAAAACATCTCTTTTCTTGCAGCATTTTCTGTGTGCCTGTGATGCAGCTTCTCTAATGAGAGACCAGACCTCTACCCTCTCCAAATTTCCCCTGGCTCTCTGTGAATGCATGTCAGCTTGTTTGCAGCAGGATTCAGGATTAATCTTTCTTAGAATGGTACAGCTTTAGTGGAAATAGATGTTGTTCTGGGCCTGGCTGATGTCTGAGCCACACAAAGTACCAGGGAGGTGAGACAGGCCAGCAGTGACAAACCAGTGCTTAGGGGTTTATTTTCAGAGACCAGTAACTGGGGAGAGGTGTCTTGGAATTTTAGGCCCTCGTAATGTCTCAGGTGAATGATCAGACTTGCTCCTCATCTCTGAAGAACCTTGACCTCAATGACAGAAGTTAAGAAAGATCATCAGAGCAGATGTGAGGGACCTCTGTCTTATGTCCCACTCCCTCTCCTTCCTCTCCCCTTGCAGACTGTGGTGTGTCTTCTGGGGATTTTGGAAGTTGTCACGACTCGTGACAAAAGGCCCCAAGTCAGCTTCTGGTGGACATGGGGACAATTCCTTGGTTCTGATGCCGGACTTGCCCACTGGCAAGAACTATTCCTCCTCCAACTGGTGTCACAGCCTTCTCACTCCATGCCATGTCCTTGAGCCATGGCCACACTGAGGCAGATGCTTGTTCAAAGTACAGCTGGGCATCTCCTAATTCCCTTTCAGGCTGCAAGTGGCAGGACAGACAAGAGCTGGTATCAGGAAATAGGACTAAAACCTTTGGCTCTGTCCTGGCTCCTGCCCTCAGGAGCTCTTCTGACATTAGGCTGGTTTAGAAGGCAGAGTTTTCCTTACAAATCAGCTGTGCTTGAGAATAAAGATACCAGAATGGGCTGACTAGGAAGGCAGCTGCAAGGATGTTCAAGAAGCCAAGCCTGTCTCTTGCCAGCCACCATCCTGTAAAATCTTCTACATTGTATTCTGGAAAATTCTGAAATTTTGGTGAGAATCCAAAGAGCTGCTGAAGGTGGAGTTGCTCTGGAGCACTTCTTAAAGGAAGCTTGAGCTGTTTGTGATCCCTAAATCTTCACACTGTATACCTTGATGGGCTAATCTACTGCAGTCTCCTGGAATTAGGTACTCCTTAATCACATGGCCTGGCAAAGCCTCTAATCTAAAGTCACTCTCCCATCAGAGGGGTCCTTGGCACATTTTGCCAAGGTGGGCAGGTGACAAACACCATAGAATGGGAAGTTCTCTCTTAGTACCTTCCCCAAAGCCAGAGTCTTGGGGGTTGGTGGGAAAGGGAAGGGTTTATAGCATTTTCCAAGTGCCCAACTTTAATCTCACATACTCCAAAGGTGCTGCAGCCTGAGAGCCCTTGTCCTTTTCAGAAAAAATTAGTTCCCCCAAATCACAAAAAGGTTTGGAAATCTGTAGCCCAAAATCAAATTTTCTCTTTCATAAGCTGAACTGGACTTGTCAAGATCCCAGTGAGCTTGGCAGAAATTTGTTTTTTGATGATTCAGGTCCCAAACTCAGTTTGGGGTGTCTGCTCTGTGCTAGAGAAGAGGCTGAATGAAGCACTCAGGGCTGACTCTAGAGCTCCCCTGGAGGTATCTCAAGGAGATGCTGTACAGAAATAGCCAAACAGTTAATTCAGAGACTCCTTTGGCTTTACAGCTCTTCTAATCACAATCCTGTACTTGACATCATTACTGGCTGATATTAATCCCTGCAGGGGCTGGGGTTCAGCACCTTCCTGGTGTTCCGTGGAGTGTGCTCCCTGTGTGGCTCCACTCTGTGCTAGGATGAATGAAACCGGAACCTGTTGTTTAGCACCAGTACAGGAACAAATCCATACCTGCTTCCTGAAACCTGCAACATTAGAGGGCAGCAGCATTAGACTCTATGAGCACTGGCTGACTATTGCTATAGAGAAAAAGGTTCCTGGGATATGTATATATATGGTGTTTATGTAGCACATTTTCTATAGATAAAACTATAAAAGTAAATTACATAGATTAGACGATGCACATTTTCTATAGATAAACATACATAGTAAATTATATATATATATTGCCTGCCAGGATGGAACAGTTGTGTAACACAGGGAAACCATTCACATTATCTGCAAACAGGGGGTTGGAGAGGTCGGGACACAGAAGTGGAAGAGGAGCTTTGTGCTCTGTCTCTTGCTTGCTCGGGGACCAAGCTGAGGATGCTGTGCAGCTGACACTGCTTTGTTCGTGAGATCTTGGGGTGCTGACCTGGGGGGTTTGAGGAGTTTGGGGGTTCCTCCAAGGCAGCATGATGTCCTGTGTCTATTTCTCTGCCCAGCATGACTCTCTTGGCTGTGCTGATGGTCTGAGGGCTCAGTTCTCCAGCCAGGCCAGAACCGCAAGCCCTGAACAGGCTGTGGACTCTGTGTGAGGCTGATTCCCATGTTCTGCTTCTGCACTGGGAAGAATGCTGTGCATCGTGCCATGGGAGAAGCACTCAGCTTTGAGCTGCTTGTTTGGAGGAAACATGAGTGGCTGAGGCACTCAGGCATGGCCATGTTCCTGTCATTTTAAAGGACACAGCATCTCCTGACCCCAGGGATCTTTTCAGTTCCAGGGAGGAGTGTGGTCCCTCAGCACAGTGCTGTGCGATGCCCTGATGACCATGGACGTGATGCTGTGCACGGCCTCCATCTTCAACCTGTGTGCTATCAGCGTGGATCGGTGAGTGGCTTCCTGCTCTGGCTGTGCCTGGGCAGCACACTGGCCCGTGCCAGAGTCCCAAGCTGGGAGGATCCTGCCATCCCCTAAGGAGGGTGTTCTGCCCTAATGTCCTCCACCACTAGGTCTGTGTCTCATCAGTGGTGGCCAAGCTGAAAGTTGTGTGACGAGCCAGAGTTGTCCTTGGCTGTTCTGGTCATAGACCAGGTCTTCGCTGTGTAAGTTAAATTAATGGGGGGAGTTCAGTGTCAAGGAGCTTGGGACGCATCAGGTTACATTACCAATGATGCCACCACCACACCAGGACTGACTCACCCGGGGCTGTTGTTGGCAGGTTCATCGCTGTCCAAATCCCGCTCAACTACAACCGGCGACAGATCGACCTGCGGCAGCTGATCCTTATATCCACCACCTGGATACTCGCCTTTGCTGTGGCATCCCCAGTCATATTTGGCCTCAACAACGTCCCAGACCGTGACCCCAGCTTGTGCCAGCTGGAGGATGACAACTACATTGTGTATTCCTCCATCTGCTCCTTCTTCATCCCATGCCCCATCATGCTGGTGCTGTACTGCGGCATGTTCCAAGGACTCAAGCGCTGGGAAGAAGCCCGGAAGGCCAAGCTGAGGGGCTGCATCTCTGCAGCCAACAGGAAGCTGTATCACCCCCCAACCTTGATGGAGAGAGAGCAGACCCGTCTGGGGGCACCGGAGTGCAGCCCCTACACCCGTGCCGGCCTCCCCGGCGAGTGTGGGATGAGCAATGGGATCCAGACTGTGTCCTACCCACACCTCAGGTACCCGCACCCAGGGCATGGGCGCAAGCGGGCCAAGATCAATGGCCGGGAGCGCAAGGCCATGCGGGTGCTGCCAGTCGTTGTTGGTGAGTTTCTGTCAGGGATGGCTGGGGAGGTTGGGAAATGTGCCACCTTGTCCCATCACAGCGCTCAGACTGGCATGACCTGGGTAAATCCAGAGCAGTGCCAAAAACCACCACCCTTGGGAAAGAACACATGCAGTGTTTAACACCCAACCTCCCTTTCCAGGCAAACCTGTGACTCCCAGTATCTTACATTCATAGCCAAAGTGGGACTAACTTAAGACTTTTCATCAGTGGTTAGGACAGGAAAGACATCCCAATTTTTTGTCTGGGCATGAGCCCAGGTCCATGTCAGCACAGCTGCTGGCTTTTCCCTGAGTGCCTGAGCTGTGTCTGTCTTGTTTGGCTCAGGCTTTGTTAAATTAAACCCCTTTGAACATTCACATCACCTTCTCTCTTTATTGTCCTCCTGGCAGGTGCTTTCCTCTTCTGCTGGACACCTTTTTTTGTGGTGCACATTACCAGGGCTCTCTGCAAGTCCTGCTCCATCCCCCCTCAAGTCACCAGCACTGTCACTTGGCTGGGCTATGTCAACAGTGCTCTCAACCCCATCATTTACACCGTGTTCAATGCCGAGTTCAGGAACTTCTTCCGCAAAGTCTTGCAGCTCTTCTGCTGAGCCCTCCGTGCAGGAGGAGCCACCGGGCAGGAGCAACCACTGGGTGATTTTTTGTATAGTTCATTAAAGATCTATTTCTGCCTCTGGTCTGCTGTCTTTGTTGGGGATGAGGGGAGGACGAGGAGAGATGGACGATGAAGGAAGAGGCTGTCCAGGTCCTTGTAGTAAGATGTTACAGTTGAGGGCCAGTGGATACAGCTTGGATCCTCTATCCACTGGAAACTGCAATTGTAGCCACTTTATCACTTGGTGCTTGAGGTAAGCAGGGATAATAATAGTAATTTCTAAACTTCTGGCTTCTGGGGTGGTATTAAACAAGGCTGTCAGATGACATGGACCTGAGTCTAGGGGAAAAAAGGCTGTTAAGCTAATTCCCCAGATGTCCACATACCAGACAAGGGTACCAAGCTCACGTCCATATGCCAGGTGAGGGTGAATCTATCTATAGATGCAACCTCCTTTCCCTTTATCCTAGATAATTTTAAACCCAAAACCTGATTTCACTCACGTTTAACAAGGGTCTCACAAAGGCACCGTAATGTTACTGCTGGTGCTCCAGAATCTCCTGTGAAGCCACATGGTTCCTGCCAGGAACCATTTCCAGCCTCAGGACAAATCCCTACATACCTTTAGGTGAAGCTGCATGCAGCGACAGCCACGGCAGCCAGTGGGACAGGTGATGCTCATTGCTGAGGCTCGGAGGGGAGAAAAAGAATATTGCAGAAAATTACAGTCTTCCAGGTAATGATTTTGTATGGGATTGTTGCTTTCCAGGGGAAAATTTTCTTGGAAGCAGAACGGAAAATGATGTCTTGAGTGTTCCTTTGACTAAAAATAGCAAATGCTCAATTTCTCATCAGCAGACTCAATTCCCACGTGACTGTATTGTGCATTTCTGAGCTGTCACTTGCTGGGTTGGGGCGTGGCTGCTCCAGGTACCAGGGCACCCTAATTTTTCTCAGGTCCCAGAGAGCTTTAATGACAGCTGAGTCACACCTACCATTCTGAAATTCAGAGAAGTTGCCCCATGCCCTTACAGATTTTTTCCTCATAAAAGGTGCAGTGAAGCCAGAATTCAGTGACTGAGGCTTGGCTACATCTGACCACTCAGCTGCTGCCCAGTCTACCTACTCAAGCAGAAGGCCTGGCAAACTAGTGCCCAGTGCCCATCTCACCTGTCCACGGAGCTGTGCTTGTCCTGAATCCAGGCAGAGCCCCACTGCTCACACCAGCCAGGCTGGACAGGGATGGCTCTGGGGAGTGAAGCAACAGGAATAATTTCCAACCAGAAGCTGCATTTGATGCTGGAAGTGCAGCTTTAGCACTCCAGAGGTGCTATTTCAGAGCCGTCTTTGCTGCATCCAAATGCAGGATGCAAGAAACCTTGTAAATGAGCTGTGTTACTGTGGGCTCAATCAAGACTGTCTTCTCAACTAACTGTCTCTAAGTTCTAGGCAATCAGCATTTAACTGTGAGCAGAAACCACTGCCAACACTCAAGTGTTACTTTGGGAAGCAGGAGTGAGCATTTTGCTATGGGGATGGAAGGAGCTGCCTCCTGTTTCCTTCCCAGGAGTATCCCAGATAGTTTCTTTTCCCACCCTGCCTCAGTTCCTGCTTGGCTTTCACTGGAAGCACAGTTTCTTCTGGAGGAGCTGCATGCTGTGGCACCAGCTCCTCGCCCTCAATGGCACTGCAGTGCTGCCCCCCGGGCCTGCTCAGCTCTGTGTTACGAGGAATATCTTTCCCAGGAATCAGCCAGGAAGCGACACTCACCACCTGCCACCGACTGTGGAAGCCCTGTCACCTCCCTCCATGGGACACATGTTTGCAGTGAACAAAGCAAATAATGCTAATGGTCAGCACATCTCTAATTGGCAGCCACTACAGTCAGGGACAGGACAGCCCCACATCCATGTGTGCTCACCTTGGGCTTGATCCCATCTGACTCTGACCAGCTGGATGCTATCGGTGACATTCCAGGCATGCTGCGGAATAAAGCTGTGCTTGCCTGTGGAGAAAACATCTCCCAGGTAGACAGAGAGTACAGACACACATGTACCTGTTGGTGGACCCACCTGTGCAGTTACCTGTACCCCAAAGTGCTGCCCTGGGAATTAAAGGGAACTGCTGGGCACACTCGTGCTTTCACCGCATTTTATTTAACAACATGTTATTTTTCAACTATATTTAAGTGGAGAAACTCCAGTGTGTTCCAAATTTGCCCAGCACAGACGGAACACAGGAAAAACAAATCCTTTCAATGCCGAACTAAGAACTTGAACTGACTTTGTCAAGGCAATTAAATAAACCAAACAGATTCGTTTCTCTTCTCTAACGAGAGGTAGGGGGACCCCGGTAGGAGGAAGCACTGGCAGATCTCCTTGCAGCACCTGCTTTAGATCCATCTCAAGAGAGATGAGGAGACTGCTGTAATCCACATTGTGGAGGATCCAGTCAGGCAAAGGCAAAGCCTCCCAAAGCCAGTCGGGGCCGGGACGGAAGGGAAAGGGTTCTGAATGAATTTTTCACACTCTCTGTATTATCCAAAGCTTTGGAAGAGAATTGGGAGTAGACAAATGCTGTCACAGTATCAAAAAGTCAATGAAAAATGAGTCTGCTAGTGAGGAGAGTGCTGTTGGCACAGGACAGACCGTTCCCGCCGGTCGCCGATCCAGCCGGCCCCGCGTGTCCATGAACAGCTGCGGAGGTAGAACGCTCACACGGTGACCTTCTCCATGACATTGTCTGGCACGTGCACCTCATCCCCTTGCACCGTCACCGTGGCCGACTGGCCACAGATGTGCTGGTGGTCCTTCCAGTCCTGCCAGGGGAGAGCAGAGGGAAAGGCTGTGAGCAGAACAGGCCCTTGAAGAAGGGCCCTCGCTGTGTGAGAAGCACTTTCTCTCCACAAACCAGACCAGTGATGGAGGGCAAAGGAGCCACGCACAGGATCAGTGTAAGAGGACTAAGCAGAATGCTGCCATCTCCACACAAACCACAATCCAGGATATCAGTGTCAGGTGCAAAAATTTACTAAAACTGAGTCAGAACCTTGACTTAAAGCCTCTCCTGAAAGGTAGTTCATGACACTCAGTGCTCATGAGGGACGGTGCTATGCCAGCATCTTAGCTCAGCTAGGACAAGAACAGATTCCTCTTGGAACTGACTGAATTCAGGACAGCTGACTCAGCCTGAACCTGGCCACCCAGCAGAGCTGTAACTGGCTAAACTGAACCATCCTTCTCTCCAAGCAGGGGCCAAGGGTTGCTGTAAGGAACTGGTCTGAAACATGACACACAGCAGCTTCCTCCACTGTACTTCACACCCATTCCCACCTTCCAAGTTTGCAATTGCAGAGTCTGTCCCAGTGTATCACTTGCAGCATCACAAATAATGGAAAGGAGAACAGTGTCCTCAGTGCCATGGCAGGGGCAGCAGGGAAGGAAGAAAGCAGCTCACCAGGAAGCAGCAGGAAGGGGCTGTAGAAGTGCTCCCAGCTCTCCACAGCTCCCAGTGAGGGGTCCATGCTTCATTCCCAGTGTTACTCTGATTTTTTGCATCACTTTTGGGAAGGTGTGTACAAACCTGGGGACCTTCTCTACCGTTTTAACCCTGTCCTGACTTGAAGACCTGCCCCATCACTACAGCCTTGCTTGTGATCCCACTGCAGGGTTTGGAATGCTTGACCCACACAAGGTTCTGCTCTGACTGAACAGCTCTGCTGCCAGTTCCTCCCTCCGTGCTGACACCCATCAGGTGACAGCCCGAGCTGCCTGGCTGTCCCCAGGGTCATGCAGCCCTCTCCAGGGAACTGAATCCCAAGTCACAAGCAGACCGATACCTTCCGCTGGCAGAAGGTGGAGCAGTAGTTGACTTTGTGGCATCCTGTGCACTCGTTGGTGGCCTCCCGACCGCAGTTGACACAGGATTGCTGTACAAGGGATGGAGAGGAACATGTCACACAGAGACAAACCAGGGGTGTCACCAAGGTGCAACAGAGGTGCAGTGACCAGCTGGAATGCCAGAGCAGTGGGAAAAGCTCCCGTTTCCCAATATACCCCCAGCACACTGACCCACAACAAACATGCCCAGTGGCCTCTGGATACACCCTCAGAGACCCACCCTCTTTGCTCTTTTAGCAGGGATCACTTTGGAAAATGGAATGCACTGCTGTTTTCCTTTTTGTTGGGAAGGAAGCCCTCCAAAACTGTGGGTGGACACTGAGTGGTCATGGAAATCCATCTCCACCACCCCAGGGAATCCTCCCTCCAGATAGGTCAGGTATCTATCAGCCAGGTAACTGCAGGAGTCAGGTGTATCCCAACCAGACGTGTCAGGCTGTGCACAGGCTGTTGACACACAAGCTCTGAGTTTGTCCCATATTTAAAGGTTTAAAGGCAGGTTTCATTGGTGCTTTTGTTGGGTTTGTAAGCTTGTGTATGTCTGTGAGAGAGAGACTGAGGAAGGACAACAGACTAGGAATATGGATGGGACCTTTCAGGTATTTTACCCTGGTTTTAGAGAGGAAAAAGGGATCTGCTCCTATGGATACGTTCCTTCGTCCTACCCCGGTCATGACTGCATAAGGAGTGTACCAAGAGGGAAACAGGAGTTAAATTAAGAAGGCTCTAACAGGAGCAAGGATTTCAATCCAAAAGCAAGGCAAGATAGAATACACAGGTGAAAAATCACACCTGCTTTTTAAGGGATGTTTTTGTGTCTATCGCTTTCATCTTAGCTTGGTGACATCAATTAACATAACCTGTATATTTAGGTGGAAACAGCACTGAACTTCCACCAAAATAAGCACTTCACAGAGCATTCCACTTCCAGCTCATTAAACTCCTGACAAATCATTAGCACGTTAGCAGCAGTGACGGGAAGCGTTGCTGGGCTGTAAAAGTATCGTGGGCTCTTGAGTTACTCCAGGCTCATTCTCTCTTTGAGCACAACCACCCCAAAAATCAGTGCTCTTATTAACACCCCCTCTCACACCTTTCCATGTACCTGCAGTGAACAGCTGGTGAGACTCAACTGTGTTTGTGCTCCTGATGTACAGCTGGGGATTTGGGACACCAAAAATGGCTTAAAGCTGTGATCTGGGACTTGCAAAGCCTGCCCTGAGGGAACACTCGTTTGGGGCTGCTTGTAACCTGTACAGTTACTGGAAAATGTGGAAAATATATGGGACATGTTGTGCCTGGAGATCTGAAAGAGAACTGAGCAACACAGCTTTAAGGGCTTCAGTCATGGGTCCAGAACTAACTCCCATTCCAAAAGCCAAAGGAAATTGTGGAGCTATGAAAAGCAGCTCACAGGACAGAAATGAAGTGAGTTCTCTTCCTGCCACAGTTCTATGACAGCCACCCACCAGAGCTGCAGCTCCACCACTCAGAGGCAAGGGAGACTGATGAGCCTGGCCAGGTGACAGTGAAAGAGCACAGAAAACTGGAATGCTTGGGTAAGGGGAGACACTGCTTGGAGCACTGGCCCTACTAGGAAGGGCTCAGATCCCTTGCCAGAAGGCCAGACACAGAGCACAGGATTCCACAGCAATGACAAAACTTCTGTGTCTTTAAATGGACTGAGACAAAGACCAAAAGGCTTTTCACAACACAAGACATCCCCAGCCTACCTTGATGATGATTTCTGTCTTCCCGTCCACATCCTCTGTTTGTTGGAATAACTGGCTCTGGTACTGCTGCAAGGAAAACACACCAGATGTGTCATTTCCCAGCCAGAGCATGGGATGGGCACTGGGATGGAGGGTCCCCACGCTGAACCTTGTCTGCCCAGTCCCACACTGCAGTTGCAAGAGGACAGGGTGGCCCCTCACTCCTCCCTTCTAGGAGAGGGACACTATCACCTGATGTGGAGACAGGGCAAGGAGCCGGTGAGAAAACAGCCTGAAGTGACAAACTGCCAGTTCAGTACAGCATTTCCTCCAAACCCAGCTTCCCACTCCACCCAGCCACAAACTTGTCCTTCAAATGGGGGGTTTAACCGCAACCCCCCCGTACATGGTAACTGGGAAATTGGCACAGGAAACACGAGGAAAACGCCAAGGTAACGGGGACCACAAGTGGCACATTCCAGGGACAAATTCTGGGTCAAGTCCAGTGATCCTAATCCACTAAGAGGCAAAGGAGTCTGGAGGGAAGGCACAGCCCAACAGATGGGATTAGGGGAAAAAAAAAACCCAGACAAAATTAACACACCTAAGACTTTAGGAACAGCACTAACCATAATCATTACTCCTCCTTGCAACAGAAGAGTGAGAGGGCTGTAGAACATGTTGTGACTCCATCACTCCTCTGGAGGTGATGTTCACAGCCCGCTTTGGCTGCCTGACAGAGTCACTTCACACCAGTTCAAGCCCAACCAGGTGCTGCTGTACCTGTTGCAGCAGCAATACACTCAACAGTGGGGGACAGGAGTCCCAAACCAACAACATCCAAACACAGTCCCAAATTAATTAAGTGCTAACCCTGGCTTAAATGTATCGGGAACAGTTAAAAAGCCAGAAAAAAGCTGAACCCCATCCTCCAGGCCAAGCAGGTTCATCCAGGAGTTTGATTCAACACAAAAGGAGATAAAAGGCTTAACTTACAAGTGTGTAACCTGAGAGCACAGTATTTATTCTCCTGTGAAACCACAACCTTCAAAACCTTTATATAACCATGACAGAAATTAAGTTTAAAAACTTCAGGCAGAGGGAGGCAGAGGCAGGGAAACCTCTTGCTGTGGCCTGCCTGTGGTTCTGCCCTATTTTGACAAGGCAATTCCAGCCATGCACCAACCATGGAGAAGGAAAAGGTGTGACAAGAAAGGGGAACAAGCCAGACACATTCAGATCTGTCACAAAAACAGCTCCACAAAACCCAGAACCTCCAATTCCCAAGAGTATCACTTGCTAGTTTAAAGTACACAAACCACTGTTTGCTGACCAGACACAAATTTCTTAACTGTCCAACCCTTTTTAGATTAATTTCATACTCTCCAGTCCTGAATTGGTTTAATCTTTCTAAAAAAGCATTAAGATGCCCCAGCTGTTTGCTGATTTAATTTTCCACCTTGCTTTCAAATGAGCAGGGCTCCAGAAGCATCCTTGCTTTACAGAGGGATATTCCAATTAAAACACTTGTCAGATTTCAACACTGATTCTCTTCAATTTATACAGAAAATCTATTTAAGTCATTTCCTGAATATCTTTATTATCCCCCAGCAAGGCTGGCACAGAATTTGGTGAGCATGTGTAATCTCCCCATTCCAAAGTTTATCTGATATAAACAATGGATTTATGCAAACTCAAAAAAGTTGCATTGCCCAAGCACACCAACACGTCAGTCCTGTCTTTAAACTCTTTGTTTTGGGCCTGATCTGCAAATGTCAAATATCCATTGCAAGAGACACCGAGCCTTTGTTACCCCACTCACCCTAAATTCCTAAATGTCTTCGCCTTACCAAAAAATGCAGTAAAGCCAACATGGAGATATTAACCAAAGGATCAGATACTCAGCTACAACCTAATTATAATTACTAATGATACTCAAGAACTGTTTGAAGCCACATGAGATTCCACCACAGCAGTTGTATTGAACTAATCCCACACAAAATGCTGCAATTCAGAAAAACCTTGTAAATATCTCAATATTTCCATTTTTTGCAGTATCATGATGCATTTTGGAAGTTCATGTCACATGGAGCTGGAGGGGCTCATGGTTTGCTTTTCTTTCAGGATATCATTCTCCAGGGCTTCTAAGTAACACAAATGTAACCTTACTCAGAGAATCCTAACATTTTGCAAACTTGCACACCAGCTGTCTGGGAAGGAAGTGTTATTTTCATCTGAGGCACCATGAGGCCAAGGATTTAACCAGGGTCATCAAAATGACATGTGGGAAAGATGGAAACAAAATTTGAAGGAGGTCCTCAGTCTTGAAATTAGCCCAACAAACCATGACCCTTGAACAAATTCACAGAAATTAAGAAGTACAAAGAGAGCGACTGAGTGCAGGTCAGAACTGCCAAAATACTAAATTATATGCTAAAAAACCTCCCTGCTGGTGAAGCCTTTAGCTCCAGCCCTTGGAACAGTTCCTTCAGAAGGGATAAGGATGTCCCCAGCCCCTGACACAGGGCTGAGATCGTACGAGTAGGGAGGCAGAGTGCAAAACCCTCATGTCAGACACACTTCTGAGCTGTGTGAGTCCCACAAGCACCAACGCAGCCCAGCACAGAGCACAGCTCCTGCTATTTAAAGCTAAGGCAACCAAACTGCTGTTGTATGGGAGCAGGACAGCTCATTTGTGATATTTAATGACTCCAAAGCACATCAAATAATAAATATCATGCCAAAACACACTATAGTGAGTGATGTGTAACATACAACAAGGCAACTAGGTTTGTGTATCCAGCTGGGAACCAGCCTGTTTCTATCAGATCTCTACAGTCCTGCTCTGTACAAAGTCACTCTTCCAGGAAGAGCTGAGCCTACACCTCTATTATCATCTCATCTGTGGTCCAGTCTTGCTCTGCAGCTCTGACACAATGACACCACCAGGAAAGGTGCCCCCTGTTTGCTCACCCTCGGAAGTTCTGTCAGTGGAACAAACACAAAGTGGTGATAAAGCACCAGTTTCCTTTGTATCAAACTGGTTCAGAAAAAATCGCCTACTTTAAGGGCAGGAAGACCCCTCTGTCTGCCTCTCATACACTTTAACTGCCCAAAAAGCTATGGGACCACACACATACTCAGTGGGAAAGAGACTCATGTTACAAACCACCAGGAAATTGGGAAAGCCCTTTGACCAATAAAAAAGCAGCGAGCCAATTCTTTAAGCTCTAGTGTAATTGCTTCCCTGTATCCAGGAGCATAGAGTTTTGTCCAAATATGGAATCCACAAGCAGGAAGTAATTCAGATAGCTACTTGTGATACTGCCCAGATGGTTCCAGAAGCCAGCACAGCTCAGAATTGTCTGGATGATAAAAAAAGCCACCATGACCACAGAGTTTTACCAAAATGCACAAGTGTGGAGGTCCCCATTACACACCGAGAATGGTGAGACACAAGTGGTGTAACTGGGGATGCAGTAGTTCCTGGGAAAGGGGTTTACTCGGGAAACAATCGTGTGCTCATCCTTCCCATGTCAAGTCAGCTTTAATCATACACAGGAGGCATTTTAACTCCCATTCACAGGACAAGAAGGAACTAGAAGAACATCAAAGAGAGCTGGCTTTGGATCAGAGGGTGTGGAGAAGGGATTGAACAACCATTCCAGAAACCACTGTGAGGATAAACCGAAGGGAAGATGCACACAGACTGGAAAAAGAGCAGAGTGAAGTTAAACGAAAGCAGAGGTTCGTCTCTGAACTGTTCAAAAGCTTCCAGTGTTGCAGTGTCCCACACTCTGTACAGCTTTCCAGCAGCAGCCAGCCCAAACCTGGGCAGCAGCAGCACTGGCACCTGTTCTGCAGGAGGAAGGCAGGGAAGGATTAGACTCCCAACATATCACACACCTGCACATCAAGGATGCCGTGTACAGGAGAGTTTAGCAGAGCCAACGAGGCAAAGTGTGGCTAAATATCAAAGAGGCTGCAAGGACTGTCCTATGGGTCCTCAGCTCCCAGCAAAGTCTTCCCACACCTCTCTTCCAGGCCTATTGCTGCACACTCGTGCCTAGGGATTCAGTGGAAAGCTGATGTTAGCACAACACTGATGGCACCAGCAGGAATGCTGTGTTTGGGAAGGGAGTTCAGCAGCTACCAATGGTGACACCAGTTCCAACACTGCCCCCCACCTCTCTCCACCCAGTCCACACCAGCAGCTGTGGATCTGTGGGAGAGGGAGAGCACATTCAGTATGGAGCTGGTGGTCAGAAGGATCCAAGATCCCTACTGTGCATCAATTACAGAGAAGAAAAGCAGGGAGAAGAAGGCAGTCATTGAAGATAATGCCTGTCCACAAGAGAGCGAATAGGGGGAGACTGGCAGCCTGCCAGTCCTAACAGAGGACTCATGTGAGATCAGCTTTGCTTGCACAGTTCTCAGCAAGACACCACTAAACTTTACTGCTTATCTTCCTGATTTTTATTTATGCCTCAACGCATGTTACACATGAGGTGAAGAATTCCTATAGGGGCTGTACATGTACTGGCAACCCTGCTCCCAGGGGGGCTTCGCCTGGCAGCCCATCAGGGCAGAGAAGGCTTCCACGATAGGGCTGTGAGCAACCCCCCCACCTTGCCGGTGGGACAAATGCCCGTATGCCCGTGAAAAAATGCCCGGGAAATCGGGCTGTGGGAGGAGCCTTAGCCCATAAAAGCAGCTAACTGCGGCACAACGGGGAGCCATTTTGCTTTGGGTTTCTTGGAGGGCTCAGGGGCTCGCTTGGAGGGTCAGCTTGGCCCTTCTTTCCCCCACCTCGTCTTTTCCTCCCTGTGTTCCTGCTTCCCTGCCCACACCTGCTTTGCCCTGCTTCACCGTTTCCGCGAACCGGCTCGTTGCCGTGACAGCCTCGTGCTCCGCTGCCTCCCCGACGGAGCGGGCGCCGCCGCAGCCAACCAGCTCCGCCGTGTTTCCTGCGCTGCCCACCACACCAACCCAGCGTAGCACTAGCCCGTAGCGACCAGCCTGTCGCCGCCACCTGCACCCAGCCGAGCCCGCAGCCACAGCCTGCAGCCGCCGCCGGCCGCTGACAAGAGCCGCGCAAGGCAGCTTGAGCCGACGCCAGGGGCACGCTGCCGCCGCCGCCGCGAGAAGATCGAAAAGCGGCGGGGGCTCGCTGCGGCTTGCAACTCGCACGATCTGCCTGCTGAGCTGACCCTGACAGGGCGCCGGGGTTCTTGTGCTAATACTGTCCCTGTCTTTTGTTTCTTTCTCAATGTCTCTTTTCCCCTCTCTGCTCTCTTTTCTATCCCCTTTGGGTAGAACATTTACCTTTCTTTATGAATAAACAGTTCTCAGATACAATTATTGTCGCATTTGTGCTTTATTTTTGTCTGAGAAGTCTATCAAAAAGACTCCTCCCTGACTCCCTCTTTTACATTGGGACAGAACACTTCCCCATAAACTCTGGGATATGCTGTTCCATGGATCCCATCGAAAGCCTCCCAAGAGGCTCACCTGACAGCAGCCACTGCACTGCTGAACACTCATCAGCTTTCTCAGACCAGGACTCAGTGCCCACATCCCATAAATTTATGGACAGCTGATGGGAGAGCTCAGGATCACAACACCAAACAGTCTGTACAACCAGCCTGCTGCCCACAGCTCCTGGAATCCCAAAGCAGTCTCTTCCTTTCCCCACGATACAAATAACATGGGAAGATCTCTCTTCCTATCACTGCTCTCAAGGCTTGGAGAAACAATTTCCAATATCCCTGCTTCAGCCAGGAATTGCTCTGCTCACCACTCAGCCCCAAAGGTGCCCATGGCTGAGCCCCCTCAGCCCCTGTAGCACTGTTACCTCTTTCCTCTCCACATCAGCCTGGATCTTGGCCTGTGTGACAGCGGCCTCACGGAAGGAGGAGCTGGCCTGCTTGGCCTGTTCAATCAGAGTTTTCAGTTGCTGTGCTGTGCTGAGCAGGGAATTGACCATCTCCTCCAGGTAGAGCCAGCTCCGCTGCTCCGTCACCTCCAGCCCGTTCACTACCGACGGCGACATGGCTTTGGTGGGCGTCGTGGGGGGCACCGCCAGGGCAGGCAGAGAGGTCAACACTGGACATAAGGAACAAAAGAGAATATAGACATTAGGGCATTTCGTTTCCATAAAGAGCGTGGGGGGGTTGGGTTTTAGGTTTTTTTCTCTGTTGTTTGGTTTCTTTTCTAAAATATGGTTTGCAAAATTTCCAGTCCAGGACAGTGCAGGTCTGTGCAGAACAAGCCCATGGGCACTCTCAAACCCACAGGACAAGAACGCCTCCTCCTGACCTGGATGCTCTGGAAAGAGTTAACGCCTCCCAGCATTACTGTTGAGAAGCACCATGATGCTTTGGCATTCCCAGGAACTCCTCCACCACTGCTAACAACGCTTCCCTCAGCCATGGCTAGGTAAGGTTAGAATAAGTCACTCAGTGACCCAGTATTTTATAGAAACACCCTGATGTTCCTACCCAGATGACTGATCTCATGTTGCAAACCACAAAACTCAGGCACTGATCCACATCACATTCTGTGCTTCCTGAATTCTGACCTCTACACCAGATGCTGGACTTAACCCCAAACAGTCACTATTACCTCCAAGTGAGAGTACTCCAAACACGCACTTCCCAAAACCATGGGTTGGAAAGTCCTTTAATAAGCCAGCAGTTACTGTGTCACTGAAGCAGCTACTTTTCATACGAGATGTGCATGTACACTGAGAGATCAGGGTACGAGGAAATTAAATGCAGACCCAGGAACTCAACCTTACACAGTGTAAGCTCAGCTTAGGTAACACTCCAGGAAGAAATTTTATCTGGCTTTACTTTTCCAAAACGCAATAAATACTCACCATCTGCCATAAAACTCAGCCCAAGACATTCACATCTACCAACACTGACCTCAACATTCCTCACTGAATTCTTTACTAGTAAAAAGAAGGTACCACCAGCTTCAGGGCTGTGCAGACTTCTTACCTCAAAATGCCCTTATTTAAAACAGTAATTTTAATGAATTTGCACACAAGTGGCGTGGAACTATTTGCACTTAGATATGAGTACAAGATAAACCAGCCTTTTTTATCAGTGTCTGTTTGCACAAGAGCCTTTCCTGCTCTCCATTTCCAGCACAATATTTATCCCTGCATGCCATTTGATAACATATCAAACAGGAATTACTTCCGATTCCTCATTTTGGCACAAGTACATCAGGCAAGAGAAAGTATTTACCGGTGGAAAAACAATCAATGTTTAATTAGTAACGTCAAGATCTGACAAAATCTTAAACACAAGAAGATCTGACTCTGGAGACCAGGAACATCCTGTGCTGGTCTAAATAAATAAATAAAGGTCATACAGAGGAGATTGAAAACTGACATCAAACCTGCCCAAAAGTACCTCCAGCATGCACCACTGGAGTCATAAAGCCATGTGAGGATGTCTAGAAAAGCTTCTATGACATGATTTTAAAGGGGTTTGCTCTCCTCAGACCAAACACTAAATAAATGTTCAGCCACAGTGCCCAAAGAGGACAAAAATCTGGAAGCAAGAACTTTAGGAAAGGCAAGGAATGCAAGATGACTCATGATGCAGAATCACAGCAGCTGCCTCCGGCAGAACCCACAAATCAGGGTTCTCAATAAAGAGTGACAAACTTCCCACAGAGGGGAAACCTGCTTGTCCGAATCTTAGTAACTGTAAAACTCACAAGCAAAATAGTGCAAAGTTTAATTTTCTGCCCTAATCTTTACCTTTGCTGAGAAAGATGTGAGGAAATACAAGCACAGTGAGAGCAAACATACCGATTTTGGGATGAGATGTTGGCAGTGCAGCCTCAGGGAAAGGTGAGATCTGGCAGTTGTCCTGGTAACTGGGATAGTGAGGCTCTGGATGAGACACCCGGCAAGGCTGCTGGACGTTGGTGTCCTGAACTGCAGAAGAACAAGGGCCTTGGGAATCACTAACACACCTGGCAGGTGTTTCTTATGCTGCTTTCACCCCTACTTTTTTACATTTTATACAAGTTCCTACACTCCGTGGTAATTCCCAAGGGTTGGAAATGCAAAGCCTGGTTCTGGCTCCACCATGCTCTGCTTTCATGTTTAGACCCACAGGTTCCTTGGTTCCGTCCCACACATTGAAATATCCACAATCATCACAGGGCTCCAAGCTCCGGTTCTCGGAGCAGGATCATTCCCCCAGGAGAGCTCACAACACAAAGGATGACTCAAACTGAGAGAACTGAAATGTATGTCATGCATATATATCTTGTTTGATTTATCCTGGCATTTTTCACTTGGTTTCAATCCTCACCTAGTTTGGGCGTTTTTTTTGGTAGTATTTTAGGTTAAATGAGGAGTTAAAAAAAAAAAATTACAGAGATGAACATAAATCCCAGGAACTCAGCAGAGGTGAACATTAGCAGCTGCTACACCTAGGCAAAGTTCCTCCTTTGGTGCAACTCATTAGATTTCAAGCTGCTGAAATGATTTCACAGGAAGGACAGTGCCTTACAGAGTCTCTCCCTTGACACTTCCCTGTAAGGAAATAAATCCTTTGTGCTGCATTCAAAATGTTCCTTCCTACAGCAGTGGGCATCCAACCCTCTTTTCCTCCTCCCCACAGCTGTGTAGGAGACACCTCAGCTCTTACCAGTGGCTCCAGTGAAAACATCCCCCTGTGCTGGGCTCTCCGAGATGATGGCCGTGGCCTCCACGGTGGATGCCCGGTCGAAGGTCAGTGCCCCGGAGGTTGTGATCTGTCCAGAGGGAGTCACGGTGACTGGAAACATTAAAGCACTTTCATAATTAACACTCAGCGTGGAGGACATGCCTGTCCAGCTGTTGATATCCCTGTGCTGCACCATCCAAGCTCAGAGGACTCACAGACCACCAGCCTGGGATAACCCAGTTTGGATCACACCTGTGACCGGTGCGGTTGGAAATGGGAATAAAGGCCCCAAAGGGCTTCTGAAGGCTCTGCTGTCCTTCCAAGGCTCTGGGGGCATGAGGCAAAAACATTAATTTACAACCTAACACCTCCCAAATCACTTCCTTTTCAGTTATTTTACGAACTATAACTTAACACCTCCCATAAAAGTTTAGTGAGGCCACACACCCCATCAATTTCTGGCTGCTTTATGACAATTTTAGCAAGAGTGATTGCTGCTGCTTAAATCAACGTAACAACCTGTGGATTACAGCTAATTCCATGACAGCTGGACAATTTTAGCTGTTTATCTACACAAAGTGATAGAATGTGCTTGGCCAATGCAAGGAACACGGCACAAAATTCTTCTGGATAATTATACCTGAGTGGCTTCAGAATGTTTAAAACCCTTTTTAGAGAGGCTTATTTAACTGGCACCATTAATTGGTGATGGGCTGATTCTGTGGTACACAATAATTAAATTTTAAAATACCGTAGCTACAAATTCCTGGCTGGTGAAGCATGTGGCCACCAAAACAAGTTCTCTCTCCCAGTGCCAGCATGAGAGAATGAGCAGCCTCATAGCACCTCACATAACAAACCAGTACAGATTAAACCTATTTGGGGCCTAAAAAAACCAAAGCCACAAAACAACTCTGCAGAATCCTTGTGTGTTTCTCCTCCTGCTGTTGCTGATGATCTAATTGTAGGTCTTTTGTTCTTTTCTTAGATTTCTGTTGCTTCCTCCTTGACTCACTTTGTACTGTTACTGTCCATATGATGCCAGTGTGCTGGGAGCAGGAGGACACACGGATGTGACTGGGGATGTGTGAACTGGATCAGTTTGCAAATTAATTCCTGTTCTCACACAGATGGTTTGCCAATCAAACCAGTAAGTAACAAAGCACGTGCTGAATGTTGGAGAGGGGTGTGCAGATCAAAGCATCACCTTCTGCCTCCTTCATTAACAACTCTCAGGCTGGGGGTTTCATTCCAGCTGCTTCCAGATGTTTCTTCTACGTATTGCAAGGAATAGCAAAAATCTTACTCCAGCTTCTAAGGGACACAAAGAAACTCAGGGGATGGAATGGGGATTTCTGGTAGAGCAGAGAAGGGCCAGCCTTCCCCAAAACCTAATTCCAACAGGAAATTTCCCAATTGTTATTTGTGAAAAATCTACCTGAAATCCACTATGGATCCAGGCCAGGACTCCATAATTCTCCCCCCACTGAGAGGTGGTATAGAGGGCAATATAATCATAGACTATAAACACAGAATCTTGGAATGCTTAGGCTTGGAAGGGACCTTAAGGTCATCTCCTTCCACCGCCCTGCCATGGGCAGGGGCACCTTCCAGTAAACCAGGTTGCTCCAAGCCCCATCCTACCTGGCCTTGAACACTTCCAGGCATAACACATAATCCAAGCCCCTCTCAGCACAAAATATGAAACCTACTGTTCACTGCACAAGCATGTCATGATGCTTAAACCTGAGCTTCCTGGAGGTCTAGAGCTGTACTTTTTCTTATTCCACTTGTGTCCAGATGTGGCAACACTGTGCTACTTTCTGTGAAATAGGAAGTGATGCTGAGCCAATAAAACCATCCAATTAAAAGAATGTGACCAAAAAAAGGACATTTTTCTCAGCTGGACAGTTCCAAGGAGCCACTAACAGACATAAAACACCTAATGGCGCAACTCTCCAAAGAAAGGAAGCAATTTTTACCAGGAGAAAAAAACAACCTACATGTAGTTGCAGCAGTGGCTGGAAGCAGAGTGATGTTTTTGGAGCAATTCTTTTTCACTGGAGTTGCGGGTATTTCATTTTCTTTTTTCCGCCTTTTATATGGCACAAAGAGTCGTATAGGGCCACTCTGGGCAGAACAAAACCGGAAAGAAAATGAAAAGAAAAAAGGAAAAGGCATTAGCTGAGGCACCTCTTTGGAGACTTTGGGTTTACTCTCATCTTTCCAGGAACAGCAGCACAGATCCCCGTAGATGATATGTGGTTTGCAACAATTGACCAAAACACTTAAAAGTTTTCCAAACAAAAAGAACGTCGGAAAAAAAAAGATAAACTCAGCTCCCTCCCTCTGAAGAGGCACAAATTCAACCTCTTCCCACTATTATTTAAGGAGTAGAACTGGGCAAATAATCAGCTGCTGGCCAAAGTGGTGGAAAGAAAATAGAAAAAGAGGGAGGAGCAGAGAGGAAGAAGTTCCAGGCTAGAAAACAAGCACATCAGTCATTTCATAGCAGAAAAGAAAGGCAAAGCACCAAAGAAAGGTCAAGCTGAAAGTCTTCTGCTTTCAGGACTTAAGCCTCATTTTTGAAACAAACTAGCAAAAAAACAAACCCCAAATCAACTAACCAAAAACCCCAAGCAGTTTTAGATGAAAATATTGATCCATCATAAGATTATGATGTTACTTCTTTACAAAAATATTTTTCCAACTCAAAACATTGTGAAATTCGAGTCAAAAATCACAAATAGCATTGACATCCCCAAAAGGCATTTTCCATAGGTATATTAATTAGAAAAGGAGAAAAAAATAAGAAAAAAGCAGTAAGTATGATCCAGTTTTACTGAGGCTGTGCTACAATAATGCCAGCAGTTCTTGATCTCCTTTCTCCATGGGGCAGGAACAAAGCACTTGTCCCTGAACACTCACGTGACAGGGCACTCAATTCCCAGGACACTCATTACCTGCTCTCCCGAGGGCTGTGGCAGCTTGACTGGTTAATTTTTCAACAAAAATAATTAGTTCCTAAAGTAATGGATGTAAAACCTCCCACTCACCAGTGTCATGTCATCACAGCAAGCAGCACAAGTACACGAGGCAGCGTGGGGATTTAAAATCCCATCCTGGAATCAGAAGTGACCAGTTCAGCATGAGAGTCACCAAAATCACCCAGAGCACGCCTTGATCCTGCTAAAAAATGTGGATGGCTGCCACAGTGGTACCCATTCCCTCCTGGATGCTGTACAGTAACAGAGAGGCCAGTTCACCACACCAGAGCAATGGGGTGAGAGGGTCAGAGGAGGGCAAAGGAAAACCAAATCTTTTCCACACCCAAATACCAGGAAATATGAATTTGAGACTTGATTTCTGCCCAAATAGAAATCAACTGTCAGCCTAGTGGCAATGCCAAGTTCTCCAGGAGACTCAAATAAAGGACCCAAATAATGGATGGTGAAAGTGAAGAATATGTGTCAGGCAAAGACACAGAAGGAGATCAGGTTACCAAATTACAGTATCATGGGTGAGAGCTCAATGCCTGTGGCACAGCTCAGGGCTGGGCTTCACCCTGCAGAAACTCCTTCCAGTATAAGCAAGATTCCCAGTGTGCTATTTGAGACACACTGAAAACAATTCCCCTACGTCACTGACTCTCAACCAAACCGAGTGCTGCTCCGGGTGCCATCAGCACCTGGCTCCAGCTGCCCCTTCCCGCAGAAAGGAGGGAGCAAACTTAACCTTACGTGGATAAGGCACTGCAGGGGCCGCCCGGCATAGCGGATGCTCCTCTTCCAGTCCTTGCTGCTGGCTCGCCCCGCCATGGCTTCAAACTCCGTGGGGCTGTACCAGTTGTCCCCTTGCTTAATGCACCTGCCACGGCCTCCTGAAGTAAAGCACCAAAATACATTGTTAGTCCAGGTTAAGGATAATTTTGCCACTTCCCCGAAGAAGAAAATATGGAAATTGCTGGACAAAATAGCAGTTAATCTCTGAGAACCACCAAATCTGCCCATCGGCTGCTTCCCATTGCTCTGGGATAACTATGTCCATTTATTATCATGGCTGTGACAATGATTGGGCATGGTCAAAGCTCCAACTCTGGGCCTCAAATGGCTATAAAAATTACTCCTCCACATGAAAGAAAAGTCTTTATTGGATAAACACCACAAATTTAAGTCTTTCCTCAGTTTGTTGTTAAATTTCTGATCTTCTTTGTGTTGAAGAAAACTTTCTGTCCACAAAGCAAGCACTGCACTGGGCAGCCAAGCTGGATGGCGATTTCTGCTGCTGCTCCCCCATAGGGATAAAAGACAAGAGGAGGAGCTCAGGAGCCCCGTGAAGAGACAAATTCTCTATTCTCATTCCAGCAGGGATTCTTCAGTGCTTTGTAGAAACACAAGTCTACTCATGAGACAAAAAGTCATTAGAGGAGTTGGCCTGTTACTGAGAAGACTCACTGCATGGCAGCCTGGATATTTGCAGGTTTAAGAAAAAGTGAAAAAGCCTCTGAAGAAAAAGCAAAACAAAAGGGAATAATAATATCAAAAGGCACTGGGCTGGCTTGGAAACTCTGTTGTTTTTTTTTCTCTCAGGATCAGCCATTAAGAGTAGCCTGATTAAAAGAAGACTGCAGAAGGAGCTGTGCCACTCCTCAGCCCGGGTGGCAGTTACCTGAGCCGAGCCTGTTCTTGTACAGAATGCCACTGATATTCCGGCACCGCACTGGGAGCTCATTCTCGTACACAGATGGGTCCCAGTTGTACTTGGTTCCACTTTTCCCCTGGACGGCTGTCAAAGGGGTAGGAGGAGACTGTGGTCCTTGGAGAAAAAAGAAAAGTGACGGCAACCAAAAGGCAGAGTGGCTGTTTCATCCCATGCTTGGCTGGGTGATATGCCAAGGGGTTGACTGGAGCAGCTGGAACCCCCCCACAATGGAGCAGCACAAAAAACTCAGCCTGAATGATCTGAGAAGGGCTGATAATTAAGCAAAGGGGACCCGAGGAAACAGGCTCTAACAGGGAATAAACGCTTAGACTGTGATCTCATCCGTACACCACCTATAAGCCATGGTGTAAGGAGCTAGCTGCAGATTCTCCTTCCCAGAGCACATCCTGTGGGGAGTTTTAGAGCACTGAAGGTTTGCTGTGCCATCTTGTGGGCAGCAAGGGAACTGCCAGGCAGCCCCGAACAAAACCTCACCGTTTGAGACACTAAAGTATCAGCCAGTGGCCTGAATGGACATGAAAATGTGTTCCAGGAGCCTTGGAAAGAACACGTGCAGAACTGGGACACTCGGATTTTTACTATCCATCTTAAAATGATTCGTGTGCCCTTGGGGGTGGGATGGGTGTAGAAAGCGCAGCAGCAGGGCAGAATTTTTCAAGCAGCTTCTTTGCCAGGGTTAGGGCAAAGAATGAGGAAATTAAACACATTTCTGATAGAAAAAAATTTTTACAAAATTAATAAGCATTCTTGTACTCCCAAGGAGAACGTGAAATACTGTGTGAGGACTTGGTATCTTAAGGTCTTTTCCAACCTGAACAACTTAATGGTTTTAAGAGGGGGCAAACCATCCTTATAATATTATGCACATATTTTTAGATTCTATAAAGACAATTAGAGTGGAGAAGAACCCATCCTTCTGGGAGAGTGACCCACCACAAGCAGACTGTCTTATACCTGGTGTGAGAGGTGCTGAAGGCCCCTTGATCCCAGTGGTTTCAACGATGCTGCCATCTGTGTGCACCACTATCAGAGTGGCTTTTTCAGGATTCAAACTGTCCCCAATTTGGAGGGCTGTTCTCCCCGACTACAGAAGAAATAAAAGAGTTTAAATTGATTAAAATACTTCAACACAAATAGATTTCAGTAACCCTCAGGTACCCTAAAACTCCAATCAGTATGGCAGTTATTAGGTTAATTTTTGAGTGTTCAGACAAACAAATTCAAAGATTTCACGTTCCAGGCCATCAGTTCTGTTACAAAATGAGTACGTGGGGGTGGAAAGGTAAAAAAGTTAGGAATAAAACCCCTGTATGTCCCCCAGATAAAGGGTTTGTGGCTGACAGCCCGGATGTTTCAATGAAAACAGGTCTTTGACCTTACCACAGCTCTTCATTTACCTGAGAAACTTTGTCAAGGCCCTTAAACAAAAGGACAGACTTACCAACACATGTCCTGAAATTGAAGCTGCATTGGCCACAGATGTGGTGAAAACATTGTCTGCAGAGGCCCCCACGTTGGCTACTGTCACTGTGGTGACTTCTGGAATGTAAACCAGGGTAAATTTAATGTTCTGCATGCAGAGAGCCTGATGAACAGCTGAACAAACAAAAAATCCTTTCTTCCTATTCAAAATTAATTTTATTTTTCATGGCACCTTTGTTATGAACACAATCATTCTGATTTTTATTAGTCTTTGAGTTCAAGAGGCTTTAACCTCCTTGAAACCAGGGCAGTCACTATCAGCATGTGATGAATGAAGGAAAAAATAAGTATTGCACCTATACCAGGGATATTCCCGAGCTGTGGTGCATTTATATAAATAGGAGTGACTGGCAAACATCAGGATAAACAGGACAACTGACTCTGGCTCTGTCATGTATTAATTCCAGTGGTGCCATGACATGTGCACTTCATCCAGTTAAGAACTGCCCAAATTTACAGTCCAGCGTTTCTGTGGTGTTCAGCGCTTGGACTGGCTGGAATCTCTGGGTTTTCACGTGGGGTGAGCGTGAAAGAGTAAGTGGCGCTCGGGCGGGCGCCTGGCTCTGGACTCTGTGGCACCGCAGTTCGGCCGCACCACCCTGCGTGACTCGGGGCACTTGGTTAAGGGGACACGGGGCCGTGCGGCTCAGGTGCACCGGGCGGCTCCCGCTCTTTACTGTGTGTGAAGGGGCGGAGTGTGGGATTCGGTGAGGGGGTGGGAGCGCTCCCTGAGCGAGCTCGATATCCCAGCCCGATCCCCGAGGGCTGTGTGTGGGCCGGAGCCCAGGCTGCGGAAGCCCCAGGCGGGCTGAGGGAGCGCTGCCCGCCCTGACCTGCGAAGGCAGCGGCGGCGGCGGCCTCGTCGGCGCTTGGCATTGGTGGTGCTCCCATCTCGATGTGCTCGGCGTCTGCCGCCATCACCGTTACCGCCTCCTCCTCCTCCTCGGGGTCCGCCTCCCCCTCCGCTGCCTGCGGTGGCTCCTGCTGCTGCCCGGGTGCCGCGGGCAAGCCGAGCTGTCCGGCGGCCGGGTCGCCGTCGCTGTGCTCCATGCGCGGGGCCCGGGGTGGCCGAGCCCGCCCCGCCGCCCCCCCGGGCG
>VXAC01005318.1:36663-88955 GCA_013399225.1 Rhipidura dahli
CCCGAAGGCGACGGAGCCGGGCCGATCGCGCCCGAAGGCGGGTGGGGCGGGGCGAGCGGCCGCGCGGGGGCTGCCGGGACGGCGGAGGACCGGCGGGCGGGGCGGGGCGCGGCGCAAAGATGGCGGTGCCGAGCCGAGGTGAGCGGTGTCGCGATAGCGACTCGACAGCGACACGATAGCCCTTTCCGGGGCACCGGTGGTCTGTCTCCCACCGTGCTAGAGGTGACGTCTCACAGGGGGACATGACTAGAGCGAGGCGGGGCCGAGGTGGAGCCCAGCCCCGTTGGCACATCGCGACAAGCCCGACACGCTGAGGCAGAGCCCGGTGCGCGTGAGCAGGGGCTTGGCGCATGTGCGGGCTGAGGAGCACCTTGACCCCGGGAAAGACGCTTTTCTGAGGCAGAGAGACGCCGCATCAAAATCCACATCTTTGCTTCAAATTAGGAACTGATGGGGAAAAAATTCATCCTTAGTGTGGTCAAAATCATTAATTTCGAAACCTTTGACAAAGGTCAAAGTTTTTTTTCCAAAAATGTAAATTTCTGCTCTGGGTAGACAAGGGTGGTTTAGAAAATTTTTGCCGAGTTCGTAAAAAAAACCTTCTAATCCCAGATCTGTGCAGTGAGGTGCTCTGGGTGATGTTCCCCACAGCTGCTGCCTTTAATACAGTTTTATGTTAAAAAATAAACCATTTTGTTAGAAAATGGGCCATGTTCCAACTCAAATCCCCATTCTCAGTGTGACTCACTCTAAAATCAGCACCAGCCTGGATAAATAACCAAGATTTTGTTGGGTAAAGGACTGAAATGGTATATTCAGGCGGTTTAATGATCCCTCTTGACTCGAGGGTCCCTCTCCCGGGTGTGCTGTAGGGTTCCAGGGTTTATCCCTGTGAAATGTCCCAGTCGCTCTGGGGGAGGCAGCACATCCTCACGAAGAGTGGATGCCATCCTGGCCTGGAACAGCTGCAGGAGGCTCACTACCCTCTCCTGGGAAAGGATTAAGGAGAGTTCAAATATAAAGTTGGGGATCTGCCCTGAGGGAATTCACTCAGAGCTGCCTATGGGAATTATATGGCTCTGACCATCATACAATTCAGCGTCGGTGGTGTAGCTGCAGTTTTGGATATTGAGTGAACATGGAATCCTGAAATGGTTTGGGTTGGAAGAGACGGTGAAGCTCATCCAGTCCCACCTCCTGCCATGGGCAGGGACACCTTCCTCTATCCCAGGCTGCTCCAAGCTCCGTCCAGCCTGGCCTGGAACACTGCCAAGATGGGGTAGCCACAGCTTCTCTGGGCGCCCTGTGCCAGGGCCTGCCCACCCTCACAAGAAAGAATTTATTCCCAATATCAAAGCCATTCTCTCTTGTCCTGTCACTCCTAAGTAACAGGATGAGTGTTGGGAGCCCCCAGCCCCAGTACAGAGAGCTGAGAGGAGAGGATCAGGCCCAGGAGACATTTCAGGTGATGGACACGTGAATCACCTAAAATCCTGTGCCTGTTTCCACTGTGTTCCCAAACTGGACACCTTAATTAGCTGCCTGGAGTTAGGGGGAATTCATCTGGGCCTAAGCGCATAAAAATCTGATGTGAAGAGGACACTGACTTCGGGAATCTGGGGATGAGGATGGTGCTGTGACAATGATGAGCTGTCCCTGAGGAGACAGATGAAATGGCCTTTCACAGGTTTTACTCTCCCTGGAACAGAAATCCCAACTGTGCAATTCCTCATGTGTCTGAGAGAGGCTGAGAATATTAATGAGGAACTCAAGAAGTGGTCTAGTAGGTCGGTGCTGTCATGTTGCACGGGAATTTTATGTGATTTTTGCAGAAAATAATAAGGAAGTGAAATGTGTTGGTTGGATCATTGGAAATACTTGGTTTGATTTCTGTGGGCAGTCAGAATACACTGAGGTTGGACATGGAATGACATTGTGAAGGGAACTGGTTTGGACGGATGACATTTGGAGGGATGGTATTTAGAGGAACCCGGGAGCCCTGTGGTCTCCACAAAGTTTCTCACAATTTACAAGCAAATGGTCCCTTCTGGTTCCCATGTTCACCTCCTTCCTGCATAGTTAGAGGGAATCAAGTGTCATCTGCTGGGAAAGGACAGGATGAACAAGTCCTGGATAATGCCTGTGCACTCCTGCAGGCTTTGAAAGAGCCTAAAGTTCCTCACTGAAAGTGGCTTTTCCCTGTAGGGATTTCCCCCAAATTGTTTTAGGCTTCATCTAGTTGAAAAGCTTATTTTTGGAACCTGAACTCCACGATCTGAAAAAAAAATGTTCTGGGAGATGAAAAAAGAGGTTCCTCCCAGCATTTAGGTACCATTGTTAGAGTGTTTCTGGATTTAGACTTATTTTCTTCTCTTTTATTTTCTCCTTCTCCATGGAAAGGAGGAACATCAGAGATTGTATCCTTTCTGTACCACTGCTCCCTGCATGCGGGAATCCTTGAGAAGACTGCCTCAAGTGGATTCCTGTCTTCTCCCCAGTAACTCTGCACAGTGCTGGGTCTGTGCTCCTGAGTTTTCCATCAGCATCATCCACAGGAAGCACAACTGGGACCACATTGTTTCCAAGGGAAGATGCTCATGCAGGTTTAGCTGGGATTTGGCCATGATGGGCTCCTGGAGAAACCCCTTTAACCCCCCTGCAGTCATGACTTAACTAATTTTCTTAGGAGAGGAGGCTAAAAATTGGATTTATGGACTGCTGGACACACCCCCTGCAGGCATCACAGCTCACAGACAGCTGACACAGCTGACAAGGGGTAGTAAAAGCAGCTCTCAGTAGTAACTTCCTCCTCTTTTACAGTAAGTCACCCCACCTTTACTCCTGCCAAGATCCAAGTAACCACCTAGGAGGAGACACCCGTGGCTCTGGAGATTTCCATGCTTAGAACCTATCTAATAATTTTTTGCTCCACCTTCCTTCAACTGGAAAAACCCCAAAACCTGGTTCTGTGTTAATAAAATGAGCTGCTCTGGGAACTGGAATCCATCCATGGTGCGTGGGTAGGTTTAGAAATGGGATGGGCAGTTCCTATAAAAGATGCCTGGGCTGAAATCCCTGCTTGGAGATATTCGTAGGATTTGAAACGGGCTAGGGGAGAGAGGGGAGTGAATTAAGGCTGTTTCTTAGGAATTTGCATCTCAAAGCTGAGCTCAGACAGGTATGGATGACAGCTTTTCCATGCTGTGGGGAGGAACAAGGCCTGGCTGCTGCACAGAGTCACCTCTTCTCCAAACACAAGTTTGATGGAGTTTGCCAACTCTCTGTCAACTTCCTTAAGGCCGACTAAGAGGTGTAGAAGTAGTCTGGGGCAATGTACATATGCATCCCCCCCACTTCCTCAGGCTAACAGATGCCCCACTACAGACCAAATAAAATTCCTTAAGAAAGGAACCAAAGCCAAGCCTGAAACAGCAAGCTTTTATCCTGGCCCGTGATGTTTGCAGCCTCAAGTTCCTTCCTGAACCCTCCCCACAGGCCAGGCATAGCTGAACCATTCAGTATAAAGAGAGAGTGCAGTATATTTTGCGGTTACTGGGAAATGGTGATTTTATGGAATAAATCCCACCTCATCACTATGAGAAATCCTTAACAACAGTTCTCAGCTGTCATCACTTCCCTTACAGATCCTGCTTTATATAAATGGGATTTATTACATCTTCTACTTCCTGGCAACTCTTGCAATGATTATTTACAAAAGTAAGTCGCAGGTATTTTCCGCAGAGCAGGCTGTGCTGATGCACAGCTGGGCTTTGTCCTGCTGTGTTTTCTTGCTTTATTTACTCTGGTTTATTCTCCAGGTCAAGTTTTCAGTTATCCGGATGATTTTTTGGCTCCTGATCTTGCCGTGCTTTTCCTTATGGCCATTCTGGAAGTGCCTCGATTGTACTTGGGTAGGTCGTGTTATCAGTGCACCTGGAATGTAATCTGCAAATGTGAATCATTTGGAAATGGAGTCTGTTAGTTGAGCAGATATTTGGAGACCCCTACACCTTTCCTTCTACTCCTGAGGACTCTTGTAAGCACCAACACCTTCCTTTCACTAAGACAGAAGGGCAGGAAGGGCCTCCTGACCCTGTCTAGAGCTTGCTAAAACTTCTTCAAGTCCAGTTTTTAAAAACCCAAATCGCTATTAAAATCTGCTCAATATTCCCGAGACATTTACGCAGGGGGAGGCTCTTGAATCAATCTGAGTGGCTTTAGGGGTGGATTTATTTTGCTGCCTTAAAGCTCTCTGTGTATTTATTTGCTTGGAGCCTGATCCATGAATAAAGTGGGTTTCAACTCTAATGTAGTTAAACACCAAAATCTACTGAGCTGAGCTTGGAAATAAGCTGCAAGGAAGAGAGAAGGACAGCTTCTCCTCAATGACAATCATTTGAAACAGGAATAGATTAGCAGGGAATAAGACTTGACAATGAGGGTTGTACTCCTGAAGTGCACAGAGGTCACCATGTTGAGTGCGGGGCTGGGGGGCTCAGGGAGAGGTTGAAGCTGAGTGCTCAGAACGATGCAGCTTCAGAAGTGATTCTCTGTGGTAAGAAGAGGTGCCCTGGCTGTGATAATCAACTGATTAGCTGATGGCTCTTTTATTTAGATTAACTTTGGTTCATTTTCCTGTTTTGAAATGGATTGTCTTTGGTGTTGGGTTTGTTGTTTGCTGGCAGAGCCTTGATTCAGGCTGGTATTTCCATGTATTTTGAGCTTTTTTAGGACTCGGTAAGAGCAAGGTCCAGGGCCTTTTTTGAGCAGAAATATTCTCAAGTTACAGCTTGTGCTCTTGTCGGAACAAATGGGACCTTTGGTTTGTTTCCTTGCAGGTTTCAAGGGTAACCTGACAGAAGCAGAGGCCCCGCTGGGGCTGAGCCTGGGGCTCACAGTGGGCAGCGTGGTGCTGTGTGTGTACCTGCTGCTGTGGCAGACCTATGTGCTGTGGGCAGACGTGCTCCTCAACGCGGTACTGCTCTCGGCCTATGGGCTTGAGTCGGGGCTCAAGGTCACGGCCATCGCTGCCTTTGTCAGCTGAGCCTGGCCCCTTCCCACACGCCTGCCACACATTCCTACTCTGAAAGAGTGGGGCTTCATTTCCACTATTGAATTCCTTTGTATATAAAAACCCTGTAAAGCTTCTCTCTGTTTAAATTAGAAGTCTTGGGGACAGAAGTGTCCTGCCCAGCAGAGGTGTGACGCTGTCCCACCGTTAGCTTATTTATGGGTAAAGGTAAGGGATGAAACAGCAAAACCCATAATGCTCTGGCATTCACCAGGGATCAGTACTAAATATCCATTCCTAACACAGGATAGGAGCCAGTGCTGCTGGCATGGTGGGAGTTTTCATGGCACAGCAGCAGCAAGTGACACAGAAATGAATCAGGCCAGGGCTCACTTGTGCCTTGCCACGCACACGTCCATGTTCGAGGGCACAGCTGCTCTCATGCTCTCATTTGTGTTTCTAGACCTCAGCGGTAATTTCCCTGACTTTAGTAGGGCAGAACCTGATGCATCCCAGTGGGGGAAAGTGGAACTGGGTTTTGTGCATACTTGGAGAGGCAAGCCACATGGTTTGGCAGCCAGTTCTTACCGACACACTATGTGAGGGGATGTTTGGCTAAACAAGATGGCTTTTAAATGAACAAAACCCTTCACCATTCATTATCCCTTCTGCCCTGTTTAAAAGTCGAACAGCATGTTGGCAGGTTTATTTCTATTTGGTGTTACATGTGCCTATTTCTGCTATTTTGCAAAAATTACTACATTCAAGCCTGGTTTTTGCCTTCTAACTGGTGCAAGTGCAGAGTTTTTTACTGTATCAAAAATATGCATTAATGGAAAGCTTTGGGAGTTTCTGGGTTTTTGAAGAAGCCTGTTTTGTATTCAGAATTTCCTATTTTTGTATTTATTTATTCATTCAAATAAATAATGGTTTAGATCTAAGGAGTGTTTGAAGTGCAGAGCATCTTGTTCAGATGTTGGACTCCAGCTAAGTCACCCAAAGGAGGACTTGGGCAAGCCTGGATTTGTGTGAAAGCCTCTTCTGATCCTGATCCTGCTGCAGTGTGTAGCCCCTTCTCCTGCCTGGAGAAGATCTGAGCTAATTTGCACTCACCAGGGGCTGAAAATAGTGGGGTGCAGGCCTGTGGCACCTCAGCCATGCTGCTCTTTGCTTTCTGGTGGGGGTAGAAAGGGACAAAAGACAAGTTCTGTGGAAGGGCCCAGTTTCATCCCTCAGTCATTCAGTGGTTGAACTTGAGCATCATTGAGGGCTTTTCTAACCTTAAGGATTCCAGTACCTAAAGGGGGCTTACAAGAAGGCTGGAGAGGGACCCTTCACAAAGGCATGTAGTGACAGGACGAGGGGGAGTGGCATCAAGCCAAAGGAGGATGGGTTTGGATGAGATATTATGAGATAATTTGTGACTCAGAGGGTGCTGAGGCCCTGGCACAGGTTGCCCAGAGAAGCTGTGGCTGCCCCATCCCTGGAGGTGTCCAAGGCCAGGTTGGATGGGATTTGCAGCAACCTGGGGTAGTGGAAGGTATCCCTGCCCTTGGCACGGGATGGAAGGAGATGAGCTTTAAAGTCTCTTACACCCCGATCTTTCTACTCCCAGGCCAGGTAACAGCAAGTTCTGTCCACATTACACCACCTGACAGTCACAATCAAAGGACCCTGTGGCACAAATACCCTTGGACAGGTCCTGCTAAGCCAGAGCACAGCTGGCCCTTTGCTACTCCCATGGAAACATCACAGCAGCAGAAGTGGGGCTAAGGAGCACCCAGGAAACTGAACAACCAAACGTTTCTGTGCTTAATCTGCCTGAATGGAGCCCCCACCTATTTATCCTCCCAGATTTGTCTGGCATGATGGAATGTGCCATCACATGCCTGTTCTGAGGAGTGACCAACATACCAAGCTCTCCCTGCCCCGTTAACAATCAAAGCACACAAGCAAAACTTCCTGGATGGGCACAAAAAAAAGCACACAGTTTTCCTGGTGTTTGCACCTGCCTTCCACAAAGCTCTGCCCACAGAACAACTGACAGGCTTTAAAGGGAATAGTGCAAAGTGGAATTTTTACCTGAATGCAGGTGATATGGTAAACAGGGTCACATAGGTTAATGTTGATTCACCTTCTTGGGGTGATCACCACAAACAAAATACAAAATATATGTTATAAAACATGGTGAACCCTTTGCTCCCTCCCCATCACCCAGGTGAAAAACAAGGATCAGCAGAGAGTGCCAATACTTGCTGATAGTGAGCCATGGGGTAAATATGCACATAGGATAACAAACATGACTTTTTGGGCTTGTTTCAGAGCAGGGCCTGATGGCTGCAACTGCTCAGTGCCCTGGCTAGCTGTTGGTGCCTGCTGGGGTCAGCTGGCACCAACCTAGACTTGCATCTTCCCAAGAGCAGGACAGCTCTGGTTTCAGTTTTCCAATTTCACATAAAATTGCCCATTAACTCTTTTGTGGGGTACTGCTGCTGCTGACAGCTCTGTGCTTTGTGATGAAGGGTGAAGCCTGGAAGCTTCAGACACCTCCTTCATCCCAGACTTTCAGTGGGAATCCTGTTGGTGTCCCTGATTCAATGGTGGCATCTCTCGATGCTGAGCTGGTACAAAGACCCAAAGTGAATCAGCTTCAGAGAGTTTCCTTAACCAAGACCTCTTTTCCAACCCATTCCCACTGCTTGGAGAAGCAGGGCACACATAGTGAAGCCATTGATGACATTTGCCAGACGTAAAATCACTGGAGCTTTTAATTACGAGGCCCAGCCCTTCCGAAACAGGACAAGCAAGTTGGATGCAAACAGCATTAAAAATTTAGAGGAACACATATTTTGAGGAGCTGGGTTTGGGTGGTGTTTACTCGACAAGTCTTTGTTCTTGAGCCATCACAGGAGTGTCTGCCGCCAACCTGATTTAAAAGGCTGATCCCGAGAAGCAAGTCAGCCTCCTGGGATTTCCAAATTGGAGATACTGGGAGATATGGTTTTATGGGTCCATGACTTTATGAAGTTCCTTTGGACTGGCCTGGTGCTCCAGTGAAGGAGGGAAGGTCAAGAACGTGCACTCAGTTGGTTCCACACCTGGGAGCCACGCCAGGAACTGCCACCATGGCCCAGGATGATTCACTCATGCCAAACCATTCCATGATGCTACGGTTGCCTCTGGCCCACCCCCACCGCTACCAGCTGTCAGGTGGGACAGCTGGGAAGGTGTAATAAGCTCTGCTGTGGTTTTCTTCCCTGCCCAGGGGAAAAGTTGCTGCCT
The DNA here is from genome assembly GCA_013399225.1 of Rhipidura dahli. Lineage (NCBI taxonomy): Eukaryota > Metazoa > Chordata > Aves > Passeriformes > Rhipiduridae > Rhipidura > Rhipidura dahli. The sequence continues at coordinate 44,957 of VXAC01005318.1, forward strand.
CTTCAGAGCAGTTAAGAGATTTGCTGTGGGGCACAGCAGCTCACAGTAGCCCTGCCTTCATTGTGAATGTGGAGCCGGATAGGAAGCAGTGCCTTAAAACACCATCCTGACAACTCCCTGTTTGCATCCCAGGAAAGTCAGCCCAACCCAGCAGTCCTCCTGAAATATCCCAGTGGTGCATTTCAGGGAGTAGGGATCTCCTGCACAAAACCTTCCAGCTTCTGAGGGTCACCAGGTTCCAGCACAGCTGACATTCCCACTGCATTTCCCTTGTTTTGGACTGATACCCCTTCTCCTGCCTGGTACGGCAGGCATTCCCTAAATCCTGCTTTTCCTAGAGCTGCCCGTGTTTTCACAATGGATCCCCTGGGATCCTGGCGAGGAGGATGACGGGGCACTGGGCGGGAGTGTCTCACCGAGTATCGGTTCGTGTTCTCCCGCAGCAGGAGAGAGGTCGTGCTCCTGTCAAACCCGAGCTGCCGAAATCCCGACTGTCAGGCAGGGAGCTGCTCTCCGCCTGCCCGCCCGGCTCACCCGGCCGCATTCCTCCCACAGGAACTCACCGGGGCGGCTCCTCCGTGCGGCGCCTGGACCCGGGCCAGGCCCTGCGCTGGGCACAAGCCCCTCAAAGAAACCCACAGCAGCGGGGAGCTCAGCAAATGTCAAGCTAAAGAATTTGGGCTTCTCTCAGACCGCTGTCCTGAGGGGGGAGCTTTTCCTTGTTTCTTTCCCTAGTGTCACAGTTACAGCCGTTTCCTCCCAGGGCCAGCGACACGGGGTCTCACTTCACATGTACGTGGCAGGGTTCAACACACAGCGTGGGCAAGGTGGGGAGGCCTGCAGGCACGTGCACTTCAATAAAACACTCTTAAAAGCCTCAGTTTTGGGAGAGGAATGGCTAACCAGAAAGCTCCCACCCTGCCATGGACACGTCAGTATGACCCAGCTGATATTTTCCCTGCCAGGGACACCTTCCACTAGCCCAGGTTGTTCCAAGCCCTGTCTAAACTGGCCTTGAACAATTCCAGGGATGGGGCAGCCACAGCTTCTCTGGGCAACCTGTGCTGGGGCCTCAGCACCCTCACAGGGAAGGCTTTGTTCCCAGTATCCCACCTAAATCTACTGTCTTTCATGGAAGAGCTGGGGCAAAATGAGGGGCTTTATGGCCACGTAACCCCAAGGAGCACAGTGCCACAAAAGGAGTACCCCGAAGGGCACTCTGCTCTGCACCCCTGATTGCTTTGGGGAATGTGAGAGAGACGACGCTTTGCCTTCTCCCTCCATCTCACAACACCTTTCCTTGCTGCAGACGTCGGGACAGAGAACAGGCAGGAGCGATGCTGCAGGAAAACAACCCGCGAGCCAGCGCGGAGGAGGGCCCTGGGCTGCACAAAGGTGCCTTGTTCCCCCCATGAGGCAGTCGGGCAGCACGTCCCCTCTCTCACCGGCGATGGAAAACTGAGCTCCAAGCACTCCTTCACTTCCCCTCGCCACCTTAAACCTTCGCATTGGGTACAAAATGTTCTCGGGAGCAAAAAACCCGAAGTTTAACACGTGTCTCCTGAGCTCTTGGTCGCCTTGCCTGGGGAGTGGGCGAAGGCTGCAGCAGCCCCCGGCGCTCCCGGGGCCACCGGCTCCTGGTTATACAGTAACCTGTTGCTCCGGGTCCCAGCTCCACCTCTCGCTGCCTCTACATCCCTCCCCTCCTCTCTCCTCTGCCAAGAAACCTCTGTCACCTGCTCTCAGACACTCGGGGCGAGCGGCACCAGGAGGAAAGGGCAGAGGGGAACCAGAGCACGGGGGACCCCCAGGCCGGGCTGCCGGCTGAGCACTGCCTCCCACTCTCCTTCAGCGTTCGGGGCACCGGGCTCACAGCCTGTGCAGGGAGGGCAGGGAGCTTGGCTGCTGGAGAATGGCAGCAGGATTTAACTAGGAGCGCACGGAAAACTGGGAGAGAACTCACGGGAGCTGAGCGAACTGCGGGAGACGAGAGCGGCTTCTCAGCACCGGTGAGTCCTTCTTTGCAAACCCTAAAACTTCACATCCCCCTCCCAGCTTTTACCCACTTCAAAAGTCTGTCTGATTCTGCTGTGGAGGAAGCACGGCTGGAGAGAGTCTGTGGCTGGGAGAACTATCAGTGTAGTTTTCTGTTGTTTTAGTTAAAAAAGATGAAAAAACGTACTTTTCCCAGCATTGTGTTTTCTGAGTTTGTTTCCCGTCCTAGTGATTCCCCACCGGGTGAGATCCAGTAGATGGCACTTTCTTGGCAGCAAAATGTCCATTTGGCACAGAACGAGGCTTTTTTTCTGTTCCTAATGAAGTCTGGAGACGTAGCTTTAAGCAGCTTTTTGTTTGCAAACCTGGGGGTTTCCTCTTTTGGGGACATGTGTAGAACTTTTGGCCATTCCCCACCGAGCCCCTCAAGGAGCTGCTGCTCTTGGTGGGTGAGATCTCCCTTCCCCTGATCTTGGTAGGATTCACCACACGATTTCAGCACGGAGGGAAGCTCGGAGCTGCCCTGTTCCCTCTCGTGACAGCTCTGCCTCCTGATGAGCTTTCATCCACGTTAGCGAGTCACAGCATTCCTGTCCCCTTTCTCTTATTTTCCTGGAAAATGCCAGTGCAAACTCCACCGAGGACAAGGCTCAGGGACAAATGACGTGACCAACATTATTTTCAAATACTGGAAATAACTGTGACACCAGCACAGTAGTAAAATCCGGTGATTGCTGTAATTAGGGCAACAGGGAGTTAACACTTGTGTTGCTGGGCTGCTCCAAAAGCACAGATCAGATCCATCAGGAGTTGCTCATCCAGGAGTGCCAGAGCTTGGATGGGATGTGCCCCTAAAAAGGACTTTGAGCAAAAGAAGTGACAGCCAGAGGCTCAGCCCCCAGCTGATACAGCAGGGACCCATACAGGGTTTCACCTGTGGATGCCGCAGGCAGCAGCACATTCCTTGCTCTATTTTGCTCTGTGATCGAGTTTTCAGTTGATTCTGTCCTTCACAGACAGAAAGGGCAGGCAGCAGTGCTGAATCAAGGAGCCCTTTAAAACAAGACTGGGAAGAGGAAGTTGGGATCCACTGCGGGAAGGTGTCTGTGAGAGGCAAAGGTCGTTGGTTGGCCCTTTTTAAAACAAAGGCTTGAACTGGTGTTTGGGGCAACACTACAGCTCAGTTCCACTGTGGTCAGACCTGAATTGTTCCTGCTGGTGGTTTCTGCAGCTGAAAATTTGGGAAGGCTGGCCAAGGAACCGGTGCTCTTCCAGCTCTATCCCAGCCCTCCAGGTGGTCTACAGCGGGATCTACTCCACTGCACTCAGCAGGGCAGGGTGGGTTTGTCATATAATCATAGAGCTTAGAGGAACTGGGGGTGTTTTTAGGCACCTGAGGAGAAGTTTAGCACCAGCATTGTTGAACTGGCTGTTGGTGAAGTCCCGGGAAGAGAACAGCTGTGAGTGACGCTGGAGAACAGCTGTGACGTGCGCACACCGCTCGCATTGGGCCGTGGAGCAGTTTGCCAAGACAAGCTTTGAGTCCTTGGCTTTCTGCCCCTCTGCCATCACCCCTGATGTCAGGATGGGCACAGGCACCATGACAGAGGTGGGCAGCCTGGATACTGCTCAGCACCAGGAGGAAATGTCTTCTGAGCCACAGGATAGGTATCGCAGGGGCAGACAGAATGCGCCTTCAGTGCCCACCTTTGCTGACTGCAAACCACCTGCCATCAATCGGAGTGACAAAGCACAGCCCTGAGCCTGAAATAGCCCTGCAGATCATTGCTCTTAGGGCTCCGTCTGCCCAACTCCCATGGATGGTGTCGAGGATAGGACTAGATGATCTCAAAGGTCTCCTCCAACCATGATGATTCTGTGAGGGACATTGCAGAGCAGATGCTGTCTGTGGTGATGTCACAGCAGCCACCATTTTGCCAGGCTGTGACAAATTGTCATGGCTGCCTGCCTGGATTCATCCAAGGGCACGAGGAGACAGGGAGGGGTTGCACTGGAGGAACCCCAGCCTGCTTGCTCCGCTCTGGTCACTGAACTGGGCTGTAGGTCCTGGGAGGAGGAGACCCTGCTGGGGGTGTGGCTGCAGGGCCAAACCTGCCAGAGGTTTGCTGGCATCTGCCCCCAGATGAGATGGCTTGGAAGGTGCTGGAAAACAAAATACTTTTCATAGGGTCACAGGATTATTCTGGAAAAGAAAGATTCAGAAGAGACACTAATGTGCTGTAGGACCTGGGAGGTTTCAGCCCTTGTAGCAAAAAAGACAGGAGTGAAACAGGGAGAAGAAATGCGTTGGTTTGTGTGGGCTTGAGAAACATCCATATAAAATAAATCCTGAGTGCGTGGGGCACTCCTGGAGTATTATTCCCAGAGGGCTGGATCTGGGGGTGCTGCTTTAGAGCACTCTCAGTCATACTCTTGGCTTTCTCCCTTCCATGCCATGGTCTCCCCGAAGTGCTGGGTCAGGGCAGGCTTGTGGTTTTGAAGAAGACTCGGTGTTTTTGTCCTTGTGTGGGGCTGGTCAGGGCTCACAACTCCTTTTCACAACTGCAGTCAGCAGTGCTGCCCTTCCCTCCAGGGCGGACAGGAATGCACGGCCTTTAGCCTGCGAGTTTGGTATAATTGGCAATAAAACAATCACCCTTGGAAAATACTCAAGCCTACCCTAGTGACCCCCAAGCAGAAGTGCCAAGTAAAGTCCACAGACTTCCTGGAGTGACAGGGATGACTTCCCGCACTCTGCTAGAGCTTTACCAGTGGCGCAGTATCTGCCTGGCCTGGCAGCTCCCATGGAGCGCTGGCAGATCCAGCAGCACTTGGCTCTGCCAGCATGGCCTGCTGAACCACCTGTTTGGCCAAGGCTCAGCAAGTGGCCAGAAAAATACCCACTTGCTTGCCCAGGAGGTATTCATGATTCCCACTGCAAGGGAGGGGAAGGGTGGTACCTCCAGAAACCCTCTCTGCTCCTCCAACCACATTGCAGGAGAGTCCTTGCACCATCAGAAATGGTGCCAGGCACTGTACAACACCTGAGAGATGCAGGAGACAAGATCCAAGGATGCCCAGGAGGCTTGAGAGCACAGTTTGGCTCCGGATCCTCACCTGCGGACAAGACCAGAGTCAGGAACGGAGTAGAGCAGAAGGATTTTCATGGAATGGGGAGGCTGTGAATAGCATCTCTGTCTGCTTGCAGTGGGTTTGAAAGGTCAAACTCAGGGAAAAATATGCTGTCACCCATTCCTAAAATATTTAGGTGTCAAGAGGGAAAGGAAGGGGATCCAGGGAGAGCTGCTTCCACATGGACATGGCTGCCTCTGCACACAGGTGAGGGTTTGTCTTTTCCCAAGGCAGTGAGAGTTTTCCTTTCTCCTGGACTGGTGACAGTACCGCCTCCAAAATTGAAATCCACAATGCCAGGGGATAACCAAAAGAGTCCTGGCACTTTACTTCCTGGTAATCCAGATAAATTAGGAAGAATTGCAATTAAGAAGGGAGGGAAGGGCGTGTACTTGAGCTGGACCGGTTTGGAGATATTTCCCATTCACCTGAATTGCAATTCCCCAGGAGAGCCCAGCCCTTGTTCCCATTCTCCAAGTGCTCCCAAGGGCGTTACTGCAACGTGCTTACTGCCACTGAGGATCTGCTGAGGAACAGAACAAAAGCTTCCAACCCCCGGGAAGAAGTGAGGAGTCACAGGCTCTGCCTGCTCAGCTGCCCTGGGACAGGGACTGAAGTGCCCAGACAAGCTGCTGGGGCCCTGATTTGGTTGAAAACACCAAGCAAGGCCTGGAGGTGCCTGTTCCTGCAGGCACAGTGGGATCAGGGGACCCTCACAAGGCAAGAGGCTGATGGCAGAGGCTGGACTGCTCCAGGCCGTCTGGCACGGAGCTAGACCCTGCTTGGGATTCTCTGTGCCCTTACATCCATCCCTGACTTCAGAGCAGGGTCCAAATCAACCCCTCTCACCAGCATCTCCCACAAAGGTTCTCCTTGTCCTGCTGAGATGGGCAAACACATCTCAAATGTGAGAAATCCTCATCTCCAGAGCCAGGGGCACATTCCCCCATCCAGCCCACACTTGGGGTTTCACCTGTAGAGGCATTAGCCCACCTATTTAGCTCTTCTTTCCCACTCCCTGGACACTACCACAGCTTCTAGCAGCAATTTCAGCAGGAATGGAGGAGCTGAGCACCCTGGGGGTGATGGGATAGGATTTTGCAACAGCCTTGGCTGTCGTGATGGGCAGGTGTGGCACAAATGAGCCCTTCAAGGCTCATGGGCCTCCAACCCAGCCTCGCCCCACGTGAAGGCAGATCTTTCCATGGCTGATGGAACAGGAGCACTCCACATTTGTGAGCTGGGGTCTTTCAGCACTGCCTTGGAATGGGACAGCAAATTTTCTCCTATTTTTGGTTTCTGGGTGGGGCACTGACCCCCAGAAGTTTTTCATAATTTGAATTCAAGTTTAGTGCTTCCTGCTTCCTTTTCAGTTTTTCCTTCTTCTGTCCTATCAGTCTCAACCTGTCCAGATTTATATCCTACAAAGGTAAAGTGCAGCCCATCCGAATGGCAATAAACCAAAGTTCAGGCACCACAGCTGATTCAGAAAGTGAAATAGTGCTGCTGGTGGGATGGCGATTAGGATCAGGCTGAGTCAACATCACCCTCCCCCAGACTGTTTACACCTAACTTCCCTCTCGCTCAAGATGGAGAGAAGTGGGAACCATCTGGGAGCTGAGAATCTCTTCATGCCTTACAGGTGTTGGCTGCTGGAACCAGAGCTGACACCTAAAATCATGAGCAGCCCCAGGTTCCCTCACTGGCAAATACAAAGTGAATCCCAAACCTGACCCACCTCACTGCTGTGGATACGCCAGTGGCTTGTCCCAGTCTGTCACTCACTCCTCTCTGCTACCATCAGGACTCCCTTGGGTCACTCCTTGTCCCACTGCTGCTGCCAGCCAGAACTGTGACTTGTGGACATAGACTCCTCCAAGTCCTCCAAACTCCTCCGTGCCCTTTTCACAAGGGCATGGAGTGACGGGACAAGGAGAAATGGCCTTAAGCTGAAGCAGGGTGGCTTTACATTAAATATTGGGAAGAAATTCTTCCCTGTGAGGGTACTGAGGCCCTGGCACAGGTTGCCAAGCTGTGTCTGCCCTATCCTTGGAAGTGTGCAAGGCCAGGCTGAATGGGGCTTGCAGTGACCTGGTCTAGTAGAAAGCAGGGACACCCTGTTCACGACAGGGGAATGGAACTTTTTCCAACCCAAACCAATCCATTTATGACATTATGGTAAGTCAGGTTTGAGGCTTTCACTGGTGACTGTACGGAGGCAAAGCAGGGACTTTGTTGTTGGTGCTAAGATAAACACAGAGGTGTCCATTTGCCTGAGCCTGAGATAATCGTTTCATCGGTAAATTCACTTCATAAAAACATGAGGGAGAGGAGAAGAGAGAAAGGTAACTGCACCCACGATATCCCTTAATAAATCATAGGTTGAAGCCTACTCTAATTCCTGACACTGGTGCCTCTTAATTATAGCTGTGTTCAGCTGAGGAGACAGAAGAGGAGAGCCAGGCTCTATGCAGAAGGAAGCACTAATTAAAACCTCTTTTCTTTGGGAAGATATTAATGCCTTCCTCTACGACAGAAGCAAATGGCCTTGTCTGTGGCCATTCCCGCCGGTTAACCTGTAACTCTGGCTTTCATGCAACCAGGCAGTTCATCCTGCTTTCGGTACCTGGTGCTCCCAGCATCGCTTCTGGGCTGAGATATGGGACTTTCAAAAGTCCTTGAGAAAGGAAGAGGAATAACAGAGGCAGACTGTGCAGGTGTGGAGGTAAGGTTAGGTAGTAGGGGTGGCTCCTCAGTCCAGGTACACTGAGCACAAAAGAGACTGTCCTTTGATATGTGACACAGGCAGGATTTCTGTGATGGAGAGGGTATCCCAGACTCCACCCAAACAAATCCTCTGATTGGAGTTATGTGGACTTACACAGGCTTGATCCAGTTCCCCATGAGAAGAGAGTCCTGTCCGTCAGGCTGGTGGGGGAGGGAGTCTTGTACCACCAGGCACCTGCACGCCAGCATCTCTGCCTGATCTCCTGATGGGTTTGGGACCTGGTCACGAAGGACTGTGGGGGGAGTGGTACATCTGGGCCATGGAAAGGACAGTTTGACCCACTGAAGTCAAAGGGCTGATTCTATGATTCTATCTATTCATTCTTTGTTTCCATGATTCCCAAAGAGAGTAAGTCAGGAATCTCCAGCTGCCCCTGCAGAGTTTCCATAGCAGGGAACCCAGCTGGTGAAGGAAGGCTCTAGTCCAGCATCCAGGCACATGCTCACTCCAACCTGGCATTCAAGCTGGAGTCAAAACACAAGGAAAATATTGGGTTGGATTTCCCCCCCACCCTTTTTTTGCAACAGAAGGTGCAGGGCAGGAGTGTGAAAGGCTATCATGGGATAACTCCAAGACTGTCAGGTTTGCTGTGAGTTGCTGCTGCTTGGAAAATAAGTTGATAAAGTTTTTAGCAGCTAAAAAAAAGCCAGAAAAGCTGCACCTCTGTCAAAGAAGCTGCTGCACGGAGCAAGGCAGGAGCAGGTTCAACAGGGTAAATTGAGAGCAAATGTACCAGAGCTCTGTTCATAGCTGGTCTCTGCCAGAACCAGCAGGTAACACCCAAGGTGTGGTTGGGCCATCGGCTGCCCGAGCAATACCTCTTGACAAGGAAGCACTTCTTGCCACTGCTGTGTCTGCTCCGAGCTTAAAAACAAACTAGGAACAGCCCCTATATCTGTGACTTCAGCCATGAAACTTCCAGTGCTCTTCAGCCTGGGAGAGGGACACTGAGGTGCTGCTCTCCTTGAGATCTGTGATACAGCCCATGGCATAGAGACAGGGAATGAGGGAAACAGCTGCTTCCTGCTGACAGAGCTGGGGGGCATCCCATGAAACCAGCAGCTGGCAAGGGCAGCACGAACAAAAGGAGATGGCTGAGAACACCGTGTAGAGCTGAGCATGGAACATCTTGCCACAGGCCATTCAGGATGTCTAAAATTTACACAGCTTGGCCAAAAGTTGGAGAGATTCAGGGATGGAAAAGGGTACCAGGAGCTCTTCACTCCCACTGCTGGGGGCTGGGAAGAGAGGCTTCCTGTCCTGTTCCTGGCTTCTCCTCCAGATATCCATGAGTGCTGCAGCCATGTGTCCCAATCTGTCACCAAGCAGAACTGAGGGCAGGTGATGGGAGAGGTGATGGACCACCCCACATCCAGGCATCTGTCCCTGGTTTCTCTGAGCCAAGGGGAGGATGGAAGGGAGGAGGGGAGCTCCAGCCTCAGTGACTGTTCAGTGGAAGGAAACCTTGTGCAGGTTTAGTCACAGCACAGGGAGGCCTGAAATCAGCCAAGCAGCCAAAGCCCTGCCACAGCCACGTGCAAACTGAACCAGACAGGTCCCAGAACATCTGCTCCACACTTGGCACGAGCCTCAAGACACTCCTGCTCCCTGCCTGTCAACACCTGGTGAGCAAGCAGTCAGAGGTGAGAAGGACGATGTGAAGCAGGAGAAGGTTGCAGGGGAGATCTGAGCTGCCACCATCCTCGGCAGTCCCTGGTATTTTCCCAGAGCTGCCTCCAACACAATCCACCCCTGCCAGCTGCCTGTGGCTGCCAGGATGCTGCTCAGAGAGGCCATGCTCCAATCCAGTGCCGTGTGGGTGACAGGCATGCAGGTTCTTCTCTCGGAATCCTGTCCAAACAACTCAAGCTAAAGGAGCATTTGGGTAGCTCATGATATCCCTGAGCATCCATGAGCTCAGCAGTAGGCCCCCAGGGCAGGATTCAGGAACACCTGGCTGGGGAGCACCAGGAACAGCCCTTTGTTCTTCCCAAACCACAGGTATTCCTGTGCTCTCAGGGCCGCCTGCCCCTTCCTTCAGAATGACCTTCCCAGAATATGCCAGGTTCTCCCAGTGTGCATGTTTAGGCACAATTCTACTTCTGCCAACTTTTCTCTGCTACAGAGGGGACACATAAACCTATGGCTCATTTAAGGATCAGACCCTGATGACAGTCAGACCAGCAAGGAGAGTCCAGTAGTTTTAAACCCCAGGTCATGGTAAGCAGCACCTGACTCCGCTTTGGCTGCCCAAGCATCCACGTGGCCTGTGTTGGACCCACTGCATGCCGACAGCCCTGATGCTTCCACACACACCTTGCCCACATGACATAAAAGGGCTTTCTTGCTTCTTTCTCCCTCTCCTCTGAGGATTTCAGGGTTATCTGGGCCGCAAGGGACCTCAGAAGGTCTCCAGTCCAACCTGAAGCAGGTTCAGCTCTGAAATCAGAACAGGCTGCACAGTTCACTCCTGCTGTTCTTGAAAATCTCCAAGAATGAGACGGCACAACCTCTCTGGGCAAACCTGTTCCACAGTGCCGTGATTCCCACATCAGAAACCCTCTCCCTCATGTGCCCTGCACAGCTTTAGCCTTCTGGGACTGGAAATCTCTGCGCCAAAGACCCTGTGGGCACACAGGAGTGGCCAAAGAAGCTTTTCCTCTTTAAGGCGCTGCCGGAAACTCTTCTCTCCCCTTCCCAGCCCTGGAATCAGTCTGGTTCCTCCTAGGCCAGCTCAGGCTCCCATCCCAGCCTCTGCAGGGACTAATTGTGCTTTTTCCTCCTCGCCCTTGCAAGAGATTAATTTTTTTTGTGGCAAGATTGTTAAAACATTTCTGCATTGCAAGATTAGAAACTGCCATTTGAATTATTTTGATAAACCTAGCCTCACACATCCTTCTATTCTATACAAAACAAAGGGCAAAGGGAATGGGGTTTATTTTGGTTTTGGAATGATCTCTCTTGGGACTGTTCTGGTTACTGGGTAACTGGATGTTCAGGCTGAAAAACCCTCCTATGGTCTCATCCACAGCTTCACTGGAAGTCCAAACATTGGAAATCAACCCAGTGATTTCCTGTGACTGTACATCTTGTCTTCTGACCCCAGAATCAGAGCAGGACATCCTTCAGCTGGGTGTGAGAGTTGGGTTGAGTATTTTGAAGCAGAAAATGTTTTATACCAGCAATGAATATTATGGTTCCTATAGGGACTCTGTGAAAATCCAAAAATCTCAGCATTTTGCAGATAAATCAACGATAGGCAGCGAAAGTCCCTTTGGATGAACCCCCATTTCTGCCTTTCAGAGGTGAGTGGTAAGGGATAAATCACCATTTTTCCATTTAAAATTTTATCTACCATGATAACATATATGAAAATACCAACCACAGAAGGAAAAAAAACTACATTAGACTACTACTCAAAAAGCTCAAATGATGTTGTCAGACCAAAAGCTTAGCTGAGCCCCACCACGTTCTGGGAGCCACCACTGAGCTGGTTAAACTGGTGTCAGGCTGTTTTCCTGCAGTGACACTTAGAGCCGAGTTCCCATGTGCCAAGTTTCAGCTCAAATGAATTGTTACAAATGGCCAAAAATACCCGGACAGGATATGAGTAGGAAGCACAAATAGGATGGGAAAAGATGGCAATGAATGTTGTCATGATTAGCTTAAAAAGGCTGGAAAAGCCTTAAATATCAACTGGGATTTTAAAGAGATGAATCTCCTGCCTTAAATCTTCTGCCCCACCCTCCCAGCAAAAAGCCTGGGGTGAGTTTTACAGCAGGAAATGAAAATTACTGATGCTTCCCAAGCCCTAAGCCCCTACTGCTGTGGGCAGAGATTTGGAACAGGAGCAGAGTGGAATAGCTGCTCACTCGTATAGGCAGAGAGAGATGGGTTGTGGCCCTCTCCCTTTCTTTGGGAAAAGATAGGATGCTGTGACCTTCCTACACAGGCAGAGAAGCATTTTTAGTTCAGACTGACCAACTACTTGGTGCAGATTTACCTTATCTAACCCCAGAGACTTTGAGCTGACATTGCTGGAGACAAACTGAAGCTAAACATGGCCCCAAAGTGGCTCTCAGCCTTATAACAGCTTTTCTCTGTTGGAGAAAAAGCTCTTGGCACAACAACTGCCCTGCTACATGCCTGAATTTCTGCCAGGGAAGTGAATCAGCATTTCAGGGAGTGACCAAAAATGCCCTTCCTTTAGGAGGAGGTGGTGGAAAGGTCCCTTGGATCTCAGCAGCTCTGTCTTGCTCATGAACCAGTCAGCACGGGGGAGTGCACTGACAAACAAGACTCCCTCTGCCCTTCCCGAGGGGGTGAGGGACCAGCCACATCCCCCAGCTTTGCCTGATGCATTTCAGCCCAGTTTGGGCTGGCAGTAACCAGGCAAGGAAGGTCAGGTGTATCATACTCTGCCTGGGGCTAAGGGTTGGGAATTACTGTGGAAAACGAATTTGCCTGCCAAATGCATCTGTTAGGTTTTACAGCTATCCTGTTAGAGGTAAGGAAGCAGGAATGCTGAGGCTGGCTCATAGGGATTGCACAGGATTTATGTGAAGAGGGCACTGTGTACTTACACGTTACAGCAATCATTTAATGGAAAATTAAGACACTCGAATGATTAGCTCAAACAGCGAAGCCAACCTGTCCCCCACCTGTACATCCACACCTGGTGAGAAATGACTGATCCCCACCAGACAAACCAGGACCACCCAGGGGATATCAGCGTAGTCCCTGTTGGACCAGGCAGCTTTGAAGCTTCTGAAAGAAGCAGTTTTGGCTGTGGGTGCTTTGCATAAACACAGTACCACCTTCCAGCCCAGGGCTTTGTTCGTTAAAATCCCACCATGACAAACACCACTCTGCTGTGCTTCTCTCCGTCAGAGCTGTGACATTACTCTGGGAAGCAGCAGGGATACAACCGGAACCCTCACAACTCCATCCCAGCTCACAGAATCTGGGATGGTTTGGGTTGGAAAGGACCATAAAGACCATCCAGCTCCCCCTCCTACCATGGGCAGGTACACTTTGCACTAGCCCAGGTTGCTCCAAGCCCCGTCCAGCCTGGCCTTGGACACTTCCAGGGACGGGCAGTTCACAACCACCATCGGTGTTAGCCTTTCACCAAGTCTCCCAGCTGTTCCACAAAGGCCTTCAAGCTTGGAAAAGCCATCAGAGAAATATTCCAGTTCTACAAGAGGTGCACATGAGGAACAGCTGTGGGAGCTGATGCCTGCAGCCAGGGACACGAGCACACAGCCAATTTCAGGATTTTGGTGTTTTGCCTGAACACAGAGGCAATTCAATGCCCTCCTCCAGTCTGCGCACGGCTGTTATCCATCCTGCTCTGGAATATGACACACATGGGCAGAGTCACTCCCTGTTTTTACTGGCCTGATCTCTGAGTCCTGATTTTTACACAGAGCAAAGAAAAAGCTTCCCTTTTCATCAACAGTGCGAAATCCTTTCCACGTTTAAAAAACACCATTTTAAACCCCTTGCTGCCGCTGATCCAGTGCCTGGAGTACAGCACCGGGCTGGGAAAAGGGGATAATTTTTGGGCGTTGTGGGGTGAATAAGGATGCAGGGCAGAGAAACCTTGAGCATGACAATGAGCATGCCAGTGCTCTCTTCAGTAAACTTTTTGGTTTCCAGGCATGCTACACTCACAGGTCCTGGCAGCACTGGAGCCTTTCCCTTGCATCCTGCCCAGACAGTCCCACGGCCAGCTCCAGCCTCCCACAGCATCTTGGCTCCCACCTCCCAGAAGCTGGGTGGTGCTGGGGACAGGATTAGCTCACAGAAGGTGTGGGCACAAAACAAAAACAGGACAGAGGGAAAAAGCTACAAAATTCCTCACGATACTCCTCTCTTCCCAGAAAGCCAAGGAAACACATCATGCTGGTTTTTCTTCCTGGGGAGTACAAGTGACTCACATGATAATTTCTACCAGTTGGGTAGTTTTGAACTGGGGTCTTTTAATTTAAACCGTTTAATGAGCTTTTATGCAAGGAATGCTCATCCATCTCCCTCCATCTTTCCAAAAGCATCCATTAATATTTAACGCGCTGCTTCTGGGCCTGGCTCTCCAGCTTTCTAAACTACAGCCCAAGCACGGATAATGCTCACCTTGGAACCCCTGGCAAGACACACAGCAAGCCCAAACCTGCTCCCTGTTTTCCTTCCACCCAGCTTCTGCAGAATTCCTCCAACTGAGAGGAAAAGCATAATTCCAGGAGCTGAGACTCGGCACCAGGACTCTGCAAACAAGTCTTTCCGAGGGGTAGTGTAGCCAGCTTCCAGTTTTTTCCCAAGATCTTGGAGATTGCGGCTATTTGTGCATTTCCCCTGGGTATTTATAGAGCAGGGCGCTGTCTAGACTTGCTTTTGGTTGTAGTTCTGGGAGGAAGGTTTTACTTTCTGGCAGGAATATAAAAGCTCCTCATTTTTGGTTCAGATCTTTCCTTTCCCACTCCAACCTGTAGGCACCAAGGGCCTCCAGTGCTGCTGGACTCCAGACTGGGACCTAAATTAAGGTCTATTTGCAGATCACCATGGACACATTCTCTCTCTAGGTAGTTAATGAATCTCCCATCAGTAATCTGTAAATATTGTCACTTCTGCTCTGTAGTGCCAGTTTGTGTTTCTGAGCTCCCGAGGCTCCATTTCAGCCCCTTGGAGACCAACAGTAAATCCAGATGGGATTCAAAGGCGGGTCAGGGTCCACCAAAGCTGGTATGGGCGTGGCTATAGGTCTGAGATGCCTCAGTCCAAAAGAGCTGCTGCCACTTCTGCTGTGCAGCCTGCAAAACACTTGGCTTCTCTCTGCCCAGACCTGTTGGGCTGGGTTATATTTATCCAGGTGCTCGTCTTCTGGAGAATCTCCACAATGTGAACAATTTGATGTGCAGAGCAGGGAGTGTTTCCTCCAGACACCTGGCAGGTTGTACCTGGGGACTGCCTCTGCTGGAACATGGCGTGTGCCACGCACACTCCGGAGCTCCACACACACATTCCTCTCTTCCATAGGCTTATGTCTTTCCAAAGGGATCTATGATCCTGAGTGGCTCCACCACTGTAAAGATAACTTGAAAGGGTGGAAGAAGGAAAAAACAGAGGACTTGCCACTTTCCCAAACCTGGGGTGTTGTAAAGGCATCTCAAACAACACAGTTAACAATGGGGACTCCTATGGGCACCAGGCTCTCCAGGCAGGGTCATCTGGATGTGTTCCCCTTTCCAAAGCAGAAATCATCACCATTAAAACAGAGTGGTGAAGTTCTGACTTGGTCCTGCTGTACAACCAAGGCCTGATTTTGCAAAAACAGGGTTTGTAAATTTTGGATGGGACAAGATCCTGGCTTGCTTCTCCAGAGAGAAACGACAACCTGTTCCTCTGTTTGGCTGTCAGCCTCTCTGCTCTGGATTTGCATTTCCTGATGCTTTCTGCCTAACCCAAAGATTATTTTTTTTATGAGTGAATGTTCCTGGCAGAGACCCTGAGTTTCTCCTGGTGAGCCCTGAAGCCATCCATTATGGGCAGGTTCAGAAAAGCAACTAAAAGCAGGAGAAGGGTGGTTCCAGGAGGCTGGACCAGGAGACCAGAGACCCATGTGAAGTTCTTGAGTCAACCACAGGCTCACAGGGTCCCTCTCACAACTGCTTTGAGAGATCTAAACCAGTTTGTTTGAATTTAGGACTCCTGATGCCTCATGAGGAGCCCTGAGGCACATATCCCAGTGCCTCATTAATGCCCAAAAGCTGTTTTGTTTGTGGATTGATGTGAGATTGTGACCCTCCCTTCCTGCCAGCTCCTTCCATACCATTAGACAGGGTAAGATGGATTGTGGGAGCTGGTGGGATACTCCCAGGGGCTGGGGGAGCAGGAACATTGCAGGACACACACACCAAGGTGCCTGTGCTCCCTTTGCTCTCCTGTGAGTCCAAACAGCCCAAGCTTTGCAGCACAGCCCATCAAGCAGCTTTCTCCAGCGTGACATTCCCATAGGAAAACACCCAGCAGCCCAAACAGACGGCGCTTTGTGGGCCTGGGAAGTCTAAGAGATAACATCGTGTGGAGGCCAGCTCATGTTTCTCCCTGACGCTTTATGTTACCCCCCAAGGCTGCTGCCAATCCAGCACTTCTGTGGCCCATCCCCCTGACACGGGATACATGCACAGACAGCAGGGCTACATCGGACCCTTCACTCTGGGCAGGACCCCTGGGAGCATTTCCATCCCAGGGATCTCGCCAGTGCCCAAGCCCCTTCACCTCTTGGTGCAGAGATTCCCTTCACCATGGCTGATGGGGAATTCAGAAGTCTTGTTGCCCCAGGCAGAATTCAGTGGGATGACTGATGGAAACACAGACAAGGTCTGCTAGAACCGGGTTAGAACATGATTGGAAAAACTTGCTATTACTCCTAGGCCACTTAGCTTAAGGTTTTTGGGGGTTTCACCATATTCTTCTACTGTTCCAGCCAAAAGTGTTCTGTTTTGACCAGCATAAGTCCCTGCTACTATAGTCACATCCTAATGTTCTCTGATATCAACAAAGCCAGACTCAGTCTTAAAGGTCTTAGACCCATGAAGAGAAAAAAACACAAATACCAGATGCTGCTGTTATTAACAGTGATGATAATAATAATAGCCCTAAAAACCCCACTAGAATTTCACATTTGCAAGCTGTCCAATCTTTACACAAATCCAGAATTTTTCATGTCCTTTCCATGCCCTATAAAAAGTCTGACCACATCAGATAAGGGAGAACTATACCTAATAAAAATAAAGTACAACAATAGCAGAGATCAGCCTAGAGAGGAGAAAGAGATATTACTCTTTCCCTTCACAAAGCACTTCTCCACCCTTGGAGAAGAGGGGTCTATGTCACAGCTCCCTCTTCAAAGAGACTCAGAGAAAGCCAAAACAATGCATGGCCAGGTTCCATTTGCTACAAAAGTACAGAAATGTGGTGTGGACAATGCCAGGCTCCTGTCACGACTCCATGTGTCTTTGGGAGGATATCTGACCTCCAAGGATAAGACTGGCTAGAAAGTCAGGGAGTGGGATTTCCTGTGCTTTAAAGTATGACATGTCTTTGCCCACCTTGGTGGCCTTCAGCACTGATTTGTGCTGGCCTTTCTAAGCCCCTCTTGAACCTCATGGGCTGGGCCAGATCAATGCACCATGAAGTTTAGGTTCCCTGCTGTTGCTCCAGCAGCAGTGGACAGAATTTGAGCCCGGTGTAGCTCCTGGAGTTCCTATCCCATTCCACACCATGCACATGTGCAAGGCTTAGGTGCCTTGCTTGGTGACCCATGCAGAGACAGTGTCCTGCACCAGCAAAAGGGCAGGTGATGATCCTGAAATTGGCTTTGCTTAGGCTGAGTCAAAGGTGACACCTGCATAGCCACACATCGTATGGTGACATTTGCGTCTTGCCTCCCTCCCTATGCTCATCCCGCTGGGGAAGGAGGAGGCAGCAGCCACACCTGCTGGGAGATAAGAGGGAGATCAGAACCCTCTAATCAGGGCAGGGAGAAGACAACATCTGGCTGAGGCTACAGACTGTGGGAGCTCTTAAGGACGTTCCCAAGAGGAGAGAGAACCTACGGAAGGTCAGCCCACAGCTTAATCTCTTACTGTCCACATTTCAGCTGAAGTGCTCTTAGCCCTCCTTGACCTTTCACAAGCCCAGCTATCTCTTGAATTAGCAGATTAATTAGAAAGTCTCTAACCCCTTAGAAATGTGCCCTTCCCCCTTGCAGTCTTCCAGTTCAGATTCAATTAATATTGGGCAATTAATGCTGAATTAAAAGCTTTGGCATGAGGCTCCACCCTGATTTCACTTGGCCAGCACCACACCATGCCTTCTCTGTGACCAACACAGGGCCAAGCACATCTCCGGCCTGAACACAGTGGGGAGAGCCGAGCAAAGGGCAAATAGGAAAATAGCAGGAATAAACAAAGAAAAGGGAGCCCAGCATGATAAGGACTTGCTGACTTGGCAGGTACATGCACTGCTTCCCGTTTCATGGCCTCTTTGGGACACTGCTTCCTGTTTCATGGCCTTCAGGCACCCTGGAAGAGAGGACAGCCTTCCAGGTTATCTTATTCTTTGGGGACCCCAGCTGATCCCATCAGTATTTTATTAACCACCATGAGATGAAGAATTCAGGGCTGGTCCTGCTTCACCCGTGAAGCCAGGCTCCTCTGCCACTGCCATGGAGTCTGCACCTCTGTCAGCCACCCTGGGTTGCACCAGATGGGCTCCTCACAGAGCAGATCCCAGAGGTTTATTTTTTGGACACAGCTTGGGAAGGAGAAATAAAAACCAGGGTGACCTTAGCTGAATCCCTGGTTCCTCCCGGTGTTTCACAGCTGGGACTGGGACCAGGTCTGAGTTCCACAGGCCAAACTTGGTGACACATTCCTTACGGAATAACTCGGATTTCAGTTCATTAGGACATGGCCCTGGGGCAGTAAAAGAAACTGAGCCAGAAATATGACACTAATATGCAGAAACACTCACAGCTGTCATCAGCTGTGGGACTCGAGTGTTTGGGTCGTGCAGAGTAAATAGAGCAGAGTGGGGTTTTTAAGAGCCCAAGTTCTCTTTTCCAGGTATCTTATGCTAATGCACAAAGAGATCCAGGAGATAGGAACAGTTTGAGGACTGTAAAAGGAAACCAGCAGACAGCTATTACCAGAGGAAAAATTCACAGGTACCCAAGTTTGGGCACAGTGATGGGTTTTATTACACTCAGAGGTGTTGGCAGACCACCAAGTTTCTATTCTAATGTGGATATTAATTTATACCTCTTATGCGTGTGCATAGGGATTTCAGTATCGACCACGAGAGAGACAAAAAAGGGGAAATTTAACATACTAACTACTAAAATGCACTTGAGAGTCCTTTCTCAGGGTCTCCGTGCTGAGTGTGTTACTGTGACAGAAAACAGGCTGAAAGTTGTAAGGCTGAGCACAAAATGTGCTGGGGCTCTCCACGCAGTCTGTGTACAGCCAAGTACTTCACCTGCATCCCCATAAATGGATCCCTCTGACATCCCACTGACAGTTCTGATAACATCAGTGAGAAAACTGTCTCTGCCCTCACCTCAGGGTGAAACACACAGAGCAAAGTACCACAAGTATTCCAACATGAGGAATAAAAACGGATACGTAAGGAATCTAGGGCAGCTCTGCTGATGATACAACAAACCCTGCAGCAGATAGTCAGCCTCCAGAGGGGAAATCCCAGGTGTCAGGGATGACTCCAAAGTATTCCCTGGGTATTACACATACTTTAGCCTAGATTCAGTGAAGGCAAACCCTTGGAGGAAGCTCCACGGCCTGCCCATGGCTGTCATGGCAGACCTTGGCACATGCCAAGCACACTCAGCAGTTCCCTTGTAGGAAATCCCACTGAGGACCCAGAGGAATTTCTTCCTTTAGGCCAGCAACAAGTATTTCATAGCCAAACCGTTGAATTCTGACAACCTTATCATGAGGTGAGCAGGGTCTGAACCAGGCACAGAAGTGCCCCTGAACTTTCCAAAAGAGACTTAAAAAAACTTTAGAACTTCACCTTGGCTTCCCTTAAGCTCACACATGGAGCAGAGGTGAAGAGCTTGGATACCGAAACAAATCATTCCCTGAGATCTTATTATACCCTGTCTTCCAGTTTTGTTTCTTTTCCCTTGCAGTTCTGCTGTCAGAGCAGCGCCTGGATCTCTCTCACATCTTCTCCCACATTCTAATTCTCAACGGTAAAGAAGAGGAAAAAAATCTGTGCTGATCCCAGCTACCTTTCACTAATCACTCAGACACCACAGTACATTTTCCTTCATCCTTGTGCTGCCAGTGGAGCAGCATTCAGTTATCTTATTTTTCTTTATGTGGGTAATCCCCTCGTAAAGATACTTTAACAGCTGGTGAAGAGCTTAAAATTACCACATAACTGAAGTTAATGGCACTCTAGGCATGAAAAATTACTTGGGACACACAGCCACAAGCACAGAGGCACAGGGAGCCGGGACAGACCATGAAGGCAAAGGCCACATCAGTCCTTGTTTAACCCTAGGCAGGGCAGCGCTGCTGGAAAAAGATGTGCTGAAAAGCCATGAAGCTGGGGTGTGCCTGGAGTGGAAGGGCAAGAGGGAGGGCTGAAAGCAGGTTTTGAAAAAGCATCCTGGGATGTGTCACCTTCAGCCCAGGTCAGAGCAGTGAGAGGTGATTGAGAGCGGGGAGGAAACACCCTTGTGCTCACCTGACTGCTCCATCTGCTTGGAGACCCCAGCTTGGAAGCAGGGAGGGCGGGATGTACACGCATAAATCACCCGAGAGCCTTTTCTATAACCATTGACCCTGTCTCTTGTGCTTCTGCTGCAGCTGCCTGGCCTGTGAAGCACCATGAGTCACAAGGGATCCCTCAACAGCAACCCCGGCTCATCAAAGTAAGGATCTTCCTGCACCACTCCTTCCTACCATCCAGGGGATACTCCAAGCAGTCCCACTCGTCCCCAAAGTCCTTGGTGTGTTTCACCCCTCCTGGGCACCTCACAAGCTGGCACTGCTTCACACATCACCTGCCCTGTGCACAGGGGTTTGATAATGGCACATTAGATGGAGAGAGCAGAGGGACACCAGGAGCCTCTCCACCTGCAGCCTCAGGCTACAGCAGCCCATGGCAACTTCCCAACGGAGCCAGAGCCACCAGCTCTCTCCCTCCTTCCTGCACTGGGTATGAGCACCTGAAGCACTGCCTGCCTCAGGGGGACACGGTGACAGAGCACAAAGCAGCCCCTGGGTGCCCATGCGCTCACTGCTCCATGCAGGACAGCCTGACCACAGTGGCTCAGATCTCACTTGGATCCTCCTCTGCCAGAGAAAACACGGGGATCTTCTGGCTGCTCATTCCTACCCATGACCCAGGCATGGGGGGTGGCCCTACATGCAGTGCTTAGAGACCTGACACTCCAAAATTCAATTGTTTACACACAATTCCACCCTCCCACATTCTTACACGGGATATGTTCTATATCTGAGCACCTCTCTTCAAGGGGCACATCTTCAACATGTCCACTGAGAAGGGATCATCACCTTGGCTCTTACACTGCCTCAGGTTCAGGTGGACTCAGGTATAACATGGAGGTCTCCCTGTAACAACCCCACTTATGGCACACTGGGAGCCGCTGTCCTTAACCCAGCCCCTCCAGAGTGCGGCCCTTCCAGGGGACACTGCAAAGGTAACTCTAGTGGGGACAGGCCTGGCTGAGCTGCTCCGTGTTCTGTTTCCACTGCTGGGTTCAGTGACAATGTGCCTGTGGTGTGGATAACAGGTAGGGTTGCACAGGGAGTCACTGGCACGGCCCACAAGGAAACGCTTTGCAAGGAAGGGAAGGGCTGGTCCCTCTGGGAGAGCTGCAGTGCTGCTGTGTGAAACTGATGTTAAAAACACTTGGGAGCTGATGGTTGATTTGTACTTTCTTTCTTCTCCAGCGGCAGCATGGGTAAAGCCGACGGAGCCTCCAAGCTGAGCGCAAAGGACCTGTACGGTGAGTTGTGCTTGCAAACATATCCAAAGTTTCCCATGGCAAAGGCACCTCTGGAGAGCTGGATGTGGACACTGGGGAGCTTTAGGCTGGAACTCAACCGAAGTTACATGAATCCAGAGTTCCACATGCAACAGGCTGGCCTGACCTGGCAGCAAAAACACACCTCATATCTGTGCCCGACGCCTCCCACGATGGGGACAGTTGGGATTTTGTGGGAACAGAATGGTTGCTTCCCCCACCCAGATCCTCCCCAGATCTGTTAGAAAGATCACCTGATAAAGGGCCTCACAAAAGAAAGACTGTCCCCGGCAGGTTAATGATTATCCTCTTTTAACTACTCAGTGAACCATGAAAATTCCGTGCCCTTTGGCTCTTTGGAAGTGCAGGGAATGGGCAGGATGGGTGTTCCTTCACAATCTGAGAGCCAGCTTGTTTGGGTTGAGCACATTTAGGTATCAATAACAGTTATTCCTGATCTCAGCAGATCCAGGTACCCCAGGTGAAAATGTGGCCTCTGGGATGGGCAGTGCAAGCATAAATCATGTGAGAAATTACCTCCCTCAGATTTTTCCTGGGTAAGAAGTTGAGGGTTGTCTGGGGGAACTCAAGCAGCTTTTGGGGAGTCTGAGCCTGCCCACTCTCCCATCTGAGAGCTGTGGATTTACCTGGTTGATGTTTAATTGGGAAGGAACAGGCTATGTGTGCTTCTCCTTGGAGATCTTCTCTTTGATCAGAGATTGCCCTCGGCAGCTATGAACTGCCAAGGTAGTTTATTTGTCTCTGGGAAGTGTGTCTGCCCAAGGGTTTTGGCTGGAGGTTTATCCATGTGGGGTGGCCTGGAGCAGTGTCCAGAGAGACCGATATCACCTGGGGAGAAGTGGGATGGCGGGGGCTTTACTTAGTGTTAAACAAAAAAAGTGAAGTTGTTAACTTCAATTAGCTGACAAGAAATGAAACATGAGGTTACTGACAGAGCAGAAATTTGGGCTGTTTGTGGCCTGGATGCTGCAGGGTGGGCAGGTGCCAAGCAGGAGTTTGAATTGTGTCAGTTGCTTCTGGAGATGGAAAGACACATGATAAAAAAGCAAGAGGATGAGGTGTGGAAATTTTGGGTTCACACAGGGCTGCTAATACAACCAACTCTTGCCTCCAAGGCAGTGCACGTTTGTTCGGCCGTGCACTGAAATTGTGGCACATCCCATCACGGGCAGGAGGGCTGTAGTTGCCAGGTAAACAGCCCTACAGAGATGTGTAAAAATGAACCTGCGAGCTCACAACAGTTTTAAAGTCAAGCAGATTGCAGGCTGGCACCCATGGGTGCAGGCAGCCCAGGGCTCCAAGCCATCTGAGTTCTAGGGGGGGATCTAATGGTGACATGGCACAGGGAGCACCCCTCGATCCCATGCCACAAAAGCCAGCACAGGGAAAGGCTGACAGACTGCCTTGGAAACAAACACAGCTCTCAAATAAGCACTTTTCAATACAGAATTTAATCTTCTACATTTTTTTGCATGAACACACCTCAAAAGCAAATTCATCAGAGTTGGGACCTCTCTGACCAAATTCCAGCAAACATGAAATGAGGACTGTAAGTCCCTGGGCCAAATCCTCAGGAGAAGTAAAGCAGCTGCCTGTTACTTCCCTGCCACCACTGAAATGCAGAACGAGCTCTGCAGGCATTCCCTGCACAAATCAGTGGCTCTTGGCCAGCCCAGCCCCTGGCATGAGCACATTCAGAGGGATTTTGCTTAGCAGCACTTGAAACCCACCCACTAATTCAGCACAGGACACTCAGCACGTGTAAACCAATATTTAAATGTCTTGGTCCCTTTCCTACTCGGCTCCTTCGTCCCCCAGCATTACTTTCTGCTGTGAGCTGGCACATTTGGGGGTAGAGGGCAGGCAAGAACTAAAATTCCAGGGAGAATTATGTTTCATAATGAAACAAATCACACCAAGCCGAGCTGGCCTTGATTATGTGATTACAACACTGCTGAGGGACATTTGGAGCTGACAAGACTTTTCATATCTCCATTTTCCTCCAGTGCGATCAGGCTGGACCCTCAGCCTGTGTACACTGCCAGACCTCCAGGAAGCGAGTGCAGTGACTTCCAAATTCCCAGCACACAGGCATCCACTGCATTGGAAGCTCGTTGGGTAATGACCACAGATGCTCCAATGCACACAGGTGTCTAAATATTATTTCTTGGTGAACAAGGCCTTGGGTTTACCTTTCCAAAGATGGTTTTTCTACAATACTACTGGCCTAATCTGACAGGGGTGCCAATCGAGGATATGCAAGTGCTACCTGAGGGTGAAGGTGTCCCCAGTATCAACAGAGACTTACTGGGAATATTAAACTCACCTCAGGGTAGTCTCTGAAGAGGGATATTTTAAATTGTCATGATGAAGCTGGAACATGGCAGCAGCTTCAGGCTGTGCACAGGAAGGCACCCAAATGATGAAGGTGGGGGACCGCTCTGGGGGGTTCCAGGGCAGAATGAGAAGGTCCTCACAGGACGTCACAGCCTCTTCACATGGCTGTTGATGGATAGGGAAGGCTCTAGTGTCACACTTGGCCCACTGAAATTGCTCTGATCACCAAATATGTTGCCTACCACTGTGTCTTCTCCACTGTGGGGAGCACAGAGGGATGTGGAGAGATGACCAAAGGGAATTCTACAATGAAATTGGCTTAAAGCGCCAAGATACCCTCCCTATGCTCTATCCCTACCAGAGTTGAATATGCTTTCCAGCTGCTCTGCCATCTTCAGTGGAGTTTCCTGGCTCTCATGGGAGCAGAACGCTCATCTTTTCCTCCCCCCTTAGTAAAACAGTGCCACATTCATTCAGCTCCACATTCTGGAGGGGTCTGTGGCTGCAGAGAGCAGTCCCGCCTCGGCTGGTAGCAGGGAATGGCTGGCCCCTCTCAGGTTGCCACCTCTCTCCCCACACAGCCACCAGCTGAATAAATGTTAATGCACACCATAAATAAATTAGGCTGCTTCTCTGCTTACGGGCATCTGTTCCAAGCCCAGATGAAAGCCTGTGGGGGGGAGACCAGGCTCCAGCAGAACCCACGGGAAGGGCTGGCAGGCAGCATTTCTGCACAGCACTTCCCACAGCAGGAAAGATGCTGCCACTCCTTTCTGAGGTGACTCCAGGTGGACTTCTGCAGGTGCTCCCCTTAGCTGTTTCCAGGGCTATCAAACAGCGCTGGCTGGCTCTCCTGATGGATTAGGCAGCGTAGCTGGAGAAGTTGAGAGCATTTTGATGATTGCAGTGATTTCTCACAGGGCTGTGGGGAGGAGCAGCTCATTTCTGTTTGGCTGCTGTCTGTCCCTGCAGTGCTCAGCCTCCTTCCAGCATCCCAGGCCAAACCTGTGGGACACAGCCAGCTGGTTCCAGCCTGCCCACCCATCCTTGATGCACTCATTTCTGGGAAAGAACCAGACTTGATAGGGCACAGGGCTGGAAAAAGGGTTTTGGAGCAATGAGTTAGGCTGGAGAAGCGCGGTGCTAACGCCACTTGACATTGCACACCCGTAACCCAAGCCAGGCTGCGACACTGTAACAGGACACGAGGCACTATCACAAAGAGAAGAGACACTTCCTGCCTGGCGCGGCCCTGGGCAGGGATCATCTCCCTGGGGAGCCACAGCCAGAGCTAGGCTGCACTGGCACCAGCATCACCCCGGAGCCACGGGCAGCTGCTTGGCGCTGGCCAGGCAGAACACGCCAATGGAGAAGGGGTAAATTACATGTAATGGTCACGAACCAACTCCTGGGGGTCTCCACAGATCTCCCTTGCATCCCAGCAGGGCCTCCAGTCCCAGCTACATGGAAGGGTCTGAGATGAGACCCTCCAGGCCTGAGCACAGTGCCCAGTCTGTAACTGCTGCTGGCTCTGCCACACCCTGCCCAAACCATGAGCTTGTTCACAATTCCAGCTGGAGGCCACATGGCTGTCACACTTATTGACGGGAGCACAGAGGGACTGTTCCTTCCCTCAACCTTTAGGAGAGGATTTTTGCAGGATTTAACACACACTGATACTGTCTGCAAGACAGAGAGGAGCAGTGGCTAAACCGAGCCTGCTCAGCTGCACTGCTGGGTCAAGAGGACCGTGTCCATACCTAAATCCACAGGGATTTGGGCAACATCTGAACAGTGCCATTCACTATGATGTCTTTAAAGGTTTCATCATACTGGAGAAAAAGCCTGAGGTTCAGCAGAGATACAGCCTCCTTGCCCAGGCCATTAATTCCTCATCTCCTCTGCTGCCAGTCCTGAATAACTCCCTTGTCCTCCCCTATGGCTCCCTCGGTGCCATTCCAGCACCCTTCTTCACATACCCTTTCCAGCTTCAGATTACCCGGCTCCCCTTTGACTGCGTGTGTGGGTGACCCTTTTATTCAACGCCTTGGACACTTAATACACCAACTGGAAACAGGGCTGGAAGAAAAACTGGAAGCCAACCATCCTGTTAGTTCCTGCAGATCAAACCCCAGTGGTGGGTGAGACAGGGAGCACATTGGCTCAGTTCAGCCCTGACTGGAGCTACTGGGAGGAGCAGACACTGCTCCAGGTGCTGCTGGCTGGGAGTCTGGGATGGCGGTTAGTGACAGGGATGCTGTGGAGAGGGATCTCCCACCTCTGATGCCACTCAGCATCTCCACTGACCCTTTTACTTTGCCACCTTGAAACTGCTGAGCACAAGTTCTCTCCTTGCATGGAGTAAATGCTAAGAGCTCACACAGAGGAACCTTTTCCTAAATGGAAATGGGGTTTTGGATATGCCCAAGTAGCTTGGGAACTAAAGTCGTGGTCATTCATAAAAATAACATTAAAAAAAAAAAAAGGGGGAACTTTTCATTACAAATTTTTTTCAAGACTCAAATAAAGGGAATTAATTAAATCAGGATTCCCCCAATCTTACTAACTATGTTCTGACATTTGAAAAATGTCATTACCAGCTACAGGAAGTTGAGAAAACACCATCTTGGGTGTTTTGGTGAAAAATAATTTGCAGGTTTCTTCCAGGTCCGGTTGTAAAGGCAAAAAGGAGCATCTCTACCAGTGAGCTGCAGCTCCTCAATGCCCTGATTATCCTGCTCCAAGCAGCCTGGTGGACACCCTGCCGCCAGACACACTGGACACAAACACGCACTGTTCCTCCATGTAATCAGTCCTTGCACAACCCAGGAGCTGCGCCAGGTTTTTATTTGCTTTCCTAGAGTGGGTTGTGTCTTCAGCTAATAAACGAGGAATGTGTGCACTCGGGGCTGAGCTGTGGCAAATATGAAGCGTGCCGAGCAGGAATTCAGCCATGTGACACCCAGAGCAGCTGCTCCCTGCTGCCACAGCCCATTCACACCTCAATGAGAGTTGTTCATTCACTTCAAGAGCTTCCAGATCCACCTGAACACACCAGCCATGAGTGAGAGCAGACCAGGCAGACATTCCCAGTGCCACAGGCGCTGATACAGACCAGCTCTAGCACTTCAGCAAGTACCACAGACCTAACAGCAAACCCAGGGAGCTTGATGCTCCCTAAACTGCAAAGATATCCCAAAATGGAGGTCTCCCTGTGCTGGCCATAGAGAACAGGGAAGGAGCAAGGCAGGACCTGCAGATTCTTCCCTGTCAGGAGCTCAGGCATAGCAGGTCTGTGCAAGGCCCAAAACCAGATCCTTGATTAACCCTGGGTAACCTGGAGCATCCCATCCTCCTGCCTGGTGAGGAAGCAGGAACCTGGCAGATGCTGAGTTCAACTGCCACATCTGGCTCCACGCAGGGATCCCGGAATGGAGGTTATTCCATACTGCTGCTCTGTAAGCCAGCCTGGCAGGTTTCTGTGGCTGCCACGAGCACACAGAGCATTTGCTGCCCCATTTCTCCTCGGGAGGCTGGTCCTGACCTGCCATTTGGCACAGAGCCGCTCACGCTGGCAGTTTCCTATAAACAGCATGTGCACTGCTAGATAATGTATAGATAATGTAAAGATTATATAAGGAACTGGCAAGTTCCAGAAGGCACTGCCAGGACTTCCCTTAGGCTGCTGTAATGGATGTGGAGGCTGGGGAGGTGTGATTCAGGGAATGGAGGAGAGGTCCTTGGTATGGCACTGGCAGGAAAACAAATCCAATACCTCTCATTCCTCACAGACTGCTCCGTACTTGTCCATACATCCCCCCATCTTCTGCTGTGCCTTCTGCCCAGCAACAGCTGGAAACAAATGTGAGGAGGGACAGGGAGGATCAGGTAGGATCCTGTGTGGTAAAAATAATTAATCAGAGAATGATATGCATGGAGGCGGGGCAGGGGCCCACTGTCACATTGTACTGGGGTTGCTGTGCCCCTCTGGCTTGGCAGAGCCTATGCATGGAGAAAGACAAGCCTGCTCCTGCCCTCCTTGGCACTGCTCAACATTCCCAGAGACCTTAACCAATTATCCCGGCTCTAAGCTGGCAGTTTATCCCACTAGTTGATCTCCTGTGCTCACCGAATGGAGTGTTCACAGCCATGTACCAGCTCCCTGCAAAAGAAGGTTTTGCATGGAAATGGGGAGGGAACTTGGCACTAAAGATGTGCTTTGGCTTCCTGGACCAAGCTGATAACTCCAGCCTTCCAGGATGTGCATCAGTCCTGCTTTTTTTCCTCATTTATTACTCTCTTTCATCCCTTCCATTCCTTAACATAAAGCCGAACAGGACTCTTTCCCTGCCAGCCAAGATTTTGGTATCATCACTGGGATTTCAGCCCAGCACTGTTTTGAGCCCTCAGATGCCACCTTGTACCTCAGCAGTGGTCTCAGCTCTTCCCATTTCCTCACTGGTGCCAGTGGTAAACACCATTCCCACAGCACTATGTAGCTGTAAGGTAACAGTGGTAGATAACAAACATTGCCCTTTTCCTCACATCTCTGGGTGAGAGGCAGGATTAAAGCTACCTGGTTAGGAGAGAACTGAAGTGAATTCTGTTTAAGAACCATTTATAGGGTTTTTTCCCCTCAAAGGATTGCCTTAGGGATCACTGGACGAGACCCTGAGAGGCAAGAGATTAGACAATTTACCAGAGGGTGTGCATGCTCCACATGTTATCCATGCTCAAGGCATTCAAAGGTTTCTGGATTCCCCATCCCATTCATACAGCAAGTGTCTGGGATCAGCACAACCGCTTCACAGGCCACAAGGGATCACAACAGCACCTGCCAACATACCCATGCTACGAGCTGGCCTTTTTCCTTGCCAGACATGAAAAGCTGTACTGTTTTCCCATCTCTTTGGCTCTCTTGGCAGACAAAAGGGAAAAAAGACAGTGGTGCTCACTGTGGGCTCATGCCAGCTTTATCACCTCTGGATGTTTGCTGTACCAGTGCCACAGCCCTGGAGCTCTCCCCGTCCTTTGCATGTGTTATACCCGGAGTCCTCCACTGCCACAGATTCTGAAGGTCACAGCAGGAGATAAACAGAGGTGCAGATGGGTGTCTGAGCTAATTTGGGGAAATCATCACTATATTCCTGCAGTGCTCATCTATCACATGGGGATTATGCAAATTCTCCACATCCTGGGGCCAGGTTAGGGGTCGGATAACACCTGAAGGTGCCGAGGTCCTGTTGCAGGACGCTGTAGAAATGCCAAGTGTCCTGATGTGAGGTGTCAGATGAAGCGGGAGGAAATGAGCTGCTGCTATTGCTGCTGCTGCTGCTGCTAACAGGCCAGCATGCACTCATACAAAATACAGCAGGTCAGGGACAAGGCTGTGCAGAAGGGCAGAGTGGAGCCACACAGGACAGCTGACCTGCCTTCTGAGGTATGGCTGGCCAAGGGAGTTCACCTGAGCAAAGGAAAGGATCCCCCTTGATCCAGGAGTCAAACAGCCAGAGATCTTGCTCTAAGCATCATTCACAGAATACCAGAATGGTTTGGGTTGGAAGGGACCTTAGAGTCCATCTCATTCTATCCCCTGCTGCAGACAGGGACACCTTTCACTATCCCAGGTTGCTCCAAGTCTAGTCTGACCGGGCCGTGGACACTACCAGGGAAGGGGCAGCCACAGCTTCTCTGGGCAACTTGTGCCAGGACCTCAGCACCCTCCCAGGGAAAAATTTCTTCCTAAAAGCATTTTGGGATCAGCCCAGCCCAGCACGAGCCAGATTTAATCAAAGACAAATAATGATGCATCTTGGAAAGCCCTGAAGTCACCACATTGCTTTGAGTATATAAAGCAAAAAACACTCTCTCTTTTAAGTACCAACACTCCCTGGATAGATGTGGCCCAAACCTGACTCTTTTGTGATCTACAGTCTGGATCTTTAATTCTTCCTGTGTTTAAATCAAAACTAAGCACTAGGAAAGAAGGAGATTTTGGTGTTTTGACACCCCGCTGTCCCCAGAAAGCCCGTCTGGCTCCAGGCCTCATGGTCTTCTTTGCGGATGCCAGCAGGAAACACAAAAATAAAAGTTTCCATGGGTGTGAGGGCCAGGTAAAAGCCAAGGAGACAAAAGGGATTTCAGGAGAACATGCAGAAACACGCAATTTTTTGCCCTGGGCAGCTTCTGGGACATCACTTGAATGGCATCAGGAGACCAAATAGAGGCATTTTGTTCTCGTTCTGTGATTCGTGGAGGTAATGTAGAAATTCCCCCAGGGAAAAATCAACAGAGGGAAGGGATTTCTCCCTGTCCCAGGGCTTGCTGCTGTCTGAACAAGGCTGCAAAGGGCTAAAGGGGCCTTTGCTTTCATGCACTCATAGAGTGCAGGTAATGAGAAGTTGGTCTATGCAGAGTTCCGAGGTTTTGACCAATCCCTAAAACTTCCAAGAGCTTCTCCAAATATTTTCTCAGCAATGCATGCTGTGATCTCCCCTGACTGTGACACGTGCAGCTTCTTTGAGCTTGGAGGAGGGGAAAAGGCATTGAAGGGGATCCCAGAGAGTCTGAGGGCAACCAGCTGTTGCCCTGACCACTGATACAGCTCCATGGGCTGTTTTCCAAATAGGAACACAGACCTGTGCTAGCCTCCCACTGGAAACCTCATCCTCCTGGTATTCCTTCCCTCCCTCAGGGACTACCAGTGCCCAAACCCAGCTCCACACCCTTCCTCTCAGGGCAGGAGATATTTGCCTGTCTGAATGTAAACTCCCTTTGTTTCCAGACCACTCACTTGAGCCTTTTCCACTCCCTTTTGAAAAAGAGGAGATGGGATGTCTTAAAACCCAAATCTGTCTCCATCCCACATAAATGCGGTGTTCTCATTTCCATCAGTGTCATCTATTTACACGAGAAATGCTCAGGGAGGAAATTGAGGTTACCGAGAGGAAAAAAGTGCCTCACATCAGCCCCAAATCCCAGCGGGATGCGCTGCCTGTGCCCTACCCCAGACCTTGCCCCACATTTCAAGTAGGACAGACTGCAATTAAAGCCCCCAGCAACCAGAAAGTGCCACTGAGCCTTTCCTGCCAGCCTGAGGTGGGAAGGGGCTGTGCTGCAATGTTAATTTGTTTATTCAAGGTCACACTGTAACGGCTGAGCAGGGAGCTGGGCTGGGTGTCTGAGGTCTTTCCCCTGAACCATCCTCCCTCCATCTCCGAGCTGGTGCTGGTGGTGTATGAGACACAGGCTCAGAGCCCTGCAGTCTCCATTAATGCCTCTGCCAATATTCCCACCAATAAATCAATAAATCACTTCTACCAGGCAACAGCCACCACTCCAGGGCTGTCAGCAGTCAGTACAGAGGCAAAACAACTGTTGTGTTTTCAGCCACAGGTGCGGAGCTACAAGGTATGAAGTACTCGCGTATCCTGCCAAGCTGATGGCACAACCTAAAGCGTGTGTTAAATAACTGTTAAAAACCTTCAGAAATCGACTTGAATCAGCCTCTACCCACCCTTGCCAGGCTCCAAAGGAGTAGCGGCATCTTTTCATGTTCCTTATCTCTGGACTATCTCCGGTGCTCAGTACGCTCCCCAAGCCATGGGCAGGATTATGTTCAGCCCTGCGCACTAAGAGGAGCTCGATTTAAAAGCTCTTGGCTGACCAAGGAGGAAGGTGAAATCCCCAAGGCAAATCTCAAGGAAAGGCAATGCTTGCTCTGGAGAGACACCTGGTGGCACTGCCCATGAAGCCCAAGCTGGAAACCTCAGAGACTGCGATAAAGACTCGGAGTTGTAATTGCAGATCCAAAGAAAAACAACCAATGCTTGTTTTCTCGTTTCTTACAGAACAAAGGAAGAAATACTCCAACTCCAACGTCATTATGCACGAGACTTCCCAGTACCACGTCCAGGTGAGCACACGCATGCAGTGGAGTGCTAAGGGGCTGAGTGGCCAAGGTCAGTGATAGGTGCTGGTAGTGCAGTGTGTTCCGTGTGTCCTGGACCTTCAGGAGGCCAAGGCGGAGTTGGGATCCTCCTTACCAATAAAGTCCCCAGTCACTGAGTAACGGAGATGGAGGGGGGGGGAGGGGGAGTGGTGTGCGTGTGTGTGTGTGTGTGTGTGTGAAGATTTAAATAAACAAGAGGAATTCTGTACAAGGAAAGAGGAAATGGAGAAGCTGTTGTCCTCTCCCTCCTCTGTGTCTGAAGGAGACCAGGAAATGTTGTCCCTCCTGTCACCCTGTGTTTCAAATCCTTCTGATCAGCACACACAGGTTAAAAGCAGAGTTCCCATGGTTGTTACCAGAACTCAGCTTTTCAAACAACAGAGACCACATGGACTATCAGCTTTCAGCTCTCCCCAGCTACTGCGTCCTCTCAGGTAACACAAACCCCTTCACACAAGACAGGCAATAAGCCAAATCCATCTCTCACTGCCACAGACACCCACCCCAAAAAAAGGAGCCAGCCTGGCCATCCCAAGCTCGGCAATTCCTGTAGCGCAACTCGCTGGTGCAGAACTCCATGGAGGAGGTGGGGCCATTCATCACTGAAAACTGAGTGAGGCAAGACAGGAAAACACTTCCTGAGGTTCATATTTAGGAGATGGGGCCCTTTAAAAGCCTAAATTCTGATTTAAATGTAAAATGTCTGTCTAGTTTCCATCAGAGAAACCAACTCAGTAGCTCAGAAGTCACTCGTGGATGCAGAAAAGGGACTTTAAACGCTGACATGTAAATTAATTCTTCATTAATTATGCCATAAGCCACCTATTTGTGAGTCTCTCCCCTGAACTTTGACCAAGGCAACAGGATTGCGGTGGCAGGCAGTGAGACAGAATGCGGTTTCCTCACAGGAGGCATTTTATACCCTTTGAAGTAATCTGATCAAAGTTTAATGGTGGATGGACTCATTGCCTATTCTACTAAAAGCTGCTGTATTTGAATATCTATGTGGATGAAAAGGGGTTTTAAGGGATAAAACAAAGACAGCAGCAAGCTTCTCCCTCTCAATCCACCCATATCTACAGAAAATGGAAAGTAGAAAAATATTTTAATGACTGAGTCAGACAAGTAGCTTCCCTTCCATGAAAACTAACTGAACAGTAAACAGCAAAGGAATTTATGAAGCTTGTAAAAGTGGTGGATAAAGTAATAGAAGAGATAAAAACGTCTGCCAACTTGAGTAAACCCATTCTCCTCACTGCTCTGAAAGCAGAGGGCTTGTCACCTCTGCACAGATAAGACTGACTTGGCAAATACCTTCCCATGCACTATTTTACAATTACAGTAACATACACCCAGCATGTTTTTCATTCGTGATTGGACTGCTAATCTCAGCTTTCAGCTCACATACCTGCCAGGAGTTTTATTTAGACAGTGCCTCACCCCATACCTTTGCTTGATGAACACAGGAATGGGCCTTGCCCTCCGAAGTGTTTGCCCTCTTCTCTGCTCCTTCCTCCTGTCTTTGGGAATCATCTAAGAGCAAACCCTACCCACTCCTAATGCCCAAGAGCACATTTAAAGACTTTCTGCCAGTCAGGGCTACCAGTGCTTTAAATCTGAGCCTTTCCCTGCATCCTCCTTGCGTGGAGCCAACTGCAACAACAGTTCTTGCCTGTGCTTCCTCACAATGATCCAAGGCTCTGTGCTCTGAGTGCACAAATCTCTCTCAGGTCCACCTGGTCTGTGTCAGACCCCAACATCCACAGCTTCGCCAAGGTTCCAGTTCCCACAGCAGGACATGCTGGAGCAGTATCATCTTTTCTGCCTCCTAATCTGCTTCCCACCTTGCATTTACCTGGGCTTTTACTGGGAGAAAGGAATTCTTTCCCAGCAACCCTCTCATCCTCTTCCACGGCCCACTGGCGCATGTCAACTGCGGACACAACCCACTGGGTTACTGAATCAGCTCGCAAGTGCATCAGCACCAGAAAGAAGCTACTTGATCCCTAAAAAGGTTATGTCTCATCACTTCTCCTGGGAGAAGGCAGGAAGATACAGGATCAAAGGGAGAAACCCAGACAAAACTCATCCCCTTACTACAAATTTCCTAACAATTTAGGATTTGTTTCAAAACACCCCTCATTTTTCCAGCTCTTGCTTTGAAACCAGACTACAGAGTGCATCAGAGAGAAGCAGGCATTTCACTGCTGCCCTCCCCACAAACTCTGAATGCCCAGCAGGACCATTTTTGGGGTGGCCACACCCTGGCCCCCCCAGGGCAGCTCTACCTGCAGCACCTGGGTGTTCCTGCTCCAGGGCTTAATCTGCTCCTGGCTCTCCAACTTAGCCACCTCTGCTGAAGTGCCCATTCTGTACCCTACTGAGCAAGGAAACCAGGATGAGAGGGTCATGCTGGTGGATGGGCCTTGGATATTCCAGGGACAAGAGAAAAAGCTGGGAGCCGGGGCTGGCCCAATAGGCCTCCAAGGGCAGCAGGCCTTTGGACCGCACAGATGCCTTGGTCAGGCCTGTAACTTATCCATCCAAAAACCTCCTTTCTCTCCTGGAAAAGCTGGTAAAGACAGGGAAAACCTTCAGCTGCTTTTTGGCAGTCAGGCACATTCCCCTTCCCTTCTCACCAGGAACACAGCTGGGGAACAAAAGGAACAAGATGAAACAGGACCATTTCCTCTTCCCGCCTGATTTTTTTCCTTCCCTGTTGTCACCTGAACATGTGGTCTGGCTGTGCTGTCACTGGCACGGGAACAACAGCTGGGCAGACAGCCCAGCTGCTCTGAGTCGCAGCTTTTCTTGCCTTGCAGTCCCCTCTGCCAGCAGACACAACAGGTTCTTCCATCTGGGCTGGGCTTATAGGACAGGTGAAGGGAGGTAGGAAAACCAGGATACCCAAGCAAAGCCACAGGGCAGGACAGAGGCAAGCAGCAAAAAATCCTTTCCTACAGTCAGCAACACCCATTTTCACTACCGTGAGGGCTGAGTTGGGTATTTTTTAGGGGAAGGTAACCCCAACCCTAAGGAGGACCTGAAGGCCTGGTATAGAGTGAGCTGCCAGGTCTGGAGCTCCAGCAGCTTTGCAGCATAGAAGCTCTCCAGAGTAGCTGTTCCCAGAGCATGGGACCCCACAAATTACATGGATCCCACTTGGCACAGAGCACCAACACTTGCCCATGGCTTGTGTGAGCACTTTGCCTGGCACAAATCCCACATGAGCAGCTTTGCTACACAAGACCAGCAAAACACGAGTGCTTTTATAGCTTGGCAAGCAAAGCGTTAACTTTCGCAGTTTGACTTCCAAGCCAGGTTCAGAGGAGCCCAGGGAGTAACTTGTGTGTGTGAGGCATTTGCCCTGCTGGACAGGGATCAGAGCTGCTGGAATTGATAAGAGTAATATGCAAATGGTGAAACTGGTTAGGAAGACCTATTATGAAACCCAAATCTTTCACTGCCGTGGCAAGGCTGGTACCAACAACCAAAATTGTTTTGTGCAGCAACTCCTTCACACCTGAGCTCTGAGGAACTACAAACAGTAATTGTAGCCTCTAGACATGCTTTCACCACTGATTTACACACCCCAACAAAAATTTTCCACCTGTTTTTATCTCCTTTCTCTCCCCAACTTCAGCACTTGGCCACCTTCATCATGGACAAGAGCGAGTCCATCACGACAGTGGATGACGCAATCCGGAAACTCATCCTGCTCAACTCCAAAGAGAAGATCTGGACACAAGAGATGCTGCTGCAAGTGAACGACAAGTCCATCCGGCTACTGGACTGTGAGACACAGGTACCTAGAGCCCCGTGGGACTGTAGTGTAGGGTGCAGTGAGTACCCTTCCCATTCTGCCTCGGAGAGGGCAAGTTCTAAGGAACACAAACAAGGGTGAACCGCTACCAAAATACTCTCCTGGATTAGAGATATAATACTCTTCCTGCAGTGTAGGAGCAGGATGTTTTTAGCAATGACAAACCAAGGAATGTAAGCCCAGGGATGCCAGGAGTTCCTGCACAGGACCATTCCCCCTCAGTCTGATAGCTCCCCATTGCCTGACACCTTCCCCCTTCTCTTGCAGGAGGAGCTGGAGGACTTCCCCCTGCCAACAGTGCAGCACTGCCAGACAGTGCTCAATCAGATGCGCTATTCCTCCATCCTCCTGCTCGTATGTCAGGATTCCGAGCAGCACAAACCTGACATCCATTTCTTCAACTGTGATGAGGTGGAGGTGAGCAGAACATTCCCGCCTCGTGTGAAACAGAACAAAACACATTTCTTGCTGTCTGCCCCTTCCCCTTTCCTCCAATCCTTCCTAAAGCCAAGCCCTTAAAAACATTCCCATTTTATCCTTGAGGCGGAGATGGTTCATGAGGACATAGAAAGTGCCCTGGCAGACCACAAGCATGGGAAGAAGATACGGCCACAGACACTCAAGTAAGTACTGCGGGATACAGCTGGAAGTAACAACAATAAACCCCTGCTTCCAGTGGTTTAGTCACACTCCAGTCTCCTGGAAACGGGATCCACAGCCACTGATGGGGTTGGTCTGTGCCATTTTCCTTGCAGGGCAAACCAGGAAAAGATCAAGCAGAGACAATCCATCCTCCCCCCACCTCAAGGACCAGCTCCCATCCCGATCCAGCACGACATGCGAGGCTCAGCGATGAACAGGAACAGGGTGGCACCTCCTTCCCAGCATGATCCAGGTACCAGGAGCGCTCAGGAAGTCTGTCCTGGGGATGAGAGACTAATTAACCCAGCCAGCCAACCTTCCTGAAGTGGTCTGTGATGAAAATAAGTGTTGTACCCATTGGGCATCTTCTGCTCAACAAATAAAAGCTCCCAGAAACTCCTTGTAACAACACCTCTATTTGGGCAATACACAAATTCCCAAAAAAGCAAAAGCCCCTCGTGAGCCATCACATGAAATTTGAACCAGGCACTGGTGATCTTAAAAGGTACAGACAAGACATTTGGTCAGAAAGACAAATTCCTGGCTCTGTTGACTTCACAGGAGCCAAGATTTCACCCTCTAAAATCAATGGGTTTTCATGAATTCTTGTTAAGTCAAGTGTGGAAATGCAGGTCTGAACTCATCCCTCTTATG
The DNA here is from genome assembly GCA_013399225.1 of Rhipidura dahli. Classification (NCBI taxonomy): domain Eukaryota; kingdom Metazoa; phylum Chordata; class Aves; order Passeriformes; family Rhipiduridae; genus Rhipidura; species Rhipidura dahli. The sequence continues at coordinate 81,879 of VXAC01005318.1, forward strand.
GGCTCATCTAAAGACTGATTCCAAAACCATCCTGACTTCAGTCTGTTTGAGTTGGCTTGGAAAAACTTGGTATTTTCCTTTGGAGAAAGAAGTAACAGAAATAAGTTCCTAGGAACAGAAACAAGCTCTTTCTCTGACAAAAAATCCAACTGATGAACAAACTGTACGCATTTTTTACCCCTGCCTATCGTACCACCTTCTCTTAGCATTCATTTCTAATTCCTAGGAAAACAGGTAATAGGACACTGTAACACATCCAAAACACTCCTTTCCTGGGATGACATCTGAAGCCAAGCAACTGCTCTGGCTGCTGAATGGAGAACTTATTTCAGGCCCAGTTCTGCATCATAAAAGGAGTAGCTCTGTTTCTGAGCTGGACCATGAACAAACATCTCTATTCTGATGAAAATCAGCCACTCTTACCTCTGCCCTTCCAAGGGTGCTCACATCAGCAGAGCTGGGAATTCTTCCTGGCAGGATTTCTGGCTCTGAGTGCACAGAGCCTGGCAGGAGAGCAGATGACAGGAGAAAGCCTCGAGTGATGCCTGTTTGCCGGGATCCCTTCTCCATGAAACGCCTTTCCCCTTCTCCTGTCCCAATCTGTCCCAATGGGGCATCTCATCCCCACACTTATAGGTGCCGTGCACTTGTCACGGTCCTTTGCCAAAAGTGCCTCCCCAGTTCTCCCACTTGGCAGATACTGCTGTGCCGGCCCCTTCCAAGCCCCTGCCCTGAGCTGACGCCATTTTCTTTGCACAAGGGGCCACCCCAGCAATTGCTCCCGCTGGGGGGATATATACAATATCCCACTATACAATATTCCCCCCGCGCTGGGTGTGTGGCTTCCGGAAACCAGGAGGTGCCTCGGGGTTGGGTTTTTGCAGGATGATTGGGATTTGGCACCTATTACAAACATTATTCCTGAGGTGCTCTCACAACCCAAGCTGGGAGTCACCATCCCATGGATCCCTGCCTTTCGTGAAGCCTACTTCCAGCCTCTGATAGTAAATATGGTTTTCTCTCCCTTGGTTGCAGACTATGAGCGACAAAGCTCTGGCTCTCATGACCATGAGGAATCCCGAGCCATGTTAGCACAGAAGATTGAAAAGGAAACGGTGGCTGACAAGGACACTGCACAGCCCAAACACAGGAGCAGAGGCGGGGAGTAAGAAGCTCCTCCATAAGCAGACATTTAATGCATCACCCGAGCATTTTTCCAGTTGATAAAGATAAGTGGCCAAAAGTGAATTTTTCCAGTGAATAAAGACAAGGTGGCCAAAAGCAAATCTCCATCACCAGGTCAGTGACAATGTCCTCTGACCTGAGCTCTGCTGATTCCAGCTCTGCTCCTCCCCATCCCACCTGGGTTATCTTCCAGCCGTCCATCAGCAGGGGTCACCTGTCACATTGGTAAGGCAGCACACAGCCAGGCCCAGCAGCTCTGTCCTTGCAAAGAGGTGCATTCAGCTCCATTTGATGCCTGGATTGCCGACTCCTATCCCTTCTCCTGGGAAATGCAGCGGGGCCCTGGGATCTGGACTCGCAGCCATGCACAGCCTGGGCTCGCTTTCACCTTGCTCCTTTGGGTTTCTGTCCTCACAGCAAATCCTGAACTGCACCCTGGATGACATCGAAGTGTTTGTCGCCCGGCTCCAAAAGGCTGCAGAGGCATACCGACAGCTCAATCAAAGGAAGAAAGGGAAGAAGAACAAGAAGAAAGGGCCAGCAGGTGCAGTGCAGCAGCTGGCACAAATGGGAAGCACGGGGGGGCACGGATAAAGGTGTGGGGGGGACACCCCGGCTCCCGGCCCAGCAAGGCCAGATAGATGCCGCGGTACACCCATGGATCCAGGCACACCAGTTCAGGAGGTGCCGCTGCTCCGTGGGCACCTCTGGTAGAGCACGTGGAGCCTCGGCACACAGAGGGAGTTTGCCTTTCCCCACACCCCTGATTTTCAGTAGTTCTGGTCTCAACACCCATTTCTGCTGTGCCTTCTGCATGGCAGGCAGATGCAACCTTCCCAAAGGTGTCCTAACTAACGTGTCACTCTCTGCCCCTTCTCCTGGCAGAGGGAATGCTGACCCTCCGAGCAAGACCCCCCAGTGAGGCCGAGTTCATCGACTGCTTCCAGAAAACCAAACTGGCTTTTAACCTCTTGGTAAGACACGGAGGAGTTTCCATCCCATGCAGGGACAGGGCTTTTCCCCATGCCTCTCAGCAGTGAGTGTTCAGAGTGAATTTTGAACAGAAAACACTGCCAAGGGACAAAGGTGTGAATTTCAGGCTCTTTAGAACCCAGGACAAACATTGTGTTAGGCTTGTGCAGGTTTTCTGGGACAAGCTGTTAAACCAAAACTCCAAGTATCAAGACCAGGATGGGACAGACGAGCCAGAGGGCAGCCAGAGGGTCTCCCACGGCAACAGTGCCAGGAGTCCAGGACAGGAGAAGGATGAATGGAAACACAAACTGGAGAGGTTTCTCACCACAGCTCAGCTGATTGCTGTTACTGAAACCCAGTTCTTGCAGTAAATTAATACCAAGTGTTTGTTCCTCCATTCTGTCACAGTTCACCTCAAATACCACTGGATTTGGAGCCTTTCAGTGGCCAGGGCAGCTCCAGGTGCCACAGGCAGACCTTGGTGGAGACTTTCCCTTGTCAGCAGTTTGCCAAGGGACCCTCAGAACACCTATCCTGTTGTTTTCATCCATGGAACTAGTGGCATTCTCAACCCTGCAACAGGCAGAAGCACCAATAATCCTGGCCCTTACTAGGACTTTCAAAATAAGCCAAGGTTTTCTGTGTCTGTTCAAATTAGCTTTAAATGCACTGATTTAACAGAAAGGGTATGCCAACCCTCCTGAAATTCATTGGGAATTAGAAATGGACACAAAATTAAAATGAGTGATTCCTACTCCTCCATCCCGTACTCTTCTCATCAGTCCACAAAACTCTCCCCATGTGACACAAGAGAGAAGGCACACTCAGGTTAGGGTTAAACTGTGTTCCCTTTCCCTTTCCAGGCCAAACTAAGGAAGCACATCCAAAACCCCAGCGCTTCGGAGTTGGTGCATTTCCTATTTGGGCCACTGGAACTGGTAAATCTTATTCCCAGGTCTCACTGGGAACTCCTTTTATTTCTAGTTCACACTATCAAGTAGATAGATTGTGCAGAAGGGTTGGAAAACTGCTCACATTTGGCCATAGCTTTCTCAGGAACTTCCAGAAGCGATGCCAGTTGTTCCTGGCCTCTGATCTGGTTTGCAGCTTGAAGTAAATACAGGAACCCCAGCGAATACGAATCCTTCCACCTAATCATTTAGGCATTACTGTGAACAAAAGGGGCAGCCAGCTGGAGTTCCCACTGGGAATCTGCCTGGTCTCATCTTCGGGCAAATACGGCTTCATATTTGCACTGAAAATGCTTGGAAGCAGAAATCCCAGCTTGGAAAAGGAGCCACAAAGGATACAGGAATAGCAAGATACTTTTAATTTTTTAACTGTCAGCTTGTGACATTTCACTTGTCTGTAACAACAGCTCATTTGCACATCAGATCTTCCTTTCACTCCAGTCCAAAAAATCTCATGTTCCCTTGATCTGTCCAGTCTCCCTCAAAGACTCAGGTTAATGTTTCTTGCAGTGACTGAGCTGATCCAAGGATCAGCTTTGTCTTCGATTCCTGCTCCTCTGTGCGTCCCTCGTTTGACATTTTGACCGTTTCCTGCAAGTTCTCTCCTCTTTGTGTGGCTTGTGTGTGACCCAGATCATCAATAGCTGTGGTGGCCCCGAGCTGGCCCGGTCTGTCCTCAGCCCACTGCTTTCTAAAGATGCCACCGATTTCCTGAGAGGACACCTGACACCCAAAGAGATAAACCTCTGGGATTCCCTGGGGGAGACATGGACCAGATCCAGGTGAGAACAGAGCTGCCATCTCCCCAGGCTCCCCAGGCAGAGGGGATGCTTGGATGCTCTGATGCTCCTGCTTCTCCTTTCAGGGGATGCTCTCAAAAACATATTCCTCATGAATGCCACCTCATATTCCCACTTTCTGTTTTAGAGCTGAGTGGCCCCGAGACGCAAACATCCCCACCTACATCCCCAAATTCCGCAACGGCTGGGAACCGCCCACAGAAATATTTCGTGGAGCTCCCTGGGAAATAGACATCGGACACTTGCAAGAGGAGGTTAGTCCCATGTCCCTGGGGATCCTCTCTTCCCTCTCCCTCTTCCTTTTCCAGAGAGATGGAGCTGCGGGGGGTGTGGTGGTGTGCAACGATTAGCTGGCTCAGAACTCAGTTGGGTCTGATCACCCCAGTTATATACGGAAAGTAAATGAGGCTGGAAAAGGGCAGCAACAATCAGCCTCTCCCAGTCCAAGGCAACAGCACCCTACAGTGTAACTGAGCTCCAGGGACGCAGGCTTCCCTGAAGAACACCTTGACCAAAACCTGCCAGACCATGACTCATCTACAACTACCCTTCTCCTTTTCTCCAATCAGCTTTCCCCTTTCCTGGTAACACTGACTCCATGTCTGCCTTTCCAGCTCTCCTCAGCCAATGGATATCCTTACCGGAACTCCTCACTCAAGCGTGGCCAGACGGCTGAGCAGACACAGCCTGGGGATGCCTTCAAACAGAATGTCACTCCACATGGAAACAGGTAATGGATCCGCACGCCCAGAGCTTCGGCTTCCACCTCAGAACCTCATGAACACACACGGACACATACGGTGACACGTATGTGTCTGGGCATCCTGGAGACAACTCCCTGCCACTGTTAACAACCACCAAGGGAAGATAAAGATCAGCTGAGGGATTATTCCCATAAGCACTGTCTGCTGTTTAACCCCCAGCAGCTCTGCAAGGAAAGGAATCCCAGGTGTTTTCCACCACAGGAGGCAAAAATATTGACTGACTTCATCAGTCCATCCATAGGTCTTGTTTCCTAACATCGGCCCACCACAGTGACCTTAAGGATCAGGTGCCTAAGATGCTGCACTGCGCTTTGGCTCTCCATAGGTGTAGAGATGCTGGAGTCATGGAATCACAGAATGGATTGGGTGGGAAAGGACCTTAAAGATTATCCTGTTCCAACCCCCTGCCACGGCCAGGGACACCTTCTGCTACGCCAGGTTGCTTCAAGCTCTGTCCAGCCTGGCCTTGGACACTTCCAGGGATCTAGGGGCAGCCACAGCTTCTCTGGGCAACCTGTGCCAGGGCCTCAGCACCCTCACAGGGAAGAATTTCTTTCCAATATCCCATCTAAACCCACCCCCTGGCAATGGGAAGCCATTCCTCCTTGTCTTTACACTCTAGGCTTTTCCCCAAAGTCCCTCTCCAGCTCTTTTGGGGCTCCTTCAGGCACTGGAAAGGGCTCTAAGGGCTCTCCAGAGCCTTCTCTTCTCCAGGCTGAACATTCCCAGCTCTCCCAGCCCATCTGTGTAATGCTCCAGCTCTTGCAGCACTTCCTGGCCCTTTCTGGCCTCCTCTGGATTCCCTTGAGGATCTCTCCATCCATCCCAAAGCCACCCCAGCTTGCAGAGACAGAAGGTACCTACAGGAGGAATCTGTCCTAAGGGAAGGGCACACACAAGTCTCACCCTGTTGGAAACACAGGACGGGGGAAGAGCAGCCCGACCTCCCCGTCGGAATGCTGGAAAACATTTTTAGCCAAGGAAGGAGCTTTGTTTTACTGGAGACAGCAGCTCCCCCTTGGCTTTAGACAAAACCAAAGACAAACTCACTGATTAGGGGCCGAATAAAACAGTGTATTTCACTCCTGCCCACCTCTCCCCCAGGGAACCAACAGGGTGCTGGGTTCAGACAACTCTTCTTAATGAGACAGAATTCTAGAAAATGGGGGAAAACCCCTCCCCTTTCTTCAGACGTCTTAGTTCCAAACCCAGAACAAACAAGGCCACCCCTTTGCCTTCAGTTTTTTCCCAAGGGAAAGAAGGTTCTTCCACCTTTTAACAGCCCTGACACTCATTTTCCATCACCAGTTACTCCGTGGTACAAAACATTCATCAAAGTACTTTTAGTTCAGAGTTTAGAAGCTCCATCTGCTTCCTTGTTTACACAAGCTCACACCGCAGAAATTGTCACATCTCAGAGTGACCAAACTCTTCCCGACCTCCATCCTCTGCCATGATTTGACACAGCACTTTACAGGGATCTGACTCCAAGTTTTCAGCTGACCATCTACTTTTCTGATGCCAGTTCTATTCTGAGAAAAAACCCTCAAGCCAGACTGGTTTTCCATGGTTTTCTGTTTTAATCAAAAAAGATTTAAAAGCTTTACTACAAGAGTTCAAATCCACAGCAAAATACCTTAAATCAAATTATATCAGCAAAATAACATTTTTTTCTCATTCACCCCATCATTGGTTCTGGTAGGAACATCAAGTGGTAGAGATGCAATGTGGAGCAGGGAGAGAATTATGATAATTTCTCTTCTCCAATTCTGATTTTCTTGGCCTTGTTATTGGATGGGCCTCCACTAAAATGCCAGTTTTTCTCTTCTGCAGGAATTTCGAGGCCCAGGGGGTGGCTATGCCCAGGAGATTTGCCAAAATCCGCTACGATTTCACGGCACGGAACGCCAATGAGCTCTCAGTGCTGAAGGATGAAATCCTGGAGGTACGTGAGTGCTCCTGGAAAAGGTGTGTCCCCCAAGGGCAGGAGAGAGCTCAGGACTGCAGCAAGCACCAACTCCATTTTCCCTGGTAGTGTCTCAGCAGCGACACAAAGCTTTGCTCAAATCCAAAGCTGGAACAGGCTGCCTGTGCTGTGTTGTGTCATTTCCTCAGCTCAAACACATCCGTCCCATTTTAACCATGGTGAGCAGGGAGGACAACAACTCGCAGTAGTGCCTGGCCCATCCCCTGCTGGCTCTGTTCCTTATTACCCCTTCCCCCTGCACGAGGATCTGTTTTCTCTGAAAAACACCTGTTCCATAACCTTTGTCTTAGTGCAGCACTGGACAAGGTGGGACTTGACTTGGGCTAACACTGAGCTGTGACCTGAGGAAAAGGTTTCTATGCAAAATGTAGCTTTTTATTTATTTAATTGTTTAT
>VXAC01005326.1:0-28382 GCA_013399225.1 Rhipidura dahli
TATGTATGTATATATATCTATATCTCAACCCTGGACATAATTTCTTATCTTGCCAGGTATTAAACTATTAAACTATTATTACCTATCCCTTATAGGTGTTTCAGTTGAGGTCTACACTGCTGGTGCTGTATAAGTATAAAAAAAAAGATAGAAAGCCATTTTTTACCTCAGCAGAAGTTAGTTCCTGCCCCCAGTAAACATACAGAACAAGGCACTATAATAAATACAATATAATAAATACAGTAAGTTGTAGGGCAAAATAGAAAAGGAAAGACAAAGGAAGTCATTTTGTATGTTAACAAAAGGCAGCAAAATGAAACTGCATAATTTTGGTTTAATTCTTCGGTTGAGAATCATATCTAATTGTCAGAATCCCCCTTTGGATGTTTACCTTCAGTGATATTTCTGGAACACTGTTTCATCTCAGTGTAAAATTCAACTCACACAATTACTGTTTTATTTCCTTTCCATCAAACTTTTTCTAGTAATAAGAATTCCTGGCACTGCATTTAAAACAAAACTATTTTCTTGATTGCCCTAGGATCTGACCTGGCATTACTCAGTGTCCCCTCTGCTTACTGGCCAAGGCAGTGTCTTTCAGTAATGGAAAATGTATACAGGTCTGCTATTTCTGAAGAGAAGCAGCCAAGGAATGTGAGTTGTGCAGCAGATACTCTGCTGTTTTGAAATGAACTGGGAACACAGATATCTCTGAGATACTCTCAAATTCCACAGATCTGTGAATTTGGGGGAGGAAATACATATTTGTCACAAGTGTTTAACATTTACAGAAGATAAACATTAATGTCCACCTCAAGCATCTGATCACCACAGTAAGTATCTATTCTGCTAGATACCCTGAATCTGTAAGTAGCCCATAGAAAAAGGGAGCAATAGAGAAAATGGAATCACCTCCAACCCCAATGTGCATGCTAAAAATAAGTTTTCTAAAGTCAGCCAAAAGGAGCCACTTGTTTCTTAAAAAAGAGGCAGTCTGGTCTCTTGTTTGGAGATTGATTCCTTTCTTAAGCCAGCAGTTAAGTTCATCCATCCCCAGAGATCAAAAGCTGAGAATTATCCATGGATGTCTTGTATTCAAAGCCACATTTTTATGAACAAGGCAGTGAGGCTTATATTCAAAACAAATCAAAACTGAGTACACAAAGTTATCCATTAATTTTTATGCACAAACATCAATGTGATGCCACATTTCTTTGAGCAAGGTGGAGGTGCAACCTCAGCACCCTCCACTACTCGAGGAAATTGAAGCCCAAATAATTTTGGATTGTACCTTAAGCACCAAACAAGAGGCTAACTTGATAAAAAGGGTACTTGCCATCAGTTTTGCTCTAGTTGTCATTGTACACAGAAGAACATAATCATTTGGCCACAAAACACAAATGCATGAGGGAATATGACAAAGTAGGCATAAACACACTTTTGGGCAAACAAGAGAGCAACCAGAGCTCTAAGCACTGATACTTTTCCAGAGGTGTTTTGCATATATTACCTATGATGCTCTAATATCAACATTCATCACAGAAACACTTCAAAATTCACTCTTCTGTGAAGAGTGTCACTCTTCTCCCAGTGTACAACCTAATTATGGGGTCAAGATCTCTACCATCTTCAGTCTTCACAGCCCAGTGAAATGGTCTGTTTTCATTCTCCAAATGCTTTATTTTCAGAAAAAGCATGAGCAGAATAATTTGTTGCTCATACCACCATCCACAGTGGGCTGAAAGCAGACTGCAGCAGAACAGAGAGAAATGATCCTGTCCTGGGATTTGCACATCTTTTAGACATAGTATAGCATCAGCCCTACAATAAATTGAAAGATAACAATTATTATAAAGAATATAAATAAAATAAGTAATAATAATAAATTCTCTGAAATCCGAAGTGGAAAAATTCTGATCATTTTTGTTGGGAGCTTTACTTACTTTATGTTCTTGTGCTCCTATATGTGTTGGCCTTATCCACAGGCTAAGTGGGCCTGATCTATCCGCAGCATCTGTACCTGACTGAAGGATAGGGAGCTTACAGCACTGCTTCTCACAGCTGAAGGAAAATTCCAGGCAAAACCAAGGCTTTTGGATGCTTAATACCTTAGGCTCTATTATAGTTTCTTTTGGCAGGAGGAGAATAAAGTGTAGTTTAAATCTTGGGATTTACTTGTCCCAGAAATAAATATAAGGAGGTCAAAGGCTTAGCTCTACAGAGAGCAGGCCAGCACAGCCATGGATGTCAGCTGATATTAAAGAAATCAGGTATCCCTAAAGTCAGCTTGTATCCTCCAAAAATATCAGTAACAAGTACAAGGGCAAATGTTACTCAGTTTAGATTCAAACTATTGCAGACTGAACTGCTGAGCTGTTTGTGTATGTAACTGGGTTAGAAAATATTCCACAGTACAAACTTCTGGAATTCTGTATGCTTTTCTGAGAGAACAATAGATGTGAATATTTACAGGTCTCCAACATTTTTTCCTGGTGTGAATCAAGCATACTGTTTTTCCCTATTTTTCTTCTGAATGCAATATGCACATCTACTTGCTGCCTGTCCAAACCCTGAGCAAGGCAGCCTGGCAGCCTGGCTAAAGGAGAGGCAAATAAAACTCCATGGTGCACAGCTGGGGACTTCAGCCTTTCTTAAATGAGCATGGCTTGTCTCAAGGGAAGAACCAATCATGGCTGAGTTTTTTTACATCAGCTAGTCCTTTCAGAAACTGCACTGAAAGTCAAGAAAGCAAATTGAATTATTATAGTTATTGTATAGTTTTTCTCAAAAAAAAATAGCTCTTCCTTGTAATCATCATGCAAGTAACAATATAAGGGATTGCAGCAAGGTAGAACCATAAGTGCTTCTAATAGGAGGTTCAGCTGGTTTTCTAAATGTGGGTTTTTACATATGAACTCAAAATCTGCACCTGACATACCACAAAGTTTTCAGCAAATTATGCTAGTGTTTCTTTATCCTCTTCATCAATTTTTTTCCTCTTATTGCTTTACTGTCATTTCAGGGAGAGCAATATGTACATGCAGTGTTTATTAAAATGGAATCCATAGTTTTTCCTCAGTTTGTGTTGCTTTTTACACATATGCAAATGACTACAGGTTGATAAATCAATAAAGCTGTGAATTCTGAAAGTTTAATAAATTTTTGTGTGAAATATGGTTCAATAAAGTTTTACTGAAATTATAAAATTTAGTCTTTCCCTTTCACTTTACTCTTCATAAGTATGTCTTTCAACCAGGTAGCTGGAACAATATCTCATGACTGCAATCTCTACACTTTCTCATCTATACTGATAGGAAAAGGAAGATTCTGTGCTAACTGGCCAGGACTGTTTAGGGAATAAGGCAGAATTGGGAATTGCCCCAAGTACTGGTTGAACACAAAACTGGTAGAATTTAACAGTTTTCTGATTGTGAAACACAGCTAGTAGAAAAATATTGGATGCAGTGTCAAGGAAAGCACTTTAGCTCACAAATTATTTTTTAGCTTTATTTGGGAAATATCAGAACATTAAATATGTTTGAGTAAATTAGGATTACTCTGGTAACAGAATGTAACAGAGACCTTATTTAACAAGAATAACACTCTGTCAGCAAGTCCTTATCTGTGGGAAAAGATAACAAATGTACCTCATGAATTTTTATTTTATTATTCTAATCTCAAAAATCAGTGTTCAAGTCCATAATTCCACTCTATTCCTGTAATGAGTTTTTATCTTGCATAATGACTTTGAATCATATATGACCAAATTTAGGTGCATAACTGAAGTCCAAGAGGTAAAACACCACCATAGCGAGACTCCACAGGTTCAATAGAGTTAATAAATAAATACCAAAACTTGTAAATATTACTTTTATGTTGAATGACAGTTTAAGAACCAGTGCAGCTTTACTATATATCTCTATTCAGATATGTTTTCTTCTATAGATAAGATTGAATTTCAGGGTCTTGAAGCCCTCATTTTTTGTTATGTATATTTTAGTACAGTACACCTTTAAGAAAATGCTGATTACTAATATTTGGTTTGTACTTCTAGGATGCAATTTTTTGCAACATCGAACTCCTGTTCTCCATTTAAACCTTCCTGGAGTTTGGTATTTTTCACCCAAGCATTTCTACTCATAAACAGCTGATACTTGACAGACATCATGCACAATAGACTGGCATCTTTTTCTAGACAAAGAAAATTCAGTCTCCATGACAAAGATGGGTTGTAGTAAATTTTGTCCATTGCTCAGAGATTAAAATCTGTCTTATTTCCAATTAAGAATGACTATTAGGCAGTAAAATGGCAAAAAAAAATTTAGAAGGTTTGGCAAGATTTCATCTGCTTCTTTGATTAAATTTAAGTATTCTTTAACTTGTCAAGTGTCACACAGTGAAGCCAAGATGCATTTGGTACCTATTAAGACCATATACATGCACATTTTGTGACATCTCTGCTTGTCTGTTATCCCACAATCCCAAATGGACTACTTTTATAATATGCACCAGTATGTCCTACACCATAAGGTTGAAGAGAAATAAAAGACATCAAGAGAGGCCTACAGAAGAAAAGAGTATCTTTTTTGGGTAAACACAGCATCTTGTGGAGCCGAGAATATAAAACATAGAAACTGTACTTCTGGTGTCCAAGAAAACAGGAAGAGATTAATCAGGAGTTCAATCAGCCTAGCTTTCCATAAGTTTGCAGAGCCCTGTTTTAGGATAGCTTTCTATGAAGCTGATCAATCTTAAGAAAATATTTCTGTCAATAATTGAGACATATTAGTTGCAGTGATGCACATATTGACATTTATCTCTGCTTACAGTGATAACCAAGTCCTCTAAGTTGGTAGTTACTACAAATCTCTAGACACTTTCTATCTGAATCGTGATTTTAAAAAATACATTTCCCATCTCTCATCCTCCCATGTTATTCACCTACAGGGTTGATTAGCCCAGTGAACCACAGATGGGTGATCAGCTGAATACATTGCTTGGAGATTCAAAAACCAGCGTTCTGCTACCTCCTTGAGCTTTTCTTCATGATAGATTAGACTGGCTGGTGTCAAGTCAGGACTTTCCAGGAGTGTAAGCATGGTTGAATTCTATCCCCAGTCTAGAACTATAAATTATTTCTATTATAATGAACAATAATTATCTTAAGGAATCAGTATTCAATCTCCTCAATTAAGTTAGATTTTCAAGAAGCTTTTGAAAAGAATCTGTCACAAAGGCTCTTTTAAAAAAGTTCAGTGTCAAGAGAGGAAGAAGGAAATTCCTCTCATGGTAAATGGTCAATTAACTAATATTACAAAGAAATGGTTGATTTTTCACAAAGAAGGAAGGCACCAGCAGAGTCCCTCAGGTATCTGTGTTTAGATATATGATACTAAACTTATTCTTAAATGATCTCCTTAAAAAAATAAAAAGTGAGGAAAAAAGTCTCAAAATGGAACAAAGTTAATTACAAGAATCAGCACTGGATATGACAAGGACAAGTTGCAAAATCATCTTATATGCCCCCTTATCTGCGTGACAGAGGGGCAATTAAATTCATCATTCATGAAAGCAAATCCATTCCTATCATCGTCAAGGGGAACAAACCATAATGTGACAAACTTAAACTTATAAATACTGGACTTCAAATGGCCATGAGGAAGGTGACTCTGGAAGCAGATCTTATGGAAAATTCTCTGAAAACATGCTTTCAGTGTTAAGAAATGATCAAAGGCGAAAATACAGTATCAAGAACTATTATGACACCAGTAAAAATCAAATGGAAACAAGGTACTGTGATTCTATCCCAAAGAGACACAGTAAAATCAGAAAACAAGTATGACTTGAGATTGGGAATAAAATAAACTAAGACTTAAGGGGAAAAAATGGGGAAATTGGAGAGAATTATGAAAAAAAAAAGAGGAAATTAGCAAGAAGTACAGAGAAACTGTTAAAGGCATAAGAGAGGGTGGATAGGGAATAACTATTGACTGTTTCCCATAACATAAAGACAAGGTAGAACACCAGGCAACTGGTTTAGAACAAAGGGAAGTATCTTTTTGTGTGACACATATTAAAACTGTAACACTCATTGCTATAGGATATTGTGAATGCCAGAAGTATAAATAGGCTAAAAAAGTAAATAGACAAAACTAATGGATGAATTAATGCAAGATATCCATGCCGAAAGTCCCAAAGACTCAGACTGGTGAAACTTATAACCATGAGAAAAAATAATTATGTCCTTGCTTTTCCCAAAATATCTACTCGTAGCCATTGTCAGAGACATCAGTGAGCCAGACAGATCTAACAAAGTTGCTCATACACCTTGACACAAGAATTCAAACCTTTTTTTTTTTTTTTTGGAAGTATGAACTTCACTCCTATTCTAAAGGGAGCATTTTTTAAAGAAAAAGTCATGGTTAGACTTTCTATTAGTGGCTGGATAGTGGTTAGATGGTGGTTGCAAGCCAGTGCGAGTCTCGAGTCTGGCAATGAGTAGAAACTTTTGTCATTTGATGGCTGATTTGTATGATGGGGTCAGTCTGATTCCCAGAGATGAGATGATTCCATCCAAAAACCATAGTCCCAAATAAAACCCCGAATGAAAAGGCCATCAGTTCAGTACATTTCAGCCCTCTTCATTAGCAAGACACATAGAGTGGGGTACATCACAAGGCTTTTGCTGACAACCTTGTGTGTAAGGTTGGTACAGGCAATCTTGTATGCAAGATCTCAGGATGTGCTTCTGTAAACTCTCAGCATGTAAAGGAAGAGTAATTTTCCAAAAGTTATTGATACTATTCAGGATTATTCCCTGCACCTACCAGTTTTCAGGACTGGGCCCCTTGTCTAATTTTAAGTAGTGTAGGGAATGAAAATTTCAGAATATTTCTCCTTTCCATGGAAGAGCTCCAATCTAGACCATAGCAAGTGACAAGATAGATATTAGTGGAGGCAGTATGAATGGAGCCTGTGTTAAGAGACTTCATTACTTTCAGTGATGAGGCTGAACTGGAGTTCTGCCTATTCTTTTAGTATGTGTTTAGATAGATAGATAGATAGAAAAGAAGGCATTGTGCTGTTGAATAGCCAAGGGAAGGTGATAGGGTAGGCAGGAAAAGGAAAAAGAAGCAGGGATTCTTTCACATTTTTATTACTAATGCTTAGTTTATACAGTGTCTCCTGAACATAGTGAAGGATTTAGAAACTACTGAAAATCAATCATAGAACCACAGAATATGAGATAGAAGAGACCCACAAGGATCACTGAGTCCAACTTCTGGCCCAGCACCATCCCCAAGAGTCACACCATGTGCCCGAGAGCATTGTCCAAACACTTCTTTAATTCTGTCAGGCTGGTGCTGTAACCACCTCCCTGGGGAGCCTGTTCCAGTGCCCCAACTGTGCTCTGGGTGAGCAATCCTTGTCTTGCATCTGATTTAAATCTCCCCTGACACAACTTCAGGCCATTCCCTTGGGTCCTGTCAGTGGTCACCACCTTTGGACGCCCTCTAATAGTTTTAACATCTTTCTTATATTGCAGTGACCAAAACTGCACACATTACTCAAGGTGAGGCCACATAACTAGTTCAGAAAAGACAGTACTACTGAGGTTTCTTGCTAATAATAAACATTTTATTTTTTCCAAGCTGTGTAACTGTTTTTTATTTTTCTGCATCTTTTTCATTAGAGTGTGCTTCCTCCTTAACTTTTGTGAGAAATTTAAATATGGTAATAATTATTTTGTGGAATATAATTGTTTTTCACCAATGTCATTACATAGTCTTGCTTGGAAGACAGGCAGATTGCAGGATGTGTGTATGGTGCTCTGCAGAAACCATCACTAGCAGTTCAGATAACACAGATGATAAAACAGATACAAACAAGGGATTTTAATTAGATCAAATTTAGATGGTTTCAACACTGACAAATACATACCTATGAAGTTTCATGAGAATAAAACAAATAAGGCTGTTTAGTAATAGTTTAGCAAGTTTTAGCTGTTAAATAAATTGGGAAGAGACAATCTCTTGATACCTGTTAAATTCCAGATAGTCTGAGATGTGACTGAGATGCTTTCTGCAGTTTGTGCTTACTGCTCAGCATCTTTGTAATTTAAACACCAGATAGTCGCAAATTTGTCAACAATGTCAAATCTTTACTTACTGCTGAAATGGGGCTATGAAATCTGAGGTCCAGAGGAACAGGCAGCAGTGGGAGGATGGCAGGAACTGCTTGCACAGACATGGCATGGGGGTTACATTTCACGGTCATCAGCATCTGAAAGACATCAGCAACCAGCTAATTGCCTATAAATGACTGCATTTTCCAGTTCAGCAGGGCAAATTCTAACCTAATGATACTTAAATTCAATAGCCTCCTACAAAATCAGACAGACTACAAATTATTTCATTTAAAATTACAGCTTTCTCACAAAAAAAGCAAACAAATAAATGAGAGAAAATAATGTTTTCATTTGTAGTGTTTGCACATTGATGGATTTCTGAGGTTTAGATTCACTCAAATGCCACTTAACACTTCTGCACTCAAACAGAAATGGATTGATTAAGCTGAAATCTTGTAAGAGGTTTTCACTCCAGATATCCATTTCTGCCCTCTCAGGAGATAACTGCTTACTTTGCACAAAGTTGCAAGACCAATATACCACTAAATGTTTTGAACATATTTTCTTAATTCAGCTGGTTTTTCTAGTTTTGCTTTTACTTGTTCATTAGAAGTTCATCTGTAAAAGGGGTTAATTCTGTTATGCAAAGTTTTGGTAGGCTGATACATCTATAAAATAGGAAATAACATATTTAAATCCTATTTCATATTCTCTCTAAGGATATGAACACATCACTTTCTATCATAATTCTTGAACCTTCCTCATTGGTCCGAAATAAGTGTGTTCATCAGTTTTATATTGCTTGCTATCCTGTTGTGTCTTCTATACCTTGTGAGGCAAAAATAAACCATTTAATCTTGTAAATACCATGGAAGTGTTTCTGCTTGTACTTTGTCTGCACTTTATTGTCTTTGCCATGTAATAATTGCTTATTCAAACTCTTTGCAACGATGTTTCCCAGTCCTTGAGCAAAGAAGTAAGGCAACCATCTTGCCTCACATTTTTTTTCCTGTTAGGTTTTTAACACTGAGTTTTTTGCAATTGCAATCTGTTGGAAATTTCAGAGCTTATTAGACATGAAATACTTCACTGGCAAAGCAGGTCTACACCAAACATTTTGATAAACTGCTCATAAATGCATTCTGATAAATGTAACCTTACATCCTGAGTAGAGAGTAAATATAGTACGATATAGCTGCACGTTGGTGTCTTTCAGATGCTGACACCTCACCTGGAACACCTTCCTCTAAACAAGTTCCTTGCCTAGGCACAAATGGATCAGGCAAACCACAACAGTTCCCTGAGAGCCGAATAGCATAAGCTCTGAGATACAGGGCTGGTCTGATGGAATTACACACTTCTGCTGATGCTTTTTATCTGCATCCCCTGTGAGATATTAAAGCTGTATTCAGGGTAGTAACTCAGTGCTCTTAAGCCTGATGCCCCTGAGTGCAGAGGAGGATTAAATGCATGTTTGAAGCTGTTACTGACATTAGCTGTTTGCCTCACACTGTCTTTGAAGGACCACCACGGACACCTGATGACACCAGGAAAGAAAGGGCATTTTCAAAGTTTGCAGCAAACCCTATCAAATCTTCCAGATTATATGAAAATGGCTTTATCCTTTCTGGGGATGGTGACCTTGTTTCTGGATTTTTTGAATGGCTTTTCTGAAGGGCACACAACCATCCCCTAATGTGTAAGGCTATATGCGACAGCTGAAACCAAGGAAAGTTAACTTCAGTGTCCATAGGAAGCTCTACAGCTAGCCCACGTGGGCTATACAATTGCTCCTCTTCCATGAGTATGCAAGGGTATCAGACTGTATGTGCTTTAGCTTCTAACTTTTTTTCCATTTCATGGGCACACAACTGGGCTCTGGGTGTTCTGCAAACAGGAACATCTTATTGGTTTGATTTAAAACCCATTCTACCCCAAGAGATATAATTATGAAGCTATCACTATGACATCCTGGCCAGAATCCTACCTCAGGTCCCATTTTGTCTCTGCAACTGTGGCTTCTCTGTACAAAGACCACATATATCCCATGTATCAATGTCCCTGTCACATTACAGCCACTCAATGACTGATTTCACAGATTGAACACAGTCTTTCCTTCACATGAAGGCACCAAGCTTGTTCAAACAAATCACCACTCTCTTCCACTTGATCTATCCTATTATCTCTGCAAATTTCTCACCCCAAGCAGAATCATTTAAACTCCAGGGAGCAATAACCCCCTCCTTGCAGAAGGATTTCTAGCAGAAAGAAACCTATTACCAATCATGGTAATGCATGGTATGAACACTTTGCAAAACTCTGCTTTTCCAGTGACACCGTATTCCACATGGTACTGTTTCTTGCCTGGGTGCTTGCCTGTCCTTGCAGTATCATCTTTTGATACACTATTAGGCAAGTGTACCCAGTCTTCTCTTGGATTAACAAGGTGGTTATTTTCATATTCTTACCTGAAACGGGCCACTTGCCTCCCTTGCTGCGCTAGGGCTCACCATGGCCTTAGGTACTCCAAAATACCAAGGATAAAGACACTCCTGAGCTCACAGCAGAGCATGGCAGGAAATAAAACCAATTCTCCAACACCTAATAGAGGCTCAGATAAAAAATTTCTAGCAGTCATTCTTTCTTCCTTAGCTTGTGAAACATGGGAATGTCACTGTCCTCATTTAAAACTTCTCCATCAATTCACAGTCATTACAGCATAACTAACACCCATTTTTCTCTTTAAGAACTCGGGAATTGAGTGGAATGAGGATGGGACCAACACAGGTAGTGATGAAGCTAACAAGTACCAGCTAGCCAGCAGGTCTGGACTGCACAATTTCCACACTCTAAGTGTCCCACTGAGCTCAGAAGTGATTCAGAGGCTGGGCACATGTCAGTACTTATTTGCAAAAGTCCTTCCAGTGCAGTGTTTTTGCTCTTGCTCCAGCCCAGGTGGGAAGTCAGATAGGAGTTGCTACACCTGGTAGACTCAGCTTCCAGTGTAGCTGCCTCCTGGGGCAGCAACTGAGCTCTAAAGCAAAAAGCATATAGAGAAGTGCTGGGTATGGCAGACTCATGGAAAGTGAATAGAAGATTAGTGTCTTGGTTTTGACTGGGGCAGAGTTAGACACAAGACAAGAATGATCACATGAAAAACACAAGATAAGCTAGCACAAAATCATAATACATGATTTTTCCAATGCAAGCAGTGACCATTCATGACCTGACCTTGCAAGTACATATTGAATGGGTCCTAATCTGCTCTACCAGATAATCTGGCTCTGCACAATAAAGCATAACTGCTCTTATCATTAAATTTCATATCTATGTCTAAAATCAAATAAACCCTATGTTCTCAAACATGCAAGTTTTATACATTCATATTCAAATTCCACCAGATAGAAAACACAGACTGTCTTGTGTAATAGAACACAAGATTAATTTTCTTTACCACTTCCTGAGAAGTAGAGTATGAGAAATTTTTTGCTTTTATATCTATTTTAAAACACCAACCTGAGAGCTTTTTCTCTGACTAGCAAACTGAGTGTTGACTGACAAACTGTGTTACCCAGAGGTGGGCAACACAGAGTTCAGAATCCAATCTAATTTGTTCTTAAATACTTCCCCATCCCTGGAAGTGTTCAAGGGCAGATTGGATGAGGCTCTGAGCAACCTGACCTAGTCGAAAATGTCCCTGCAGGGTAGTTGGACTAGATGGCCCTGAAAGGTCCCTTCAAACTCAAACTATTCTACGGTACTATGAGAAACAATAAAACAAGAGCTGAAAGAATGGCAAAGAACAAAACTGACAGCAACCAAACTGGGAATGACTGATGTTTTGTCAAGATCAGAAGGTCTGTGGTCTGATAACAGAAGAATGGCAATAAAATTAACACCACGTTGTGTATATTCCTGTTATTCTAAAAGGAAGGCAGACTGTAAGCTTAAAGATACCTCAAATGAAGAAACATATACAATGGGCAACCTATTCTCTAAGAATTATGAAAAGAGAAATTACATTCTGAAACAGAAGAATCACCCTGTTATAAAGTTTGATTTTGAAATGGTATTGAACAGCAGTCCAAAAACCCATTTGATATCACCAGTAAGCAGGCAAGAGACATAGTGAGGAATCAACAACCATATCCTGTGCCATTGACACAAACCACTGATGATCCTTGCCAGACCACTTAAACAAACATATTCTTGCTTTTATGTGGCTATGAGTGAGTGAAAATCTAGGATTGACTGAAATCAGGGGGTTTTAAATAATTTTCTCTAAGTTCTCATTAGTAGTTTTCTCCATAAATTTCCCACAAAGCTGAGGGAAAAAAAATGGCTGTGACGACATTATGGCATCAAACACCTAAATTTAAGTATTACAGTTATCTAAACTGTGGAACTGTTTTATTTGCTAGTAAGGTCATAGCCTTAATGTCTGCTCTGAGGTGAACTAAATTGCTTTTTTGATTCCAGCTGTGCTGATTAGATTTCCATTTACTATAATGGGGCCATGGGCATGTCTGTATGCATCTAAACATAAAAAAAATCTAAGTTGAAGGGTCTTAATATCTAGCCCAGTATCACTGTCTTTCATGTCTTGTTCTAGATGCCATCTGCATTTGTGTGTGCCTCTAAATTACAATTCAGCAATGCTTTTTTATTAATGTCCCTCTATCTTACAGTACAGACAATTTTAATGCAACCAATTGGTATTTTTTATTACTTTGTTCAAGTAACAGCATTAAATATTCTCAATCCATGCTTAAATTATGTATTTCTTGAATTCATGTTTCATTTTGAGCAGTAGAACTGTTTCACACATTTAAAATTTGCCATATTCATAACTGCTCTAGTTCTTTGGTGTTATTTATGCTTACAAGAGGATTAATGTAGCCTGGGTTAATACTTTCTGAATGTTTAACAATGTACAGATTATGTAATGTGAAATCCAGTATATCTGGAGCAATTATTTGCCGTTTAGCTCACATAGATTTTCCATTCTTCACAGATAACATGCCATGGAAAAATGTTTGGGTATTTCTATTGAAACAGATCAAATTGCATTTTACTTTTTATAGTGAGAGTAAACTCTTGTTCTCGAAAGTCCTGACAACAATGATATCTGAAATCTTTTGTTTAGTCACATAGCAGCATTCATATCTAATGAGTAAGTAAATTCACCCCTCCTTTGGTTGGCAATAGTTTCAGTGCTGAATGAAATACTCCCTATTTCAAAAGAATGTGATTAAAGCTCACCTTTTTTTTCATGCTATTCTTGCTTGTAAGCTCACTACGACTATGCAGTTGTGAAAGTACATGTAGAAATCAAGACACTGGGGTTTTATTATCCAGTTTTTGCTGTGCCTGTGCAGTACCTTAACTTTCATTTCTATGTTTCTTTGTGCATGGTGTTCATTATACAGTCCAGAATCTCAGATAATTCAGCATGTAGACAAATTTTAACAAGTCTTGTAGTTTGTAAAATGTTGCTTTTTAAATCTTATTTACTCATCTTAAACCACAGTTGATTTTAGAATGAAGCCCAGAATGGGTCAGTTTGGAAGGGACCACAGAGAATCATTTGGTCCAGCCTCCCTGCTCAAGAAGGGTCATCCTTGAGCACATTGTACAGGATTGCATCCAATTAGATCCTGTGCCACTGATTAAAACCCTCTGGGACCTGCCATTCAGCCAGTTCTCAAGTCCTGATTATTCTTCTTCCTGTTACATGCAAAGACCCTTCAAAACTTCATTTTGATTGTGTTTGTTTGCCTTGATCTGGGTCACTTTGGAGAGCCTCAGGAAGGACAATCTGCTTTGCTCCCTTGCAGTGGTTGTGGTATGAAGCCAAAGAAAGAATGCTGCACTGGAAATGCTGCAGAAATAGGAATGCTTCCTCCCAAAGAGGCACCCCTTTGAATTCCTTTACCTGGAGCCAGAACTTGTGGTCTTTTCCAAAAGGCTTGGCATCATTTCACCCACACACCTTTGACAAAGCTGATCATGGATGGGGCTCTGAGCAACCTAATCTGGTTAAAGATGTCCCTGCTCACTGCAGAAGGGTTGGAACTAAATGACTTTTCAAGGTCCCTTCTAACCCAAACCAATCTATGACTCCCCTCCTTCTTTGCTGTTTACAGTGCTATAGTCTTGGGTATTCCTGCACAATTTTAGAAAAGTTGTATTTCTTTTTATTTACAGACAAGAAGCAGCTGTCTAAATGCAAGGGAAATGAGCTCTAGAGGTGATACAGGAAGCCTTCCACTAGTCCACATATATCCTGACAGTAGTGTAATGCACACACAAATTTTAAAGTCCCCTAATTATTTTTTCATGTCTGTCAGGAGAGGTATGATGCAAAACACATCTATGGAAAATGAAAGATGAGTGGCAGAATGTGAAACACCTTTCTTGATTGCAGTAAGATTTGGCTTATCTTGTTGACATTTAATTTTTGACAAAAATGCCAGAAGTCACTGTGTAAATTATCCTCAAAATGAGTTGTCCTTAGTCTAAAGTTTGAACTAATTCTTTCTCTTTTTTGATACATCAGTATCTGTTAATGTTTAATAGCTGCCTACTGTGATTTTTGAAATACATGATTTAAAAAAAAAATGTACATTTTATCCTCCATAAATTGATTTTAGTGATTTGCTCCATTTTGCCAAGCTCAAAGTCTTACTTTTCAAATGGAAAAATATAAAATATATGAAAAATGAAAGCTAAGCCTGACTCTCTTATTACCCAGTTTGAAAATGCTCTGTTGTCTTTTCTTCCTGAACAAGTAAATAATTATTTGATAACATGAAACTGTTCCTATATGTCTTTTTCTCTCCTAACCCTAACCCATATTCTGTTGATTAAGGTGCTCTCACAGAAAAGGGGAAGACTGCTCCAGATCCTGATATAGTACAATGAATATTTAAATATATTTTTCTTTTTTTGCCTCCCATATAAGTGGAAAAAAAAGCCAACATTGCTTTTTTGAGGGAATTAATATATCCACTTTCACATAGACTGTAAAAGTCTTTATATCATTCATTGGAAATGGTATGAAAGCATCCTCTAAATTGGTCCCCTAAGAAAAGATAGCTGAGAAGATGCCTGGTTTGGCAATCCTACAGGAGATAGTTTTCAGTGCAGGTCCCCAAGCAATGCAGTGATATCCAGTGTAAGGTGGCAGAAACAGGTCAGTGGCAGAAGTTCCCATGGTACATGAACTGCAGGATTATATCTCTGCAAAGCTGAAGAAGCTGCCTCTCCCTGAGGGAAAGACTTTTACATTAAGCTTCTTTTGGTATTAGACATTAGTGCCTCAGATAGTGGGGAGAACCATAATCTGCCCAGCTTGCAGGAACTGTGGGGAAAATCCCTGCCTTAAAAATTGCAAAGCTCTGAGTCCAAGAGTCATTCGCCTCACTTTCACACACAATAACACACTGTGTTCGGGACCTATGAGAAAATGCTTGGTCTAAACAGATGGACAATGCAAAATAAGGGGGTGGAAATCTTACAGATGGCACAGAAATATTCTGAGGAATGAAGCCAACATTTTCGAGTGTAAATTCTCAGAAACCCTGCACACAGCGAAAGAAGCACCTTTTTTGAAAGAAGTTGCTCAGAAGCGTTGACTCCACCAACACAGACTGTCCCTGGTTATTTATTTCAGGTTTAATTTTAGTTTTAGGACTTAAGTGAGCATTCAAGCTTGAAAATGTTTGACTGTTGCTCACTTTAATGCTCCAAACTAGGAGTAAGGTAGGTCAAGCAAGTAATGCCATGACTATGAGTCAGTCATACAGCCTGACTCTCAGGTATCAAGACAATTTTCATTATCTAAAGAAGAATTAGAATGTCCAGCACTTGTTACTCATGGGCATCAACTGATCATTTTGGACAAAATTTTTTTCCAAGAAAACAGCAAACATGACAGTCTATGTTGAAATAGAAAAGACTTTACTGCAAGATTCTCTTCCTCTTCTTTTGGTTCTCTTATTTTACTCTGTTTAGTTTATCTTTTTCATTTTTCTCACTATATTTTTTATCTCGTTAAACATCCTCTTGAAACTGTATTGCCACATAATACTCCTATTTCTCTAATCCTCACTTAGTAACTCCTACAATGGTGTAAATAAGGCTTTGGAATCAGTGTACTGAAATTCTTCTGTGATTGACGAGTTGATGGATAAAGTGTATTCAGATTTCTGAAGGTGGTGTTTTCTATCTCTGACTGACAGAATGAGTTCAGGACAGATGATTTTAACTTCCTCTCTTTTTTCTTTTTGTGTTCTTTTAACCTAGCCCAGATCTTTATTTTTACTCAATGCCTTACAGGACTAAAATTTCTCATTTCTCTTCTTTTCCTCTTCCTGTTCTCTTTCCCAGTTATGTCTTCATAACTTTATCTTTTATCTTTCCTTTTTTTTTCCTCTTTAAGAAAAATATCAATTTAACTTACACTATAGCTTTACAGTTTTTATTCCTATTTAAGAGACAAAACACTCTGACAGTGCTAAGAAGAACTTTATAAAGTTGAATACAGTCATACATTTTTAAAAATTGATGACAAAGAAACACAGTATGTCACTTAGTTTATGTAGTTCACAAAACAATATTATGCACTTCAGAATATGTAACAAAACATCTCATTTATATGTACACAATGAATAGACATATACCCATATGGAAGGATGGGCAGGCATGCACATCTGTGGATATATATTATTTCAAAAACAAGACTAGGAATATAAAATGGAATTCTGTCATAAAAACACAAAAAGACCCCAAATGACTGAGCTTTAACTTTCCAAACAGCAACTGGTTTATTATTATTTTCTGCATTTATTCAAATAAAATAGAGTGGTTATTAATTTCTACCTGTAAATGAATGCCTTTGAGTCTTTTTCTGGGCAGGTCATATGGTAGTGCATTATTTCTTTTTGAAAAGAAGATAAAAGTAGGAATATCAAGAAGATGTCAATATTTTATCTAAATTGGAACAGTTTTGCTATTGCTGAGGGTAAATTCCATGTACTTTCAGTAGAACTCTTCCTGCAGAGTTATGGATTCAGTCCCAGTATTTCCAGTGTCTCACCATGACAGACAGAGTATATTGCAGTTGTAAATAAAGCCATCTAATTAAACCCATGGCATTTCTTAAATCATAGCATATTAGAAGGGCACTTAATTTTCTGTGCCAAAGTATTATGAACATATGATCCTTAAAAGGAATTCCCAAAGTAAATTTGCAGACAGACAATCATATCATTTTGTGGAAAGAACAAATTTTGTCTAAATGTTGTATCTTCTATTTTAAAGCCTTTGACAGCGTGTTTAGAATAACTGCATGCCAGACAGTTATTTAAAGGAGAATGAGAAATCACCAGATTGTAATTCAGAAAGGAACCAGAATACCACTGAGTTTGGAAATCCAGAGAAGAAAGCCCCTCTTCCCCACCAAGCTTTGCCTCATTCATGATTGCTACACAGCAGCCAGTACTCCTTCTCCTGGGCAGTAAAATAAATTTTTATGGAACAGTTGGTTGAAATGGCATTTTCACCTTTCCCTAACTTATGATGAAGAAAGAATTGTTTATTTAAAACTACTCATGTAGTAGTTTAAAAAACTTCCTGCATTGTTTTTCTGAATCCTCTGTGGGTCTTGGGCAAGCAAATTGGAGGACGGCTTTAGAAAATGCCAGGACAGCACAGACAAAACATGTATTCTCTTGACAGAAGAATCTCAAAAGGAACAGCAGAGCTGACATTTGACACACAGTGGTTATTAAACTACATCTCAGGGAGTGTAACAGAAGTGGATTTGCCAGCCATGCCTCGGTTAATGAAGATGAACTGCAGTAGCTACTGCGCATAGTAACTCTGTTGGAAAGAAAGTTTAATTAGTGAGATTACATGGAAAACAATTCCATTTGCCAATAGCTTTTGAGATCACATTCTTTTTGATACAGAGTGAAAAGAAAAAAAAGTAATTTTTTTCCCAATGAAATTCTGTCAAAACAGCCCTTTAAATTTCAAGAACTCAAGTGTGATCACTAGTAATAATTAGAGAACGCTGCCAGAGATTCATCATGCTATTAAATTCTGCTGAAGATTTCTGAAAATGTACACATCTGAGAAATATTCCAGCTATGGTAAACTGGATATTTCAACATCTTTCCATTTTAATGAATGTAGCTCTTGCTATAATGTAGAAAAATAACATGAATTCTATCACTCCTCTCTTGCAACAGTGGAACCACCTTAGTAACACAAATCCTATTTAGCAACTTCTATAGGAAATTGGTTAAAAGGAATAGGAAACAAATGCAATGGAGAAAAGGAATAAGAAATAAATGCAATGGAGAACAGAGATAATTTGTGATCATCTTTTTTTCTGGGTTAATTCAGATCTCTTGTTTGAAGAAATTATAAATTTTTATATTTGACATTATTTTCATTTGCTATCACTCTTTCACTGATGTTATTTTGAAAAAACTAAAATATTTTGGATTTGTACTGATGTAATTTGAGGCAGAATGAAGCCCTTAGATTTACAGGGAGGGCAGGTGGCTGAGATAACCATAGCCAACACTTTCCAGGAGAAGTTGGATCAGATAATTTAAACTGGCCCAACACCAGTTGTTTAGGATGATAGTTTCCATACTGGAAATCTGGCTGAGCCTAAAAACTTTTAGAAAACATTAGCAATAATACTTTGGTTATTTGTGAGAAGGAAATAAGGAAACACAGGTTGTTTTCTACATAATAATAATACAAAAATCTGAGATCTTTTCTTGGCAATATTTCAGCCCTATCTCACTCTTCCTGTCTTCCCCTCTTCCTTACTTTGTGCCACAGTTTTGAACTTGAGCAAGGTATGAATATTTAAAGGCTGAACCTGTCTTTGTCCCTGTGAAATACCATCTTAAATGGACATGTTATTTATTATATAACTTTAAAGTGTCACTGACACACACTCCGCAAGTCCTGTGAAAGAGAAGTTAAAATCCTTAGAAATTCTGTATTCACTGAAAACATTTAAGTTATACAAGACTTGGAGTGATGAGTAACCTGCTCCTACACCATCTTCACAAAGTGAATGATTTCACTCTCACACACATTTAGAATTTCTTTCATTTTCCTGGCTGTCTCAGCTGCTCTGCCTGGGACAAGAAGAGAAAACTGCAGTGTTATAACCTGTTTCTTTAAGTATTAAGCACTCACACTGTAACAGTTGTTACAGGAACCTCTGCTCTAGACATATGGCTTACTAAAAATACTACCTCATTTGAAAAATGAGGCCTCAGTCTTCTCAGTTAGATACATGAAATTAAAGGATCCCTTTGACCTTAACCTCTCCATACTTCAGCTTCCTTCAAATTAGATAAGGATAAAATATTCCTTTGTTTCACATGGCATAAAGTAATAAATCAATGAATTTTGTGGTGCTTCCAGATGCAAGTGATACATCTCATAGAAAAATCTGTGACAAAGGCAATGATTCAGAGAAGAATTTCAATAGTATGCACTGTCAGCTGTAATGAATTAGGTAATATTATAAATATGTGCTTCTGTGTCATAATACATAAGCACTGGGATGCCAAATTAAGATTGCAGAAGCATTTTTCATTTTGGCATTTACGAACTTTTTACTGCTTGGTTTCTCAACCTTACTCACATTTTTATGTTTGTGCATATGTTTGTGGTCTTTAAAACAGTGGATTTTGCTGCTGCAGCACTTTAAGTCTGTAGTTTATGTTAAATTCTACAGACTCTAGAAGGAAAGGACTTATTTCTGAGTGCCACAATTGTTTCTCCTTGTAATTGTTATTAATCACTACTGAGAATATTTTGCATTTACAGTTTTTCTCACTGTATGACCTGCCTTGCATGTTTGCAACTCTTGTGTGAGCTGAAGAGTCACTGAAGACATAATGTCCCTTACTGTTTTGCAACTTAATGTTTCAGTTGCTGACCGTCAGGAAAAATGAATTATCAATACACTAATAGAGAAAGGATTCACTCTCACTACAGGCTATGAAATCACATAAATGAACAGCAGAACAGATAACAATTTATCATTTCTTGCCCTGCTTCACCTCCAAAGGACATTTTTACTGCCCAGTTTGTTTTAGCATCATGTGACTTTGAAGGTTAGAAATTTTAGTCTGTGCTACATGTCCACGGACTTTATAACATTTTTAACTGTTGCCAGGTAAAATCAGCCATATAAATATGTCCTTGATGTTAAATCTAGAGATGTGAATGAGATTAGCAGGAATGTGAATGGGAGTAGCACGAATATATTTTCAACTTTGATTCGTCAATTGCTTACTTTTACAGGGATGGCTCTCAAGTAATAAAAGAATAGATTAATGCCATAAGAAAGTGCCATGTTTACAAAAACAGTGTCCAAGGAAAGCCATGGCTTGATATTTCGACTAGAATTGGAATACACTAGAAACTGCATTATTCAATATCTTAGAGTTCATAGAAAACTGTATAGTCACTTCTATACCAGAGCTAAAGCCAGCACAGAAAAACACCAAAAGTAAGAGATGCTGTGGCAAATTTTGCACATTTTCAGAAGAAGACTTCAAATGCTGTTTTATTTGTATGATGTTCAAGCAGGCAGATTTCTAGAAACAGCCTTTTAAAAAATGCATAGCCAAAAAGACTGAGTCTGGACATAATGACAGCAAGTAGGTCACCAAGAAAACAGCAACACAACAAACATAAAATAGAAATAATCTGAAGAGGAAAACTACACACAAAAACCCCCCAATAAACAAACAAACTAAAAAACTACTATAGGGATACTATCCATTTAGGGATATAGCTGAAACAATCATTTAAATCCTTATTAAAAAAAAAAAAAAAAAGGTTAGACAAAATAATTTCTCTAAGAGAGGTCACGATAAATCCAGATCAACAAAGATTAAAATAGAAAGAGGAGAAATTCACCATAGCAAATCACTTTTACAAAGCGAAAGTCCTTTATCTCAGTGTTAAATTAGAGACAAACTAAAAGCATACCGGAAAAAATCATATAAAAGAATAACTGCAACCTTTGGTGTAACATACTGAAGTTAAATCTGGAATACCATCCATATTTTAGTAAATATAAAGATCGAAACTATGAAGAGAAGATAAAACTTTTGATGAATCCTGTATGTTAGAAATATCCCAAAATCCCAGACAGAAACAGAGTCCTGTGCACAAAGAAACTATTCTAAGCAATGCAGTATGAGCAAGATACAAACTGAACTTGTTTAATTCACTGGAACTTTTCCAAGAAAAAAAATGCTGGGGTTTTTTCAATAGATTTACTTTCCTGCTGCAAACTTATCCATAATGAAGGTCACACAAATGATGGGCGTTATGATAGGATACAAAAACACGTGTAGTAGGCATTAATTAGACATAATAAGGTTCTAGGCAACAAATAAAACACCACAATAAAAGAACAGCTTTTATACATTACAGTCTAAACTTGAAAGAAGTTAAAATTCAATTAACTGTGCACTGCATTGTGGTTCCCATGTTGTATCAATAATGGCAATGTTTTAAACTTTCCTATGAAATACATAGAGATCAATCAGCATTACAGTTAGAAGAGAATTTGCATCCAGCATTTTAAACATTATAACAAAAATGTTTTGTTTTGTCTCCTTCTAAATGCTTCATAAGAATTCCCAAAAGATAAAAGGAATTTTAAAAATATATTGAAAGATGGCAGGACTGCGCTATCAGCACTATTCTCTATCAATTCCCTGTAAAATACCAACCAGCCAGATGTGCTGTTGCAGACCTGACTTGATCACATTTCTAATCTGCCTGTAGTTTTCCAAACCTTCCTCCAGAGATACAAATGGTTTCATTTTGTCTGAATATTATCCAAAAACTGTTCCTCCTTTACATTTCTCTGTTTGATATCTGAATAGATAATGACTGGGATTCCGTCAAGTGCAAAAATGTTTGCAACTCTAAATAGCTGCCATCTTATGACTTTATTTAATGAGAAGGTCCCTTAATATGGTACAGAATTAACAGAATTTTGAGTGAGTGAGAATGATTGTGAACAGCGCTGGACCAACTCAGCTTATGGTATAACATATACTTGTAGGATGTACATCCAACATAAACTTCAGTAACAAACTCCCTAAGAGGTTCCTGCCCCATTCTTCTCCTTTTTTTATAATCATTTCTTATTTACTCCTACTGATTGAAATAGCAAGGTCCTATCTTGTTTAGCTCTGACCTCAAGAGAAAACCTTCACTGGATTATCTGCACAAAGTTTCCCTTGAGTCTTCAAAATCAATTCAGGGCCACAGCACAGATTATCTATTCTTTCAGTTACTCAAGTGAATTTATTAAATAAAGAAATTTATTAAGATTATGCTGGTCTTAAAATATATCAGTATTTTCTTCTCCCTCAGCATACAACTGATTCAGCCTTATCTGGAGGCATGGAGACCTTACTTACGAGCAAGGATGAGGAATACAACACATATACAAGCACTGGTATGTGAAAGATAAGCTAAGTTGGGCAAGAAGTCCACAAGCTGTCAGTATGTCACTTCAGTGCCCCTAAGGCCAGTAATAAGACTTGCATTTGATTATGAACATTGGGTTGAAAGAGAAGTTATAGTTGGATTCTAGGCTTTTCCAGACACCAACAAAGGTTTAGGAGGTCTTTATTACAGATTGCTCACCCACATTAGCATTTAAGCAGGTAGAGAATATAAATACTGCAAAAAATTGCTGAACTTTTAGAATACTCCCTGAATTTGTAGCTTTAGAATGTTAAATAAGGGACTTGATTTCCTTTTACCAAAGAAGAAAGGTTGGTTTCAACACGGCATTTTTAAACACAAAAACAGTTGTTTCTTCTAGTACAATCTCAGGGATTAAAAAAGTTCTCCATAAGGAAGTTTTCTAACTTTCTAATTAGTCTAGCCTCATCCACTGTTAATGAAATATTAGCAATATTAACAGATAAAATATTTCTTTATACACCTATTGGAACAAAACCAGCTCTCTGTGAATAACAATGTTTGTTAATTAGTATAATTTACTTGCAATTAGGAACATCTTTGGTTTTGTTTTGTAATCATGAGAGTACAAGTTTACTTAATCCTCATGGATATCTAAAAGGAAATTTACCCACTTTTTTTTAACTTCATGTCTTTATTCCACTTTTCCATTATTTCTCTTGACAAGTCTCTTGAAAGCTGAACTGAGAATCTCCTTTTGCCTTTCTCCTCTCAGATCTCCAAATCACCAGACAGTGAGAAAAGGTGATTGCAAATTATTAACAGGTAGTTGTCCATACTTGTTTTACATTTTACAAGTGCCGTATAAGTTGCATTATTCTTAAATGGCATTTTGCAGAAATCGAGAAGCTATCATTTTCTTAACCATATTTTTCCAGTCATAACCATGGAAAGGGTTAAAAACATTAATTATTCTGGTGCTGGCTCACTCTTCATTGCCTCTGAAGACACTTGTGTTAAATGAGTACAAACAGTATGTTTAAAAGGTATTTTAACCATGAACTGAGCAGTAATGCATTGATTTTAATTCCAGTTCACAAAAGTTTGCAAATCAAAACTGCAAACACTTTTTCCATAATTTTAAGAAGGGAATAAGGCAGGTTGTACTGTTATTTTGCTGCTATGTTCAAATGAGAGACAAGTATCTTGACAAATCTGAAGAGTTTACACTGATTCAAAAAAAATTTCTTTAGAAAACATAAAATTATATCTTTTAAATACTGTTCTGTAACATCTACTTAGCAAAAGTGGGTTGCAGTTATCTGTTCTAGTAATAAAATCTAATAGTTTGGTAGGAGGCCAAATTGATGCTAAGTCAATCTGCTTCTATCAATTATTCTGCAGCATTTTACCCCAGTGCATCCAACACACGTGAAAAAATGTTTTTAATTTTATGCTTCTTCTTTCAAGTCAGACTTTGCCAGGTAATAATTCCAGGCAAAACTGCTCCAAGCCAAACACCATAGGTCTTAGTGGCATACACACTAGAGAAGATTTTTCTAAGAATTTTCTTCAGTAAAGTTTTGGAAAGGTATATCCCCTTTGCAAAAGCAAATAAGACTGGAAATTTTAGGTTCCCCACTCCTTTGTGAAGTATCTTTTTTAATTTACAACAAAAGAAAGAAGAAAAAGAAAAATAATATTTGAGATGGACATTTGCAAGCATATGCACACCTGCTAGAACTGCACTGAATTTTCTACCATCGCAAGGTTTTTGGAAGACCTGGTTTTTTCCCTTAATGCATCTAACCATCTCATCCATGTCCCTACTCTCTTCTTAAAACAACTCAGTATTGTAACAACCAACTTTTGGCCCTTTCTGGTAAATGGCCTATCGACTAATTTCATATAGTTAAAATTAATAGCCAAAAAGCTTTATTCATCTTGGCATTAAAAAAAACCCAACAAACAAACCAACCCCAAAAAAGTACAGCTTTTTAACATAACCTTGTTTATTTTTACATGCGAGAAGACATAAATTACATGAAACTGAGCCTGTGTCTGTGAGACTTCAGTCCCCAAAATACCAGCAGAATTACAATCATAAAAATAGGACTCTGTAGAGGCCATCCCAATTTAGCTGAAGTATTGCTCTCCTGACACTGTCATCCCATAAACACAAAGCTCTTCCTATTCTCAGCTCCCACTTGCAGTTTATAAATAGCAGTGGTGCTTTGTGCAAAAACAGGTTACAAACAAGATGAGAGGAACCAGTAGTGGGAAACAACCTACCTTTTTCCTGGGGTCTAATTGCTGTTTGTACTGCTGCAATGACCAGAGTCAGAGCACTTCAGTGTCCTGTGTGCTTTATAAATGAACTGTGTCCTTTTCCTCTTCTTCAGGATTTTGTGTCATTAATTGACGTCCATTAATGGTAGGTTGATCTTAGAGAAGTTGAAATTAACAATAATTTTCCTTTTTTTTTTTTCCCTCCATACTACCACTCCTTCATAATTCTTAAGGCAACATTTCTGACTGGCACTAAGACAGGAAGTGCAGGTTTGGTGGGATGAGGGCCAAGGAGTACATAACATGATGACAGCGATTAGGAGATACCCAATGGCCCCAGTGGCAGGAGGAGTACAAAGAGGACCTGCCAGTTACAGGCACTGGAGCACAGCCCACGTCATCTGGGCTGCCTGAGGAAAGGCGCTATCAAATTCGACTTTGTCCAGCCAAGACTTGTGGGACAAAGAGCAATTTATATAGGAAGCAATGATATTAAAAATCCCAACAGAAGAATGCTGGACTTCTGCCAATCAGTGTGTTCGGAGCTTTGGGAGCTTTTAAAGTTGTAAGTTTCCCCTCACAAGGGAATTGCCCTCCGCATGTACTCCTTTGCTTTTATTTTTCACAAAGATGCTATTAACCTTGCAAAAATCCACTAAGCCTATAGTCAGACAGTTCTTCCCCCAGAAATCTCAACACACTGGCTACCAGGTCTGCTCTTAAGACTGAACAGCACCTGTTTTTCCAATATAGTTTTGCTCCTGTGTCCCCCCGTCCCTGGTATTTTCAACTGGATACCCTTAGCCTGAAATCCCATTGCATCTTCTATTCAAAGAAGATCTGAAAAGAGACCCAATAGAAATATTCAAACAGTTGGTCCCAGGAATAGCTTTCAAAACTGAGGATTTGGCAACCACATTGACATATATAGCTCATAGCAGTATGTAAGTGACTTAGAATGACAACACAACAATGTGATACCCTGCTGCCCAGACAATAAAAAGTCCTAGGATAGTGACATGTCTGAAATCCATCCTGTCCAGAAATGTTGTGTGTCAGGCCAGACAACGTGCCAGACAGGCATTCCTGCCCCTTCATGGTCCACAGTCACTCAATCCTTGCTTGAGAGTAGGCTGGATCTGGATTTATTCCTTTCCTTCTACACTGCAATGAAATGGCTCCTGCATAACTGCCTTGATGCTAACACACTGCTGAGGGAGGGAATGTCTTAGGTTTGATATTTGTCTTCAGCCTCAAATGCAGATATTCTATTTTCTAGAGAATTTCCTAATTGAAATACTAAATGAGGTTCCAGAAAGAATTCTAACAAATATTAAAAGGAGGAATAGAGGTAATTAGGAAGTTCCAAACCAGTCAGGCAACTGCAGTTCTCAGAAAAATATTGCAACAAACAAGCAATATGAATAATATGATCGCATTTAAGGGATAGCCTAAAGTTTCTTAGAGAATCTCTGGATTTAATCCAATTTAATCCTCTTCTAAAACAGGTAAAGATCATATGTATTAACTTACAAAAAGTTTTTTGGTATTTCCATATGACTTTACTAAAAAAAAAATCACATAAAAATATCTTAATAAAACTAAAGAAAGATGGGTGCAAAAACACTTAGAAAACCATTTCAGCCGTTTTCTTTAATTAAAATTAATAGTTCATTGTCCAAAGGGAGAGATGATTGAGTATAGAACCACAGAAATCTTCTTTATACCAGATACTACTGAATAATGTGAATAATTATCAAATTAAAGAGTAATTTATTACGGTTCTCCTTTATATTTGGTTTTGGACAGTATATGAGCAGATTGAAAGGCAGAATCAGAATTTGGATGCTCAAAAAAATTGGAGAATATATCAAGAGAAAAAAAAAAGAAAGAAAAATGAAAAGTATTATTTTGTTTAGAGTTTACCAAAATTACAACTGCAAGATAACTTGGCAAAATTTCCTCAAAAAAGAACCTGCGAGTCACTGTGGTTCATAAACCAAAGTGAATCAACACTGTCTTACTATTGTGAAAAAATAAGCCATACTGAGATGCATAAACAACAGTACTGCAGACACTATATTTGTAATAGTTAACTAAATTAGTAAATATATTTTAAAAGATTAGTTCTAGCCTTTATAATTTGGGGGAATATTTACTGAAAACCAAGGTACTTATGCTACATGCCTCTGTTTCTAAACAGATGACTAACTGCTACCAACAGGAAGCTGGGCATTAGCAAAGTCATCTTTAGTTCAGAAGAAAAATTTTGACAAAAAGTAATTAAAAACAATTATTTAACTATTAACACTCAATTTAGACTTTTAAAAAATTTTACTTCCAATTTAGAAAGGCCTTAATATAAAGACCAGAAATTACCACATATCTTGTCCAGTGAGCAGGAAAACTGTTTACTTACATAAAGTAAATTTAATTTCAGATTATAGGACTTCCAAACTACAGGGAGATGTCAGACTTTGATAATCAACAAACATAATTTATTAAAGGCATCAAAATGTGTAGAAAATTGTGCTTCCTAAGGTCCATATTTCACATCAAAAGGCCTGACAAATGTAAACTCTTTGTCCAAAATCATACTTGAATTCTTTTATTTCAACATGGTTTATGGTTTGTATGGCTGAAACCATATTTTAAAAAGCATATTTAAGGACTGAGCTATTGAACCTTTTAGATAAGCAGAGGAAAAGAAGGATTCAATCTGGCTGAATGCCCCCAACAGAAGGCAGTAAACGGAATCTAAATTCCTTTTTGTTTCACACTAACATTACATCCATAGTTCAAATCGAATAAATTCACAGTACAGAGCTCCATTAACTCTATAGTTGAGAGATTTGTCCCTTCTAAATTGATATTAATCTCAATGCTAGTCTTTTAGTGTTCTGTCTTATATTATGCCAGATTGCTTAAAATATGTTTGAAATATATTAGACCTTCTTGCTTTTTTAAATCCAGATATAAGAAATAAATTACTCATTATTAATGCACTTTCCTGGAATGTTTGAGACTTCTGTTTAAATCATTATGCATAAACAAACTGGTGTATAACTTCCTACTCACGATAAGATCAGCTACTAGAATTCAGAACAGAATTTGTGATAGGGACAGTTGGTGTACTGGACCACTGATGATACTGCTCCATTATGATTACAAAACATAAATAATCAGTGAGTCAAGGTCCAAAAGAGTAGGAAGGTAGCACTAAGAGCAAAGTTTTTTGTATCTTATTGGAGAGGCTCTAGTCACTCATTATATACTGAAGACATGGTACAGGCTGAGAATTAAGGTAGTCTTCTGAGAGATGCAGACTCAAATACCAGAAGATGGAAGAGAGGATTAAATCTGAGGTCTTGCACTCCTATCAAGTGCCCTGACCCAACAGTATCAGGCCAATACAGGGACATGGTAGCATTTGAAAACCATTTGAAGCCTTTTTTTTTTTTTT
>VXAC01005326.1:28397-57148 GCA_013399225.1 Rhipidura dahli
TTTTTTAAATTTCCTTAGAAGTACATAAATCATTTTAGGTCAAATAAACCTTTTAATGCCACAAAAATGAAATGAAATTATGATGGATTCTGTTCTTTATGGTCTCTAAATCTTCTCAAGGCAAGGACAACAAAAAAATTAACCCATTACATAGGACAACTCAAAGCACCAGTCAGAGCACGGGAACAGATACTGCTCAGAACTGAACCGCACACATAGCATGGTTTTAGACACTGATGGGGAAATTCTTTTGGATAGGTGATACATCAGAGCCATTGGTAAGGAGAGTTCATTGCACTCTAGACTGGTAAGATTCAGGTTACTGTGTTAGCATTTTGAAATATAGGTGCTTACTCTAATTGCTCATTCTTTCTCTACAGTCATGATAAACACTGCTGAAAAGCAATTTATCCCACCTTTAATACTTATGCCAGAACAGGATTTATCAGTCACTAGAAGGACTTCTCTCTCTCTCTGAATTATAGAAAAAGCCTAGATCACTCTCTCACATTTGACACCCAGCTCATGGTGGCAAAAGGAAGCTGGATGTCTCCTACTATGGTAGGTTTCTACATGAGGTGCAGCCCAAAATTAGTTAGTCTGTTTTTCCACTTGAGCGGAAATTATTGTGATTTAGCTTTAGTTAAATGTCTGAATTTGTATAAATACCAGTTCAAAAATTTACTTCTGATTAGAATATTTTATCACTTGGTTTCCTCTTTTCTGTTACAATTTTTATTATGCAGATTAGTAAGTCTCTCTTAAGGCAATGATAGTTACTTTGATGACATCATTTTTCATATTTTTTTTCCTAATAATAACATGACAGAAGAGAGAACATAAGGATGCAAATATGCAAACAGGACAGCTCAGCTCAGAGGAATTTTGTAAAGACATTATAGGAGAAATATAGATCATAAGGCAGAAGACCAACTGATCCCTAAAACTAAAGGTAAAACTGTAGTCCTGATAATTCAGGAGGGAGAAATAGAGTAACACATTTTCTGAGGTTGAAAACTGTAATCCTTGAAGAATGTTCTAAAGAAGACTGAGGTATCTGGGTGCACAAGATGCAGACTTGAGATCACAGGAATAAACAAAACTAAATATGCAGTCTTGAGGCAAGTAAGATAAAGAAAACAATATTGCTGGTTCCTATAATGCCAGCAGAGAAAAAGCAGAAGGAAGGGTTATCAAACACAACAAAGTGAGAACCCTTAAAAATACAGAACTCATGCTGCAAGTAGAGAAAGCAGTACACAAAACCACTTAAGATAATTCATAATTGTTTCAATGAAGAATGCATGCTGCTTTAGTTTCTAGAGAATGAATGGATTTGAGTGAAACAGTGTGTGAACAAGAAAATTGTAAGTAGGCACCTTTAGAAGCCTTTTTTTTTCATGACTATCATGGATAAATAGATAATTTTAAAAAATAATTTTGTTAGAGCTATGTTATCTTCATAGTGTTAGGTTGAAAAGTGTTTATCAACCGACAGGAGCAGTCATTTACTTTGCTGCTAATTTTCTTCACCTGCAGGATGCATTGATATCTCTTGCCCCCTGTGTAACTATTCAGTATTTTTAGAAATATTTTCTTAGATAACATAGTATCTTTTAAAAACATCTTTCTCTTTAATAAATATTAATTTTGTGGTTATGTTCAAGAATTTTTATCCCCATATTTGCCTATTTTTTTACCTCCTTTTTAATGCAGCCTGGCTAAAGAAAGTCAGCTTCATCCTCTAAGAGTTGGCCAAGCTAAATTAAGTTTTATTCCTCTCCTCTATGGTTTTTGTCTGCTGTATCTTCCAGTGAGCCATGCTGACTCCTACTGATTCCATTTTTAGTCTCCTAGTCCTTCTCGTGTTTTGAACAGGAATCTGTAACATGTAATTAAGGGTGTAAATTCCCTTATGCTGGAACTGTCTAAAGTTGAGCATCCCCAAGTGACTATTCCCTTGGAAAACATGATTTATAAATACTTCTAAAATATACTTCTGAAATAATATAGATACTTTTGAAAAGTAATCTTTTAAACTAAAGGGCAGCTTCCAAAGGCGAAATATAATTTTTGCTTAACTGTTTGAACAGAGATGAAGTCATAGTTATTTGTTTCCAAAATTAGTATCCTATTAGATTGTGCCTGAATAAAGCAGAGTAAAGTCTGACTAAAGGCTTCAGGCTATTTACTGAAAGAAGACTAAACTAGGATATCACTCTCCCCTAAATAAAGACATTGGAATTCCATAGAAATTAGGAAATAGTATAGTAAAAAGCCCCAAAATGTGAGCAGTGGAAAAGTATTTATGGCCAGTTTTATTCATAATCGTGCCTTAAGAAAAAAAAAAGTCAAGACTCCTGCATTACCTTGCAACGTATTTTATTCAAATTGAAGAGAAATTGGTAGCCTTTCTCTTGTACAAGCAGTGCTTAATTCTGAAAGCTTCTGTTCAAGTCGAGGCTTACTGGATTACTAACAGGATGAGAGGCTTCAGAGAATCTATGGATGAAAGCTGCCTTAGGAGCCTAACAACGGCAGCAGAGCATCCACTGAGCAGCATAATGAGCTTGTTTCCAGAGGCTGTCTCCAAAGTTTGTAGTGTTAATCCTTAGGAACAGTGTCTCTAAAGCTCATTGACTAGACATTTGAAAATGTCTACAGACTGCTTCTTGCTAGCTTGAAAATGATTAAGTAAAATTAGATCTTGAAATGTATATTGGAATTTTGTTATGTTTTCAACAGTGGAGTTTATTTAAGTATAGATATTTCTAATAAAATTACAAGCCACAAGAACAATGTCAGTAAATTCTGGAGTCTTGTTTCTTTTTAGAGTTTATTTTATACAGAGAAAATGTGATAGTCTGCTTCTAAGCATCCTTAGTTATCCTAAAGTACTGCAGAAAAAAATTTATCAGTTTTACATTAATCTTGTCTGCATCCTAAGAATTTTCTTCTAATAACTAGGAGGCCTTTGCATCAAGTTCCTTTTGATATATTGAAATCTTTCTATATCTGACAGAGAGTCTGAAGAAAATAGTGGCTCTACTGGCTTCTTGAAGAGCTTCTTCACTTTTTTCTATCATTGCAAATACTGTTAATCTGAAATACTTGTTAAGAGCTATTTAGTAAGACTAAGCACTTAGCTGCTTATCTTTCTACTCCTTTTCCCTCCCTTCCAAAGGTCAGCTTCAAGGATATGAGTCTCCCTACATACAATTATCCACATAATGGATAATTATGGGGTGGGGTGTGTCACACGACAGTATTTTCACATCTACTCAGGCAACCTTAAACCAAACTATCACCAATTATCTACAATTCCATAAACCAAGTACATCCTGAATATACAATGGTGCACTTGCTTACTTCACTGGCTATGATGATATTCTCCAGTGTACATACTGCCCTTCTGAGTGCTGTGTCTCTAGCAACAAAGCAATCAGATTATTTTTCCTTTATGGCTCTAAGAACAGTGGTTATTTTAGCTTGCCACCACAGACACCTGAAGTACTTCTGGCCCCTATAGCTCTGACTATTCCCCACTTTCATCACAGACACATTAAACATGCTGCCCCAGTTCTAACTGTTTATATTATGATGCAGACTTCCATGTGATGTTTCATGTCTTTTGGACAGTACCAGAATGTGAAAAGAAACTACCACCATAACATTTTCATGACAAACTAGGCAGTCATGGAAACTGCTGGAATTGTTACTCTATCCCCAAGTATACAGTAGTGTTTCAGGCAGGAACTGTGCAAATCTACAATGGCAACATTCAAACACAGACAGGGAATAGTTGCAGAAGCTCCAGAATTTTGTATCTAAACAGGTGTAGAAACAAATATGTCCCACTTTTCTTAGTGTGGAGATGCTAACCCTCATTACTAAAAAAAAATTATCCATGTGGCATCAGAAACATATTGAAGTAATAGTTTCAGAGAACAGAATTACTGCTGAAATTCATATGCCTGCAGCTGGTAGTGCTGAGAGCACATATATGAGTATATGAACTGCAGGAATGTTAGACAGGAATATATGGGTTTGGGCTCGATGGCAGGTTCAAGAACACTAGTTTGAAAAATTTAAAAATGTGCATGGCACTAGGGGTAAAAAAGAGGCAGTTCTGCATCAAGAATTTTGCACAAGCAAACTACAGTGTATTCAGTTATATTTTCAGTGGGGTACAGTTCCCTACAATTAGTTTGGTATGTATTATTTTGACCAACAGTCTGCTGACCAAAGTAATATTCCAACTGTGACACCCTGGGAAAAAAAACCAACATGATCATACACATAGCAAAGGCTGGTGCAGAGTTCATCTGGCAGACTAGAAGCAAAATAACCTAAGACCTGGAGTACCATTGGAATGCCATTTATGTCACAAAAAGTACATGTTTACTGATAGCCTGACACAGTGTCCCTGCTCTAAGACAAAACGGAAGTGTTTTTTTATGACAAAGACTTAGCATATTTTTGATTTGCTGAAGCAGTTTACTCAATAAAAAGGCAAAATAAATTAGGGATCCAAAAGAATTCCAGCACTACATCATGGAGACTGACACTTCTCAGATACTTTCTTGTTTAAATCAAAATACAAAAGCCACTACATTTTTTAGGACATTTGGATAATTACAAATATTTTCCTTACAGCTTCCATCTTGATTTTTAAACATATATAGTTTTCTTCATTTAGAGTAATACTAGTTAATCTCCCTTGTTTGTGAGATTTAGATCATAAGATTACACATAATCTGGCTTCCAAGTGATTTGTTTTTCCTGTAAAATTGAACATAGGTATATCTCTTTTCTAATACACTGACAATTATAATACTGCATAAAAGAGGAATGTTCACTAATCAAAGAAACAACAAAAGCACATGTATACATACCAAGAAAATACATTAATTTATATTTTTAT
The DNA here is from genome assembly GCA_013399225.1 of Rhipidura dahli. Taxonomy (NCBI): domain Eukaryota; kingdom Metazoa; phylum Chordata; class Aves; order Passeriformes; family Rhipiduridae; genus Rhipidura; species Rhipidura dahli. The sequence continues at coordinate 33,322 of VXAC01005326.1, forward strand.
TACATTCTAAATTTTCTTCTTGTATAATAATTTTGTCATTTAATGATATAATGTCATATTTGACTGTGGAGTACAACTGCAACAGAGCTTCCATTACCAACTTTAGCTTATATTTTTCAATTTTTAATTCAAATCTCAGAAATAAAATGAAAGGCAATGATTTTTAACAATAATGGGATTCCAATAGTAAATGACAAGATAAACTCTGAGTCTAGTGACAGTACAGCACATCAGCTGACAAAAGAATATAGTGAGTTATACAAGTGGATGTGCAAAATTTTCCTGTCTCAATAAATTGTTGTTTTGCTGTACAAAACAAAACAACAACAAAACCCACAGAAAAATCAATGAGCATTCCTCCCTAGCAACAGAGGGGAAAAAATCTGGAGTGGTGTGAAGAGGATACTGAACAGGCAGTAAGTGACTGATAGCTGCAATAATATGAACAGACTGAGCAAAGGGATTGCTGTTTATTTCTGGTTGCAGCACTAATAATGCAAGGCAATAAAATATGTGGTTTACATTTTGGAAGCATAAACGAGTTTTCACACTCATGCACAGACACTTCTCAAAAAGCCAGAGTTATGAGTCCCTGTAATTGCTCTATGTTCTTGTAATTGCCATTAACATCTGATATTACCATTAAGAGTATCAGTTTTCATGGGTAGCACTGTTGAAAAACTGTAACACAAAAAAATGTTGCAGTATTTTAACAGCAGCTGTATAGGATCCTTATGCCAAAATTTCTTAAAAAGCAATAGGAAATATGGAAAGCACAATTAGCACCAAAGGTCCTGTTTGTCATCCCTCTGGCCATGCTCTGATTTGCCACTAACATCCTTGAGAAAATACTGCCAGGCCATCAGCTTGCTGAGATAAATGCTGTGATATATCCACAATGTCAAACCATTGGACTATTCCAAAAATGGTTTGGAGAAAACATAATTAAATTAAATCAAAAATGTAGTTTTCCTATAGGCTTTGTTTACTTCAATAGGAATATACTAGCAGATATGCTGTAAAAGAGCCTAACAACAGAAAACTTACTTGTAAGCAACATTGTGCAAATATTTTCTGAAATTATTCATCTTTATAATTACTCCTGTAATATTTAATTACCATCTACTCAGATTATATGTTGCCTAAGGGCCAATTATGACTGTTAAACTTGCCAAGTGACTATTTCAGCATGTGCTTGTAAAAGATCATAATTTCTTCAGTCATGAAAAATCCTCTTTATCACATCTTCAAAGTTTTAATATAAACTGGGCATTATGAAGACAAGTATTTTATTGAACAGACAGAAGCAATATGAGAAATTCACCAAATTTTTCCAAAGAACAACTGAAAAAGGGCTTCACATTGGTTTTATTTGTGAAGTCTCAGTAGTAGTTCTTTAATTCCTCTGACCAGTCCATAGCCAACGCATATAATCAGGGTTCCAGAAAGAAACTAAAATGACTTTCTCTTCAAAATACAGAAACAGTTTTGGAGCTGAAAATGGAAAATAATTGCCATTATCACAAAAGCACATAGACAAGATCTAGCCTAAGATCATGATGGCATACCAGAAACCTTTAGCATACCACACCTTGTATATGAAGTGCTCACTTACATTAATAGTGGAAATTACATCCTCACAATGTATTCAGAGTATTTTTTTATAAATATGCATGGCCAAGGAAGCCAAACAGATATTAAGAATCCACTATAAACTCTTCCAGTTTTGATAAGCTAGAGTATCACAAATAGATCTCCCACAATAAAAATTCTGTATCCCTCTTCTACCACATCAGCACTGAAATTTCCATAGTGGAAAGGTTCCCCTCTAGGTCTGTCCCACCAATCTCACAGCAGACCAGTGTTCCTCAGGTGCTATCTGCCAGCAGTAGAGGGCTCCATGTGTGCTCTGATCTTGTGGGCCCAGGCCGGGGGAACCGAACTGTATCCTGACCGTGCTATTGACTGAAACTTGGGACACAGGAGGGAAATGAATGAATGGTTAACAATCATGAGACTTTTTAAAGAACCGAAGAAAAGAAAGAAGCTTGAAAAAAGATTTTGACTGAAAACAGCCATCAAAAAATAAAGAGGAAAACATGCTAGAGTGGAGAATGAGACCAAGATGCAGAAATGAAGCTGACATAGTAAGAACTGACACCAACAAGAAACTCAGTAATTTAGAGGGGTTTTATACACCCAATGAAATTATAATCAGTGGAAAAATAAAATGAAGCACTCAGCTAAATTACTGATATTATTAAACTTTAGAAATATTAAAAGCAGAATTTCCATTTAAGACACAATATAAAAAATTCTACAGCTTTATTGAGATAAAAATACCATAAAGAGTTTGAACTAACTAAAAAAAACCCTGAAGTAAAGCATTTTTTACTACAAGTCTTCTTTTCCTGTTAAATTTGCACTTCGAGATGTAAAAGTCTGTATTTTACAGTTCATCATCTGTACATCACAGCATAGGAAATTTCACCAGGTAATTCCTATCCTGAGGCCAGTAACTTGTATTTTCAGTAACTTCAGACTAAGTGAATTTGTCATACATTTATAAACCAATCCACCTTACTCTTTAAATTAAGAAACCTTTAGAGACCTCTATCTTCTCCTTGTGAGATACCACTGCATCTACTTTTTGAGTTAAACAGGAAGAGTCCTTATATGTCTCACTGCTTCCAGTCTTTGAACATTTTCTGCAGATTTGCATTCTCAGAGATTTATCACTCTCTCTTCTATGACATGGCTGTGGACCTGCCACTCTCAAACACAAATTGACACTGTCCTGCAGTCCCTTCCAGTCCATTATCCTGTTCCACCAGACGATTACAGAATCCAAGAGATGCCTCAGCACTGAACATAATCTGAAGAGGGAGGCAAAAAAGGGTTAATAGGTGGAGCAGTAAATATAAACAAAGAAGTAGGTAACAGGGCACATGAAAAATGCCACACACACACACACACACACACACTCCAGAGGAATTGGTTGGGGTTTTATGTACATCAGAAGATCAAGTAAGGTCTGTGGTGAGATCTGCACATGGTAATTCAGTAGTTAGTATTGATACTGTTAAAAAAAAACCCCTCTACTCCTCACAATTTCACATTAGGTATCTAAGGGTCACATAATGATAATTTTCATTGTTACCAAAGCGCTGCTGTCCCGGGTTTCAGTATATTCTATTGCCATCCTCATGAGCTGTTGAAACCAGGTGGGGCAGTGCCTCCTCCCTCCAGACTATCTTTCTGATTAATGGGCTGTCAATGCCTTGCCTCATGACTCAGAGATAACTCCATTCGGACTATCTTCTGTTAATGAGGCCATTCACGACTTGCCTCATGTCTCATCGTCCCAACGGGAGATGCTCCACCCAGAAGGAACCAAGCATTCCATGCTGGATAGAATCTGAGATTCTGAACACCATAAGCAACCCCCTTTCCACTGGAGTCCCAGAGGACAGGAGAGACATAGCCACTACTGGATCCTCAGAGGAAGAGCAGGCCCCTTCTACAGGTTCACTGCTTCAACAGAACCATCGCACCCGCCCTGCTTGCCGGGAGTTGCCAGGGCCCCTGCCGGCTGCCACAGTAACAGCACCAAAGGGGAAAGGGCCTGACAGCCAAGAAGGCTGCACTGCGTTTGTGGTTCTGTTACTGCCATAGTTACTGTTGTTTGTTTGCCTTGTTACACATACATATGTATATATATATATATTACTTAAGAACCATCATTCCTATTCCTCATATCATTTCCTAAAAGCCCCTTAATTTCAAAATTATAATAATTCGAGGGAAGTGAGTTGCATTTTCCATTTCAAGGGAGGCTCCTGCCTTCCTTGACAAACACCTGTTTTTCAAACAAAGACAACTGCCCTGAGTGTTCATCTTGATTTGTCGATTATAATCCCTATACTCCTTTAAGAGTAACAAAAATATTCTTGAAAACCTAAAAATCTTGCTTGTGTTCCTTGTTCTAGGTGTGACTTTGCAAGTGTTGGTACTAAAAGCACAATTTTGAGTGAATACAAGTTACTAAACAGCCTAGATTACTCTGAAGAGCTATGCTGGAATCGTTGCTACTTGCTATTCATCAGTCTGCATCAGGCACACTTGTTTTTTAGAGTGATCTTTGATTACACTCCTTTGATAAAACTGTTTGAAAACATGAACATTTAATGTTACAACTATGCAGTTACTTTTATGCCAATCTTGTAATCTTATCAAAGCATTAAGTCAGCTTTCTTGGCAATAGCTGTTTTCCCTAGAACTACATTGATTTGCATTAATTACGTTATTTTCCTTTAATTATTTTTTGTTTTAACATGCTTAGTCATGTATGAGTTTTCTGTTAGATGTCAGTCTAACCCAGTGATAACTCACTTCACAATTTCACACATTGGCACGACATAGGCATTACCACAGCCTTCAGAAACCTCTACCAAAAGGCTACAGTAAATATCAGCAGATCAAGGATGTAACGAGTAGAGCCTTAAGTGTATATATTAATTCTATACATATAGACTAGTAATAGACAGGACATCAAAAGCTGTATAAAATCCCCAATTCCACTGAAATTTGAGATAGGATGAGTCCATACAGACACAATGAAACTGCATCTCATTGAACAAATTCAGATAGTGACATTTCTTTCTAGTACACCACTGTTTGTGGCTTTTTACCCTAATGTTATGTTACAGAAGACCCAGACAAACATCAGAAACTGACTTGTCTTTTAGAAGGACTAAAGAAGTTGTCTGCAAAAGACATGCATATTAATAAACAAGACATTTATTTAGTCTTTGAGTAATATTTATATTAGTTCTTATATAAAGACACATATTTAAAACATAAGAGTAATATTTTAAAGTTTAAATTTCATTAATCCCATAGAAGTAGCATTCTCAAAACAGAATACATATAGTAGTAATAAATTAAAACCACTTCAAAGTGATACATGATCTTGGTGTGACTGCATGTTGAAAACTACTTCCTGTTCTGGTCCCTCTGACTAAAAAATAATATAATGAAACTTTTATAAGTACATAATTGTTGACAAAGATGATCAGAAGTAAATAACTTTTTCTGAATTACATTAAGATTCCCTTTCTTTACAAAAATGGCTAGCAAAGCATATAAAATATTTACACTTTTACGTAAAGAATGTGAAGAAGGATGTTTTTTCACTACTGTACTTAGGAGAAAAGAAAGCAATCATCAGGTACAAACCACCATTTTGATTTCTGAAACTTTGGTTTTCTTTAAATTGACTGCTTTACTGCACAACTGCCTACTAAAACTTTCAAAAACTCTTGAGAATAGACAACTAGGTAAGGACATTCAGTCCATGCCCACATTTTGTTTTTTATTCCCACTGCTTCAAAAATGTATTTAAGCTCTTTCCTATTGTAGCCTCTTATATAAGTTGTATTAATCTTTCTAATACCACAATGATGGTGATGGTCACATCTTTGCTTCTCATACTGGTATTATCAGTCTCTTCTGATTACAGCTCGCAGATTTTTCTTTTCAAACTTTTTTTTATATATATTTAAAGTTCCTTAGGAGTCTCATATCTTTCTGTTTCCTCAACCCACTTTGTTTCATCAGTTCACTAATAGGCATCTTTTCACTATCTACTTGTCCCTCTCTCCCCTACAAATATCTCTGTTTCTGCCCTATATTATATGAAATAGGAGACTATTGTAGTCTCCAAGTATATCTTGTCATCTCAGATCATAAAGTACAGGAACAGCATAAGTGACAACTAGTATGACATAATTAATCACAACTAGGGGGATCGCGTAGGGTCAATATAATAAAAATTAATATTAAACCATTAAAATGATCCATTGGATTTATTTCTCAAAAAGAAAAAAATCCTTTTAGCCCAGAAGTTTTCTGAGCTAAATCCTTTCTTCTTTGGGTATAATTTCAGAGAAACTGCCAGACTTATTTTCAGAGTAAACTACTGTGCGAGAATACTCAAAGGATGTTGCAGCAGAAAGTAATTTGATTTTTAAATCCTGATCACTTTATTGTGCAATGAAACAGTAAACAAAAGCTAGCATTGTTGGAGGAAAAAAACCCAAACACAAAAACCAAACATGGATTAAAGCAGGTAAAGAGCTGCTTAATCACAGAACTCTATTCAGAGCAAATTCCTCAAACTTTACTAATGATAGAAGCTATGTTGACTTTATTTCTTTTATCCCAAAATTTTCCTATCATTGCAACCACCAAAAAGTAAACAATATTCCAAGCAGCCATTAACCTTGAGATCATCTTATTTTATAGCACTCTGAGCACGTTTTGATGAAGTTTTATATGGAGAAGTGGAAACAGCTGCAAGTTCACCAGACACGTGCCCTAAGTCAGTAAATAGAAAACACAAGGTAAATACAGCCTAGATCTATTTATATCCCAGAGAAGCTAAGTACATTATCCTAGCAGCGACATGGCTCCTGCTCAGAAATTAGTTTATGGCCACGTGAAGCCAGGTGAAGGGAAAGATAATACAGGCATGCTCTGAACAGGACACCTCTCACGTGTCAGATACCATGAAAACCTCCTTTGGACAAACCACAGTTTATGCAGGTTATACAAACCCAGGACATTTGGGCAAAACCACAGACCAGCCATGCTTTTTGTACAGGGCAATACTAACTTGAGGAGGCTCAGACTGGGCCGGTTTATTTTTTAGATCAAAAACAACTTCTGCAAGCTCTTATAATCTGTATAGTAGCAATAGAACATCATGCAGAATAAATACTTAACTAGTTAAATACAACTAGAACAGTTCCAAACAAACTCAAGCTAAAAATAGGCTGTTATTTCACAGAGCTGGCACTGACCCACATTGAGGTGTTTCCCCGGTTGCCGGTGTCCAGCCAGGGACTGCCGGCCATGCCGCTGTCCCTGAGGCGCTGCAGTGATACCGTCGGTGTTTCCCACCGCCGGCTCTACCTCCTCATATCTACCTTTCGGGAACCCCTATGGCCTGGGAGACCCTTTCTCAGGAGCAAACGGGAGCACAAGGCTCAGCGAGCCCTGTTGTTTCTCACACCGCTTCTGGCCTACTGGGCTGAGCTCCCATCTGCAACATCAGAACCACGGTTTTTATCTGGACTTAAAAGACACGGGGTAATCTGCGGGCAGAACGCTCTGAGAGCTTCCTGTCGGCATTAAACTCGCCAAAGCGGTTTTGCAGCCTGCGGGCGATGAGGCCGACGGATTAAACCCACGAGGGGCCCGCGCTGCGCCACCCCGCGTCCCACGGCCCGCGCGGGAGCGGTTCTCCCCCGCCGCGGCGAGCACAGGGCGGCGGATCGCTAGCCGGCCGCCCCGCAACGGAGGCGCGGGGAACCGTCTGGAACTCTCCGTCCCGGGGGAGCTGGGGCTCGCGCCAGGCGTTTCCCGGCGAACTCGGCTCCACCGGCCCGAGAGGGCGGGGCGCACGCGGGGTGTCCCGGCGCGGCCCCGAGGGCCGCTCCCCGCTCCGGCCCCATTCACGAACCGGTTCCCGCCGGCCGCCTCCGCCTCTCGCGCCGGCCCGCCCNGGGCCCGAGGCGCTCGTGCGGGAGGCGGCGCCGAGTGTCGCTCCTGGTGCAGCCGCGTCCGCCCGGCGCCGCCCGCAGAGCCGCCCGCCCGCCGCAGCCGCTGTATGGTCCTTCCCCGCGCCGCCGCCGCCGAACCCCCGCCGGCAGCTCCGCGGCCTCCAGCGCCTCCTCCTCTTCCTCCTCCTGGTTCTGCTCGTCCTGCCCCCGGCGGTGGCGCCCGCACCCCGGCTGTATGATCAGGCTACAGTCTTCAATGAGTAACCATATTCCTGTGAGTGCCGCCCGCCCGCGACCCCCGCCCTGGCCCCTCGCTCCGCTGGCCTCCCAGCTACCGTGCCTCTCCTCCCTCTCTCCCCCGTCTCCTCCATGTTGTCTCTTTGTTCTGTCGCCCGGGCCACGCCGGCTTCGGGTGGCTTCTCGAAGCGCCGGGCTGCGTCTCCCGTCGGGCGGGCCGCTGGGGAGCCCAGCCCGCCCGGACGCGGCACGGCTCGGCCTCTCTTCCCTTTGGTGCTCCTCTCCTTCCCCCGCCTGCTGGCGCCTCTCTTCTCCGCCGAGAAAGGAGGAGGTGGCGACCTCTGCGTGGCTCCTGGGCGGCTCGGCCCGGGCACAAAGCCGCTTTGTGAGTCGGGCTGCCGCTTGCCCCCCCTCCGGCCCGACCTTCTTCCTGCTGGGCTCTGTGCGGCGGAGTCCGCCGAGCCGGGCTGGGCCGGGCCGCCCGCCGGGAAGGGCAGCGCCTCCGTGGCCGTGGCTCCGCGCCCTGGGCCGTGCCGGGAGCCCCCTGCCGGGGGGGAGGTCGAGCCGGGCGGCGGCTCCGGGGGACAAGATGGCTCCGCGTCGGGAGCCTGATCGAGGCGTGATGCGAACCCGTGACCGCTGCAGTCGGGGCGACGGCCCGGCCTGGCCCGCGGGGCGCTGTCACGGCCGGGACATCGTCTCCGTGCCGAGGAGAGATTAAGACAGTCAGGCCGGGAGCCCGGCACCCCGCGGCTGCGGGGCAGCCGTGGCCCAGGGCTGTCCGGGCAAGCCGGGGCTTGCCCGTGGACGGCTGGTTGCCAGGCTGGCTGCCAGGCTTGGCTGCCGCGGCCGGCGCTCGCTCCCCGCCGCAGCCCCACGTGCGCGGCTGCGGCCGGGGCGAAGGCGTCCGGGCAGCTGCTTTGTCTCCGCCGTGCTCGGGCGGGGAGTTGGTGTCGGCTGCGAGCGAGGACGTGAGTCCTTTCCAAAATGAGCTCTATGCAGTAGAGGTGGGGTATGCCCGAACTCGGGTGTGCAGCCGGCATTGTTCGGCAGGGAAAGTCCGCAGAGAGGAGTCATTTAAGTACATGTTCAAGCGGATATTTCTGTAACAGTCTGCCTTGAGCCTCAAAAGCTCACGAATACAGTCAAATACCTTAATTTTGACCGAAACTGCTTTCAAGTCCTTTCCATCTGTCTTTTCAAGGAAGGAATTTCCTTTTGGAGGTGGATCACAGTTCAGCTTTGGAAGGTTTTGCTTGCCGGTTTTTGGTTTGTTTTCCTTTTTTAACTCCCCTAGTAATCTCGGTGCCTGTGCTGCCTAACATCTTTGACCACAGAGCACAGTGTGTATTTAAGCAGAAAAAAATCAAACAATGTACGGCTTGCTGGTGGTAGTATGCCCTCCAAAAGCAGGGAAGCAAAAAAGACAAAGAATTAACAAAATCAAGTAGTCTACGACGATGGAAGCAGAATTGTTTGCTCACTGGTAGCCAGCTATGCACATTGCAAGTATTATGAGCTGTACAGTTCGTTGGCGTAAAGGTCCTGTAATCTGGTGTTTCTTATTCCTGCTGGAGACAACTTTCCATTATGTCTACCTGCATCTGCTGAGTCTTTCGAAAGCAGTGACTCAGAAATATGAACCCTGTCTCTTTGTAATCTCATAAAACTGCCAAATTGAGAAACCTGACGATTACACTTAAATGTCAGCTCATATTATTCCTACGATGGAACAGCAAAGGGTTTTGAAATTGTCTTACAGGAGCAGAGTCGTTTCAGGGGGCAAATGTGGAAGAGGCAATACAGAAATTGCACAGCCATGAGAGGAAATGTGAGAATGAGAAATAAAAATGAATGACAGATATAACAAGAGCCAAAGGAACAGGATGTCATTGTCTTACTGAAACGAAATGTGTCAGTAAGACAGCAAATAAGTAGAACTTAGCCTTATCTAATAACTTCTATTGATGCCTTGAGTGAAACTTTCCTGTTCTGACAAAATACACACCACATAAGAATGCCAGATCTATCCCAGCCTGTTGGCTGACTGTAAGTAACTTGTTTTAAACATTAACCAGAACTCCCAAATAAGGATATTTCTGAACCATAAACTAACAACAGATTGTCGTGTTTCAAAAATTAAAAACTCACTGTATTGGTTCAGTGCAAGAAATATTTCTGTGTTAAATGGAAGTCCTTACTGCTTTCTTCTCAGTTGCAGCTTTTTGTTAGGCATTCATGGCTTAATAGCCTGTTGAAATATATTTAGACAGTTATTGCTGTATGTGCTACATTTCTCATGTTATTGCTTAAAACATAATGGAATGTTTTTTTAGTAGAATGACAGGATTTATGTAGTTTGCTATTGAAGTGACAGTGTTCAATCGTTTAGATTCCTTGCTTTTGGAAACCCAGGAGGTCGTGCTAGACAAGGGGATGGATTGGTTTCTGTGATGTCTAATTTTCTCCAATATCTGTTTAAGCTTCTTTGCATGTTGTTTTTGTGGTCCAAGCAAAAGAACTTTGAACTGAGTCACATGGCCTCGGTTTCATCATCTCTAAAAGTTGCATTGACTCGTTATACAGGAAGTTTTGAGATAATTTTTTTCTTCCCCCTTCACTGCATACTTGAACCATAAGAATATCCTTCTGACATACAGCATGTCACAACAAATTTATGATAAACCTTTGGATTCTCCCTTCCCATTGGTGAGATATGAATGTGTTTTCATAGGCAATGGGTCACTTTCGGTGGTCTAAAATGTACAGTGTTATCACTGTGGATATCATAAGACAGGCATTTATGTGCCCAGTAGATAGGAGGTACATCTTTTCAAGAGCACTTTATGAAGGTGTGCCTCTACCTTGGGTAATGGCTTTGCAGCTTGTACGCCTTACCCTGCTGTTCTTCCCTGACTGCCTTGGCAGTTGCTACTGAGGCCTTGAATAGTGAGAGGAAGTCGGAGGTATTTGTCGTTCAGTATCTTTTTGTTGGGTAGTAATTTAGAACAGTGAACTTCCTTGCAGGTGTTCTCAAATTGTCATGAAACTTAGTTTATTTTAGTTTTGTAGTTTTAGTTCTGTGTGTTCAGTAGGTGAGTGCATACCAGGTCTTGACTTACGAGAATGTGAGACCACATACTTGGTTCTGGGTATAAATGTTTTTGGTCTATGAGCAGGAGCATTGAGCAACCATGAACCATCGTGCACATCTTCTGAAGGTAAAGGGTCAGATAATTGTGTTAACAAGTGCTTTTGTTTGCATGCTTTTCAAGAGGCCACCGACTTGTGAACCAGACTGTCTACAGCGTGGGATAACAGCCTTGCACGTCTCTGCTTTCACTATATTAATGATGATCTAATAGATTATTTTCATAAAACATTTTTATCAGACATGAGTGATTGTTTCAAACCCCAAATTAACATCCATGTGAATCTGCTTGTCAGTGAAGACAGGAACTTCAGCTTTCTGTCCCAGAAAAGGGCATGAATTAAAGCCTGTTCTTTCAAGATGCCATGCTCCTACTTGAATAGACTATTTTATAACTTCTCCTAACTTGAATTGTAGTAGATAATACCATCATAATTAATGCAGTTATAATGGACAGGTTACCACTCAATAGGTGGTCCTGGCACATTAACCTTAGCTTTGTTTTCCATGTTTATTTTGATGGCTGTAACAGTCTAAATGTTGTACTTTCTGTTGGGATGGAAACTGCTATTTTTACCTGAATCCTTCCGTGTTAAGTTTCCTCAAGAAAAAATTTGTATGTAAATTGAAAAGAACATGGCTGGGGTACCCAACTTGATGGTACAAATGATGAGTTGGTGTTACTCTATTAAAGAACCTTCTGCATTCAACACTGTGCATTTGAATCTCACGCAACTTTTTGCTTTCATGCACCATCTTGACTGTATCGATAGCTTACCTACCAAAACTGTGAGACAGTATAGTAATTTCAAAGCTGTATTTCCAAGACTCTTGAAAGCTCATGACATCATTTGAGTTTCCTCAAAGCCCGATGTCATTGTAATTACTGCAATACTATTTTCATAGCTGATTTCTCATCTTCCAGGTCTTTTTGCTGAAGGTGGGTGAAGCCTTGTACTCTGGCTTAATGCCATAACACAAACAGCATGCCCATGTACTACTCATCTTTAATTTTTATTTGACTCCCAGAACAGAATGAAACTAGGCTGGCAAAGCTGTCTTGGGATAGTTCGGTGTGTTGCTGCCGTAAGGAGTTAGTCCGCCTGTGAAGCTTTCCTGCTGGTATTGATGAGAAGTGATGGCATTCACATCAAAGGAAAATGTGAGCTTTGGTCCTTTATAATGTGGCAGCAGTAGTTGCCAAGGCAAACAGTGAGGCTTAAGTGTGTGCTTGGTTAGGTCCTTAGTTGTGAGTTACTAAGGTTCTGATGTGTCTAGTACTGACTGTTAAGTTAGTAATTAACAAAGTTAATTCCTTTGTAAGGGTTAATAACACATAGAACTCAAATGTAACATTGTATAATCTACTTGCTTCTACTTTGTATAAGAATTTGAATTGTGCACCCAGTTTCTAAGATGTCGTTAGCAATATGCATTAAGAAGAAGGATTTTTTGCTGAACTAATTCTTTGCTTCCTGCTCTTTTCCTTATTTACTGGTTTGACTGGTGTCTTGAGTACTCCTAGTTGCAGACTAAGGGCAGCCTGCTTAGAAGACTGGATGAATCCTAATTACTTCTTTCTACCTACCTGCCGTGATACGGTGACATGTTAAATGTGCTTTTCTCCCCAAAATCTCCATTTTGCTGATTGAAAGGTTTTCACCCTAATAACTCCATTCTGTGTGTTCAAGCTCACTTGCATGCATTTGTGTTTCTGACAGCCTTCACTCCCTCATTCTTTACCAGGCCAAGGGTCTTTCTGTGATTCTTCTTAGTGGTCCCAAGAAGAGATCTTGAGTATGAAAGAGAATATGAAATCTTCCAGTGCAGTGCAAAAAGCAGCACAAGACCTTGTGCAGCTGTATCTGCCTAAAGCTGTGGCCTCCCTTTTTGCTGTTCTGCTTCTTAAGCTAATTGAAAGTGACTTTAAATAAGTTGCCTTCAGTTCTTTTTTTCAGTTGCTATTTTAGCTGTTTTCTGGATCTGGTCCTAGGAGGCTTTTAAATGCACACCTGCCACCTTGTTAGGGCATGGCTGGTGAGTCAGATGATGATTCTTGGAGTTCTTCCGAGTCTCAGTTCTCCTGGTTCCTGTTACTCTGTTGACCTTTGACTTACAAGGATCCTTCTTACTCCTTTTCCATGCCTATTATATTTAGAGTTATTGCTGTCTTGCAAGTTGTTAAAGATAAAAACTGAAGTAGCTTTTTTACAAGTACATGGCAAACTTACTCCTGTAGTCTACATCACTACCAGGTGATGGAGGTATCTCTGGAGTGTGGCAGCAAAGTAGACGTGAAATTGTCATCTTATTTCTTTCTGTTAACGTCATTCTTGTGTTCATTAGCAGGTTGGGGTTTTATTGTGTGTTTCTTTAGTTAGTTTGTTTTTTACAAGTCATGCCTGTGACTTAACACACATGTTAAAACTAACCAGGAAGCTGTCTGAAAACATGAGAATAGGTTGACTAATCAACATAAATATTTTTTTCTGGTAAATATTTGTAGGATTGTTTATGCTTCTCTCTAATACCTAAGTATATTTAGTGGGCATGGTGTTCAACTTGTACCTCTCTTTTGGAAAACAGAACTCCCTTCTTCTTCCCACCCGTTCCCTAGGCAGGTATAAGCTGTTGCACTGGTAGAGTAGCTGGGCACAAAACTAGTGTGTCTGCTGTAAGGATTCCACAGTGCATACAAGCACATATGGGTTGTTCATTTGCAGCATCTGCAAATAAATACACAACTTGGAGCAGTTCATTTGCTATCTTAATTCCTGGTTGCATTTTGTAGTATTTATATATATAAATTTAACTGTAGCTAAGCAGCATACCATTGGACAGAAATTACCTGTTCAATAAACTTGCTATATATGTTTTTAGCTAGACTGTTACTGCTATCTCAGTATATTAATGAAGTCATGGTGTAAAAAGACTGTTACAAGCATATGAAGGTTGCCATTGGTCATCAGCCTTTAGTGTGTGAAATGTTTCTTAGTTAGAAGTCTGTGTGCCTCAAAAGCCTCTGTTCAAAAGTGCACATTTTATTGTTAGGCCACAAAGACTGCATTTGTTTTCAAGGCCTCCTGTTTGAGTCAGGTGGATTTAATGTGCATTTTTTTCTGTAATTTTAGTAGATGTTGTGATGTCTCTCAATTCAAAATGTAAAAGGCATTTGTATGGGTATACTGGAAGAACTATTCATTTTATAAATACAGTTCTTAAAACTTGTTGCTATGTTAAGCACATCTGAAATTGGTATTGTAATACATTATGGGATTTGGTGTTGTAAAAACCCTGTGTGGAAACTTTGTAATAAGTAAACATTTATTTTCAAGTAATCCATGCTAAGAAAGGTAACAGGATTCTTACACAGACCTAATTCTTGGAATAAAAAATTAACCTTGTGAAACTGCTTAGTTGCTGTGTTTTTATTTTTTTTCATTTTATAAAGCTTGATGTCTTAGAAATAACCTTGTTTCATCTGTACTCATTACATTTTTTTCCCCCTTCTCTTTACAGCAGTTCTGTGGTGTTCTTGGTCACACATTTATGGAGTTTCTGAAGGGCAGTGGAGACTACTGCCAGGCACAGCACGACCTCTATGCAGACAAGTGAACTGTAGAAATTCATTACTACTCCACCAAGAAGCCCCCCTAAGAGTGGTTGACCAGGATAAGAAGTGTTGAATTGAAATTGGCAGAGCATTTAACAACGGAATTCAGACCTGGATGGGGTAAACCTCGGTGCACTGCCTTTCTTTTGCCTCAGTATTACTGGATTGAAGAATTGCTGCTTCTTGTTAGGAGGTTCATTTCATTTCCCATTGCTCCCAACTTCATACTTCCAAGCACTGAGAATTTCACGTGGAGTATAGTGAAGTAGACTTCAGTTTCTCTACATCACTTCTGTATTGGAATTTTTTTTAATCCTTTCATAATCTTGTTGCATGTTTAACTAAATCAATATGGCCCGAATGAACCGCCCAGCTCCTGTGGAAATCACCTACAAGAACATGAGATTCCTGATCACACATAATCCAACTAATGCAACCTTAAACAAATTTATAGAGGTAAGGCCAGTACAGAATTCTTAGTGATGTGGTTTTTTAATGCCTGAACAGTGTGCTATATTTACAATTTCCTTTACTAGATGATAACTGCTGTGAAAGCCACATGAGGAGGTACTGAGGGTATATATTGATTTTTTTCAAATACTGGTGCTAGGCTTCAAAGATCTGCAGACAAATCTGTTCATGTATACTTTGGCCTCCACAAACAATTCTGAGAGTGAAGCAAAGTAATAATTATACTATCTAGTACATGGTACATTAAGTACATCGTTTAGGTCTGGAAACAGGAATTATCTAGAAGAGTTATATGTAGATCAGTACAAATACCTCTTAGTGGTAGGAACTCAGATTCAGACTGGACTGAAGTTGTGTAACATTTCCTTGCACTTGCTGCATAGTGATACATGTTGTGGGTCAGAACCTTAGGAACAAATAACAGAATTGCAATATGCTTTCACTGCCTAGCTTCCTTCACTATTAGGAGATCATGGTTTTAGTGTAGCTTAAGAGGATCCTCTATGTCGTAGCATCTACTTGAGTGAAATTTGTTGCAGTAGGCTTACTCTGCATCCAGAGCTGCTGAAGCTACTTTAAGTGCTTTGGTACATGCTACTGACTAAAGCCTGTGGCTCGGCATATATTGCTAGTACTGAATTTATCATCTAAACCATGTATTTAGCATGTTGGAACTATAAAGTGTATGGCTGTATAAAGTGTGTGGGTATGTTAGTAATTTCCTTGCAAAGCTACTTTCTGGGAAGGTCCAAGTTTGCCAAGTCCCTCATCAAGATTTTAGGTGTACTACACCTGCTTTGGCATTTGGTGTAGGATTATTTACAGGAAACAGGGTGAGATAACATTTGCTTGCCTTTATACTCTCACAAATAGGTTAGGTGTGCTTAGGCAATGCTTTAGTCATTACCGTGCCACTTGCAGTGGGAATGATAGGTTGTTGCAGGGAGAATGAAGAGGGATTGCTTTTTGGTTTTTTTTTTAATGTAGGGTAATAGCAAAATGGAAAGCTCAGTTTTGTTGTGACAACTCAGGAACTGGAATAATTCATTGTCCCGTGCTCATAACCCTTAACATTAAGTGGTCTAACAAACCTGTTGTTTTAAGCAGAGAGAGAGAAGGGGAAGACTTGAACTTCACTCAGAATGCTTTTATTGAAGTGTGTAGCTTTGCAAACCAGGAAGCTTCCTGTTGCTTTAAAATGAATGATCTTTTGGATATGGACTACTTGATTAATCAGTATTAATCTGGATCTGATTTTTAAGGTAAAAAGTCTGATCTAACATAACAAAACTTAGTCTGCAAATAAGACTGTGTTTGCAGAAAAGCTTAAAGTATCTGGCATTAGCATCCAAGTTTTTAGTCATTTCAGCTTTCTGTGTCATTTGCAGGATGGTAAGCATTTGCATGATTTTAGCTAAGGAAAGTTTTGGAATGAGTTATTAAGTTAGCTTATCAAGAAAATGAAATAGTAAGTGAAGCTAGTTTACTCTTAGAGCATTTTTTTTTTTTTCACTCCCTAGGAACTTAAGAAATACGGTGTTACCACAGTGGTAAGAGTGTGTGAAGCTACTTATGACACTGCTCCGGTGGAAAAAGAAGGCATTCAGGTTTTGGTAAGTAGTGTGGAAGCAGGGTTCAAAAACAACCTGTTTCCCTCTTCACCCTGCCCCTTTCTCAAAAAAAAAAAATTATTTGACGCCACTTTATTAATTCTTAGGGGTGTATTCCAGCAGCTGATGGAGGAAAAAGATGTGCAGTCATCTTTTCTTGTAAGGAAAAAAGGTTAAGGTTTTGATCTAAAGCATATGCTTAGTGAGAACTGATTAAAAGGAATGTATTAGTGTAACTATAGCAAGATTACAATCAGAAAATTGTAGGTTTCGGTGCTTTCCTTAGCTGTCAGCTCTTTGTCCATTGTGTCCACTCTTTTTTTTGCTTATGCATGCAGCTTATGAAAATTCTATCTTTATGTATTTGCATCTGGTTTTCTAGGACTGGCCCTTTGATGACGGTGCTCCACCATCCAACCAGATTGTTGATGATTGGCTAAACCTCCTTAAAGTTAAATTTCGTGAAGAACCTGGTTGTTGTATTGCTGTACACTGTGTTGCTGGTCTTGGAAGGTGGGTGAAGTTTTAAAGATTTGTTGAATTGTCATCCCTTATCAGACTTGTTAAGATCTAAAGCAAAAGTTTATTTGAGGCAAATGTAAAACAGTCATGTATCCAATATTGGAGTGACCTCATGCTTAAAAGTAGTTAAGATGGCAGGAAATGGTTGTATGTATTTATTAAAGGTCTTTAGGTCAAGAGATGATGCTTCTGTCACAGGTCTCACAAAGTCTACACAATTAATTTAACAAGTATATTCTTGTACCAAGTATACTGATGAGTGTCCCATTGATATTTTTGTCTCTTTTTCCTAATGGATTTTTTTTTTAGTGACTTGCCTGCTTCCTCTCTATCTCCATTTCAGCAGTATTGCCAGTTTCCTTGAACCAAGGGCATTGTAACTGTTAACCACAAACAAGTGGCACATCAAGACCAGCTTTCATCCACCACCTATTTGGGGGATGAAAAGCGTTTTCCAAAGTCCCAAAGCTGTTTCTCTCATTGCTAAGTGACATGAAAGCTTTTAGAGATAATGCTAAATATTCTCCTCTGAGCCCTGTTTTTTCTGTCTGTTGGCACTTTCTTAATACAGTTCCAACAGTTGTGAGAGAATAATGTTCTTTTTACTGTTGTTTGAGACTACCTGGGAACTAGATCTGTGCAACAGGAGTTGATATATTCTAGCCATGGATTTCAGCATGTCCAGTATAAAATGGAGGTTTCTGGTCTTGTCCATAAGCCTGGCTTAGCCACTGCATTGTGGCTTCACATGTTCACCATAGTGTTACCAAAACAAGTCCTCTTCTGGTGCTTAGATGACACCAGTTGGTCTTTCCTCACAACTGGGCAGTTAATTAGTTGAAAAGACAGTCCTAGCTTTCTATCATCTAAGTTTTCTTTTAAATCTCTGAACATACAAACCCACTTACTACTAGATGCACAAGTCTGTTGCTAGTGTGTGGCATGAGGCTTTGATTTTTTTTTTTTTTAGTCATAAATTGCTAAGGTATTTGAGTTTGATTTAAGTCAAGCTTTTCTAACTGGAGCTTGATTCTGTCAGAGCAGGAGCACCGTGGCAAGCAAGGATATTCTCAGGGAGTGCAGCAGCCTATGGATTGTATCTGTTCCTAAAACTTTTGACACTAGTTCTAGGATTTGTCAGTTCTTACTGAAGTTGGCCCCTCTTCTGACTTCTGCTTTGGCACCCTGACTGCTTCTAATGATGACTCATTGTGGAGAATAGAAACCCCTATGCAGCTCTTCCTCAGAATCAATTGATTTGAAACAAAGGGTTAAAGATTACTTGCCTTTTATTCCTGTTGTCCTCTCCTGTACCTAAAGTCAGAAGAACGAAGCTAAGGTTGACCAGAGTTAATTTAAATCCCTATTAAATGAGAATGGCTAACTTAAAACCAGGTGAAATAATGTCTCAGTGAATGGAGAAATGCCTTCTGCCTCTTCTGCTTTCCCAGAGAAGAAACATCAGATGTGCAGAAGAGAGAACTGGATAAACTGTTTTTCTGAGTATGCTTTGACAAAAGCTAAAGTGATTTTTTTTTTTTTTGAACCAGAGCTCCAGTCTTAGTTGCTCTTGCACTGATAGAATGTGGAATGAAGTATGAAGATGCAGTGCAGTTCATAAGACAGTAAGTATGACACTGGCATGTAGCTGTTCCCAAGGTTCAGTATATTGATACATCCTTGGCTAGTGAAGGAAATTTTGACTGTTATTCTTGTCTTTGATGCCTTTATTTTTTTGGTAAGATACTTAATTTAGTAAAGCTGAAATTGTACTGCACACAGTCAGTGTTGTAGGACTTGGACCTGCGGAATGAGTCTTCCGGGTGAAACCAGAATCTGTACATAATTATTTGAGGATGTTTAAAAAAAACAAAACAACCATTAACAAACCCCCTAACTGTCAGTTAGATTTGCAGAGTTCTCTTAGTTTATTTTACATATGAAAGGCAGAATACCTTTGGAATGTAGATTCTGTTTTCTAGCCAGAACTAATATTCATGTTGGTGGATCCTTCCTTCTGTATTAGGTTAAAGTGTGCTGTAAAGTTCTTCCTAGTCTTTTCTGGTGGTCTACTGAAGGCAAATAATTCCTTGGATTTTTTAGTCAGTGTATGTAAATTGGATGAGAACTGATTTAGTATCAATGTTTTAATTTCTCAGAATTCAGCCATATTTAAAAGAAGCTGCATCCATTATAAACAATAACAAAATACTTCTTGCATAATTGCCAGGCCTTTGAAGAATTAAATTCAGCTTGTACTGGTTGTATATGAAATGAGGAATAGGAATCCAGGTACATACTCCAAACAGTCAGCCAACGTGTACCTTTTTTTCCACATACTTAGGTTTGAGAAAACAAAGCTCAATTTCTGTTTAGCATCTTTTTATGGGGGATTTAAATGTTTATGTACTTTCTTACTGTTGTAGTATTCTTCATAATTATTTTAAGAAAATTAATAACTTCAGCTCTCAAGAAGACCATCTTGCATCTGTTCTATAGCTTCCTTTTAAAGTTTCTTCTAAAGATCTTTATGTAAAGTCTCTGGCTTGTGCTTATCATAGGCTAGAACACTGTCTAAAATGCTATGTGCTCCTTTGAGCATGTGGTTCAGTGAGGTATTTTTGAAAGGAAGCTACCACCCTCTTTCCTGGCACTTAACTGCCAATTATCCGTATTTTGGTTACAGCCTTGACTTGAAGGTAGCTTTTTTTAAGTGACCTAAAAATATTTTTCTGTGGTTGGTGATATTGTTTCATTGGGCAGTAGATTAATGTTCTGTTTAAAATCTGTTTGTCTCCACCTAGGAAGCGGCGCGGAGCTTTCAACAGCAAGCAACTTCTGTACTTGGAGAAATACCGCCCCAAGATGCGTCTGCGCTTTAAAGACTCCAATGGTCACCGAAACAATTGTTGTATTCAGTAAAGCTCAACAGCCTATAGTACTTCTTTGGGAATAAAGGATGGAAACTAGAATTAAGCAGACTGCTTGTCAAAGACATCAGTCTGGTATTTTTTAGTAGTAAAGGAAGCTTCCTTAGGAGTATTTATTAGGCTAAAGGCTCAGTAGAAATGCAACTTCTATGTTTAGATAAATATCTGTCTATTTGGAGACCCAGTAAATGTTTTTGCTGTACCCTGTTTCTGAGCTGTCTCCTTGTTCATTAATTGTCAGATGAAATATCCTTTAATCATGCCCTTGAGTCTTAACGACCTAGTTTCAACTACTAAAAATTGGGGTACTAAAATAAATCAATCTGTAGAGTGATTAGGTGCCAAAACACCCAGCATATCAGCTACTTGTTTCTCCTTAAAATGAGCATAGTTCTAATGATGTGAGAACTACCAGCTTATCTGGACCTTACTATCTTTTTTTCTACAGTCATTTCAATATTGAAGAATATGGCCTCTACAGTAGTCTTGCCTGCTCACTGTATGTTTTGTCTCCCACAATCGCACTAGAATTATCAGGATTTGCACAGTCTGTCTTTTTAATACTATGAATTACAGCAATTTTTTACCCCTGCATCTCTACTTTTCTGTTACCTGAACCTCTCCATTTTACAAGTCATTACTCTGGTTATTCATGTAGAAGATCTTTTAAATTGTACAGAAGCACACAAGTCTTTAATGTCTCCAGACAAAAAGCCTTACAGTAAAATTAATGTTGGCACTTCATGTGCAACTTAACAGAGGGCCTGAAAAGGTTGGGAGGGGCTATTTAATATTTCTAGTAAAATGTTGCCTTTGTCTTGTGCAGGAAGTATAGAATATGCCCTTTACTTTAGTAAATATTTTTTTAAAACGTAGAAATGCTTTGTTATTGTAGCTAAAAATTCCTAATCAGAAAATTTCTGAAAAATCTTGTAGTTTTCTTTTACTGTACCTATTGAGAGTTGTTTACCAACTATTGCTTTGTTGAAAGTGTGATCTTTTTCTTTTTGTTTTTCCTCCTTGAGTTTCTGCTATGACTTGGGCAGACCTCTGTAATATTTTGTATGCCTTTCAAGCTGCGTAACTTAATATTTGGATACTTGATAATTTGTTTTATTATGTAATTGATAAAATGGTGATGTGTATTAATGTTAGTTCAACCATATATTTATACTGTCTTGGGAATGTGTGGTTATAGTTCTGTGGGAGAAATACTTTTGCCAGTGTTCACCAGCTTGTAAAATCTAGTGCGAGAGCTTAAAACATCTAAATAAATACTGAAATGCACTTACGAAGTTTGCTGAAATGCTCATCACTTTCACTTATTTTGTGTACTTTGTCAGTAATCTTGAGGTGCCTAAATTCAGAATCTAGTCAGGCATCTGTTTTCTTCCTTTTTTAAATCTGGGCCTAAATGTCCCCTTTACTGTAATGTTTGCTGTTTGTTTTACTCATAAATAAATGTGGACAAAAAGTTAATGGTAGCAAGTACAGTATTTCTTCATGTAGCTTACTTGTGACTTGCTGTCCCCAGTACTAAAACAGGGTACTTGCTTAGTGTTCTTGAAGCTGTTTTCGCAGTAAAGCAGAAGAGTATATGCATCAGTAAAGACTGGAGAATACTTTAACCATTAGATTTCAGGTAAAAATAGTATGATAGAGTGCTTCATTGTCAAGACTGAAGCTATGTGCAAACAGAAGATGTCCCAAAAATTGTGTGAGCAAAGACCTGTTATGTGACTTCTCAGAGTGGTGACTAAATTTCCTGACAAGAGCTGGAAGGTGCTCTTAGTAGCCAGCTGAGGTGATGAATGCTCATATCTGCTTTAAGTTAAGCTATGGTTATACTTCTCTTCCTTTCTAACCAGTGAGGTGAGAGCATAGTATCGGTCAATGAGATTTCTGAAGGATTGCTTTTAGAAAAGTTACAGCCTTGTTATAAAAAGCACTGTACTACTTAAAAATGCCTGAAAGACTATAATATAGCACCTTTAAACCTTTAAAGTACTAAAATAAACCTTGGATCATCTTTCCTTGGGAAGCTGAACGTGGTTTAAAAGGTATTTTGGTTAATGGAATACAGCTTCATTTGACTGAGGAAATGGGATCTTTTGGAATGACATTCAAAGTCATCAATGTTTCTGTTGTCAAGATGGACTAGATTATAGGAACAATGGCAAAGACAAAATCTTCACAAATTCTGTAACTTGACAGTATGCTGGGCTGATTGATGTAAATACTGGTTTAACACAGATTAGTATCCAATTGAAGTTAAAAATCCTGATGTGGTCACTCATGAAATCAGGAGAAATCTGTAAAACAACTACAAGTTAAATGCCTGGAATTTTTTTACTCAAAATTATTAATACAATATCTGTTCATAGATCAGATTTTGCTCTTGTCTTTACAGAATTCATCATGGGTAAGGAGGGTTATATTTCACTTAAGAGCTGTAACATATTAGTGATGGAAGTTTAGTTCATTGAACTCTAAACTTGAGACTGAGCTTGACTTCAGTTGATTTCAGTAAACAAGAGGAAACATTTGCATGAGCATGTGTCTGTTTAAAGCAAAAAGTCAGCTTCTGAACTCTTCCCCTGTTTAGCCCTGACTCAAGGAACAGAAAATTTTTCCCTCTTTCGTACCAATTCTGGTAGTTATCAACAGTACTTGAGTTGTGAAGATAAGATAGCAGATGGAACTACATAAACCAAGTTGAATAACATAATGAAATAACATGTAATATGTGTGTGTATATATATTTACAAACTCAGGTGAAGAAATGTTTAAACAGAATTACTGTATCTTAAGGCTAAAGCCTGGCATGGAAGACAGACTTGATTGTAACATTTAGTTTTGGATGCTTAGAATGAGTGTATAACTGCTTTGCTCCCTCAAGAGATATGTTGTAGTACATTCTTGTCATCTGCTAGACTGGTTTGTGCTGGGGACTTGCTTATGTAATGTGGTTTGTAAATGGTGGTAGTATTTATAGGATTTCTTAGCATGTAGCAGAAATGTTCATGGGAAATGGGTGAGGGAGAGTTTGCAATTAGTGCAGTAGAAAACTGATGATTTCCTATATTGTTCTGTCATGTGGTTGCTATAAACTGCTGAGGAAAGGTAGTCAGACAAGGTGCTTTGTTACTGATTATCCAAAATCAGGTATAAAATTGAATGTGATTTTCTTGAATCTGATTCTCAAAAGTGCTGAGCAGTCAGTTACAACTTAAGTCTGTAAACACTGAAATATATATAAAATTATGTAGAACTGTGTTTCTGAACAGTCCTGAACCATTTCAGACTATACTCAAAACTAATTAGTACTTCTGGTTGGTGATCTCCCTGTCTTTAGTTCTGGGTGTATTAAAATCCATTCTAGTCCTTACACTGGTGGGGCAGTTGTGGAGATAAGCAGTAATTTCTGAAGTAATCAGATCCATCTGCATTATTGCAGAAGAAACAGTGAGAAAACGTGTAATTCAGTGTTGAGGATGAATCTGAGGTCAGACTTAGGATCTTTGGCAGCAAGAAAAGTAGTGAAGAACCTGCCCATTTATGTGCGCATTGTTTATCCTTAAAAATGAGGTGGGAAAAAGTCTTCTGCAATTAAATAAATGTATTTGAGAGGGCCAGACT
Organism: Rhipidura dahli; assembly: GCA_013399225.1. Lineage (NCBI taxonomy): Eukaryota > Metazoa > Chordata > Aves > Passeriformes > Rhipiduridae > Rhipidura > Rhipidura dahli. Next base: position 57,060 of record VXAC01005326.1, read on the forward strand.
GACGGTTTATAGGTGAAGTGGCTTTAACTGTTAAGCTTCTGAGTGCTTGACTTGCAGCATTAAGAACACTGTTTTTTCTTTTTTTTTTT